>OZ018392.1:19751224-20150224 GCA_963969525.1 Ontholestes murinus | reverse complement strand
TGGACGTATTATGAATTAAAGTATCCGTGAAAGTAGGTTTTCTATAAATATCAAAATTGAAAGTATTATTTATGGTTCGAGTTATAGAGAGATCTAAGAATTTTATATTTTGGTTAACTTCTTTTTCTAGTGTGAATTTTATATTTGGATGTATGTTACTTATTTCGTTGAGAAATTGATCTAGTTGCCTGTCTGTTCCTCTGAAGCAAGCAAGTATGTCGTCGACATATCTATACCAGAACAGAATGTGTGATTTGGCTGAATTTAATTTTAATATTGTTTTGGTTATATTATGCATAAAAATTTCTGCTAGTAAAGGGCTCAATGGAGAGCCCATTGCTAAGCCTCCCTTTTGCTTATAAATTTTATTCTCAAATGAAAAATAATTATTGTCTAAAATGATTTTAATTAATTCTAAAAATTCATGGATTATAACCGGATTGACATTACATTCTTCTAAAGTTTGTTGTACTAGTTTTATGCAGTCTTGTGGTGGAATGTTTGAGAACATATTGCTCACATCGAACGAGACTAATTTGGAGTTTGATTGAAGCTGATGTTTCCGTATTTGTTTTGTTAGCTCGATGGAATTTTTTACAGAATTTGGGTCTTTAAAGTGAGTTAATAACCATAAATAATACTTTCAATTTTGATATTTATAGAAAACCTACTTTCACGGATACTTTAATTCATAATACGTCCAGACATACAATAAAACACAAATTAGCCGCATTCGAAACCATGATTTACAGAGCAAAAACAATTCCATTAACAGACCAATCTTACAATAATGAAATAAAAACCATCCAGTCCCTTGCTATTAACAATGGTTATCCACATAATTTAATAGATAAATTAATTCAAAAACAAGAGATCAACTCAATTAAAAAATTCTTGTACGCAGTTAATAATACAAAACAAAATTCAAATTTTAAAATACTGACATTTTTCGGCAATATCACACACAAAATTAAATCTATTTTAGAAAAACATAATATTAATGTTTCCTTAAAATCCCCAAATAAAATGTGTAATATTATTTTTAATAATAAAACGCCTGTTAATAAAATGTTAAAATCCGGTATATACAAGTTAAAATGCAAAAATTGTTTGGGAGAATATATTGGTCAATCGGGACGCAATTTTAACACAAGATTAAAAGAACATATTAGCGCATATAAAAACGGCACAAATAAATCAACATTCGCTAATCACATTAAGGAAAACGGTCACTCATTTGAAGAAAACGCACTCGAGGTAATCCACTTCGCCGAAAAGGGACTTAAGATGGATTTATTGGAGTCCATTGAGATCTTCAAGCTAAATGGTAATCCGGACATCCCCATCATTAATGACCAAACGAACCTTATGTTCTCCCCGCTTTTCAATGCCTTATAAAATTGGTGTCAACTGTAATTTTAAATATTAATTGTTTGATAATGACAAGCTGAAGTTGTCGAAACTATAGTAACAAGTGTTATTAAAAAGTGATAAAAACAAAGTTATTCGTTTTATTTTATTTTGTATTATTATTCACATATGCTGACCTTCTCTAATCTAAAATAACCTCACCTAAACCTAACCTAACCTAACCTGATCTGACCTAATCATATATTAAAGATATTATTAATATTCACATATGCTGACCTTACCTAATCTAATTTAACATAAACCCAGCCTAACCCAACCTGACCTAACGAAACCTTTAAATAAAGATATTATTATTGTTATTATAATTATTATTCACATATATTTAATATATTCTATGAAACATAATCAAAATTTAACGTTAAATTAATGTATCAAACTAAACAAATTAAGTTCATTTATTTGCACTACATTGTTTAATAATATTGTATTGTAATTCATTAAAAAAAAGGAAGAAACAGTAAGAAATATAATTTTAATTATACATATACAATTTGTAATGTTTTTAATTTTTTAAGGTGACCATTTAAACATTCTGGTAGATATAATACAATTAGTATTTTTAATCCAATATAAATGAATATTATTGTTTATGTCGCATTTCTCATGAAGTAATTCCCCGTGCGAAACTATTTCACGAAACGACTTGATGAATTTTTTCGATTAAACCATATTAAAAAAAAAATACAAAATATCAAAATATCTTTAATTATTTACTGCAATTCTTTAACACCAGATATAATGCAATTGATATTTTAATGAATTATTGTCTTCGATTTTATTATGATGATGAGTTTTCCTAAATTTTCTTTATTAACCTCTACAGCTTGAATGTTGTGTTTGGGTAATGACTTGAAGACTTTTATGCTTATATGGAAAATCAACATATTTAAAACTTTCTGTGGCTAAGCTGTCATGGTACAAAATTTTCTCAGTTTTTTTTCAGGATTTAATCGACTGTAGATATATTGTAGCAAATATTTATTGCAATTTGACAGATGATATTAATTTCTTTCTCGTAATTCGTAGCTGCCAGTGGCATGTTAATTGAAAGGTGAATTTAAACACATATTGAAACACTTACTATGTTTTTACCACATTATCACTTGATAATGACTGTAACAGGTCGAAACTTAAGTCGTGATTTTTGTATATGTAAACCATATTACAATAAATTAATTGTGGTAAAAACATAGTAAGTGTTTCAATATGTGTTTAAATTTGGATTACCACCTAGTAACGGTCACAACCATCATGAATTTGAAAGGTGAATATTTGCATTCAGAGCTGCGAGATTTATTTGTCCAGATTGGTGTGAATCGGCTCATTTTAAGATGTCCATAGTTGTTGGTTTTTGGAATATTGCGTATTTCAGAGTGTTATTGCCTTATTATCTCTTTCTAGTGGATCTCCTAAAACTTGAGAGAGCCATTATCTTCTTTCTTTGTTGTAAATTTTATATGCCGAAGTTGTAAAGTTTAAAAATGAATCCAGTTGGTTGTATGTCCTATATATAAAATAAATCGTCTACATATCTGAACCAAAGGGTGATAGTTTTGATTAGTTATTGTACTTTATTGAATAGAGTGTAATAAGGGGTAATAACTGCGAGCCAATGTCTTGTCCCTTTTGCTGTGGGTAAGGTTTGTTGTAGAACCGGAAGCAGTTTTGGTCTAGGCAAGTATTGATGATCTTAATGAATTCTTCTGATTAAATGAAGAAGTTTGCCCTTACAGGTTGTCCTTGATTGTCGATTTTAATTCGGATAAAAGAGAGGGAGGGCGACGAAGTCACAGTATGCAGGCCCATGATTGGGCCCACTATACAATCGATTTAAATTAATTAACGGGTACAGATTGAATACGCTTCTTACAATAATATAAATAAGAATTTTATTCTCATTTATTGTCACATTTGTCGTTTTTTTTTTTAAATTCCACCTAATTTTTGATTGAGTATTAATATACATGGGATGTATTTTGATCAGATAGTATTTTTAAGACAGCACAGTTTGTATGTTGTGTGTTTTCGAAATTCCCCCCCCCCCCATATTAGTGATTTAAAAAAAACTACGGGAAAATGTGAAATTATTTATTTTAAGACGTAACAATTTTCTATAAATAAATATAAACTCGTATAAACTTGATTATAAACATACATAGGTTATAATTTCACTCTTCGAACTTTACAATTTGCAAATTCCTGAATAAGGGATGTATAGTCAAGAGGATCAGCTAATGTACATTTTTTTAAATAATTTTAATTTGGAAAAACGTCTTTTTCTACTTGCTACAGAGACATGGAATGTTAATAGAATTATTAACGATATAAGTGTTTAAATTATTTTGGTACAAATAGTTAATGATTAATGACATCTAGTGGTTCCTTAAATCTTGTAATATGCGAGGTACATCACGTAATTTCTCTTGAAGATCAGTCCCATTTACAACTGACTTTTTCCAAAATTCCAAAAGAATTGACTAGAAGCTAGTGGAATAATTTTCAAGTATTTCATTTGAGTTTGAAGATGTATAAAAACTAATTTTTTTTACTGTGGTTTTCCAAAAAGGTAAATTCATTTAAGGAATTTAGTGTTATATCCGAAATATAATTGAAAAAGTTTATCCTAAATTTATCTTACTTTGTAAAGGGTTTGTCCGCAGTTTTTTTCGTCAAATTGAGGCTTTTTCTTTCTAGCTGTAACTTCACTTTCGGTTGGAAAAACAGTACTACACTCAAGACTTTCAAAAATTTCATTAGCAGCAATTTTCATCTGTTCAAATCCGACTTGTCTGTAACTTTTCACTTTTTCTATTGTTTCCGATAGCATTGTTGTACAATCAAATATATTCATTGCTGACTGCAACAACTTTGAGACTGACTTAATTTCAAATAGAATGTCATGCATTTAGTCTCTGCATCTCGAGTGACGTCTTCCATTATTTCGAATAATACAAAGTTGATACCGCAAAGGTTTTAATGCATCTCTTCTGCATGTCCACCTAGTAGCATTGGGTGCTTTGAGAGTTAAATGTGGAACATATTTTTTCAGCATCTTTGAAGAATATAAAAATTTGTTGTTGAGTTACTTGAAGATATGATTAAAACTTGACTAAACACTAACACTTTCTTCACAATTAATTTTTATATATTTATATATAACTTAGTTATAAGCCATTGATAATGGGTGCATAGTACCCGAAATGTACACCTAGCGAAATAAAAATTAATTGTGAGGAAAGTGTTTTAATCAAGTTTTAAATCTTTGTAGAACCAAAAAAAAAATATAGTTCTTGAACAATAGAAAACAATGTTGTTGTTTCTTAGAAGAAACATCACATAATTTAAAGAGTGACATGCATAAGGAACATAGAACGCCTGCGAATACTTTTCAAAAATTTTGTTTTGTATACCTTTTCTGGCTCCTTTCATTATAGCTTAACTCTCTAGGACACTTCAACTTAAAATCGATTTTTTACCAAAACGATAAAATAAGTTTTGTTAAACCCTCTCCTCTTAAATTCGTTGCTTCAAAAATACTAATAAAGAATTCGTGAATTTCGTACTTTTTTTGAGCTGTTCAATATGTCTTACGTCTGGGGTACAATCAGCAATTATAGAAAAATATTTGCCTTTTTCTTATTTCTACAATTATACTTAAAATTTCAATCCTCACAAGTTCTCCTTGTATATTAATCCTTAGATAAGTCACAGACTATTTATCAGTTTCTCGTTGAATTCTTCTGACATGTTCTTTCATAACTGGATCAAACTCGGTAACCAATTCAATCAGCTTTAGAAAATTTACGTTATTAGGATGAAAAAAATGTTCACTAGTTCCTCGAAAGGCTAAGTATTGTGAAGCCAATAGTATATTTATTGCAATAATTCCTTTTAAACCTCCTCTCCAGTGCTGAATTTCCAAATCCATATTTTTTTGATATTCGACATCAACAGTTTTATTCTTTTTTAAATGAGTGGTAAATTCTTTCCATTGTCTGAAATATTTTCTGTGATATTCAGACTGTTTGTGCATTGTGAGCGCACCTGCAAAATTTCCCCAGTTAGAATAACCTTTTTAGACCAATCATGGGAAGACAATATGCAGCAAAAGCAAAAATCGGCACCAGTTGTTGTTGTTGTTTTTTGTGATATATGCCTCCTACAAGCCAAGCTCTTATTATAAACAGCCACATATATCACAAACACTCAGGTAATAAATCGAACGGCGTCGAAAGCTCGCCTTTGCAAATAGTACCGGCAACAAGCGCAAATGAATAATGTACATAGGAATTTCAATTGTTTCTTAAGTATAGTCCAGTGATTTTGTCGCCTCCTATAATGTTCCACCTGATGCGGTCACCTCTTTGCATCATAGTACTGCACGGCGCTGGTTGATGTAGCAAAGTAATACTCTAACAGGTATATTTTTCTTGTAAATTTTTGAAATTCCGTATAGGAGCTGATGAATTAATAAATTTGTACCTTCTTGTTTATCCGCAATGATTGATTTGGTTCCCTTAATCGATTTTTTTTATATTCATTGGTTGGATCATTGCTGTGTGTCTAGAAATTTTTTTCCTTTAAAAAATGTTAATTTTGTATATGTAGTCGTTTTTTTAATTTGGTTATTTCCCTTATATGATTTACAGATTTTCAGATAATTCTGCCTGTATTTTGTTTGCATTTTCATTCTTATCATATTTATTTTTTATTACTATTATACATATTTTCGTTTTTAGCGAAATTTTCGTGTCCAAACCTAACTTTTTGCGGATTTCTTGGGGTTCTTTAGTACTGTAGAATATTTAAGGCCCTTATTTAAGTTATTGTTTGTCTCTATCCAGCTCTACACCCGTTAGATTTTTAATGCTTCCGTTAAAATTGAGATATGTGACATATTTGTAATTCCTTTAGGTTTTTGAGTTAGCTAAGATTTATTGTCTAGATACTTAGTAAGCTCTATGTGCATCACTTTTAAATTTTGACCTAATTGGAATCGTCTTTCATACCGTTTTCTGGGTTTTAACTGCATCCAGAACTACGTTGCGTTCTCTACGGCTTTTTTGACTTCAATGGACTTATTTATTATCAGTTTCATGAAACTGATAATACAATCATGGAACAAAACAAGTGTTTCACTCCACCCATTTTGAATATATGGTTCCATCAAGAAAGTAGCAGAAGAAGTATTGAATAGACTTATTTATTGTTTTCATATATAATGGCCCAATTTTTGCCTTTAAGCATTGTGTATTAAACCAGGTATTAACGTTAAAGTTTCCTTGTATAGCTAGTTTCGCATCATTTTCATTTCATTTCGTATAAAATTAAACGGTACACTACCGCACACTTGACAGAAAGTTATAATGGATATTTTTGATACAAAAAGTTATGTTTGATATATTCAGCTTCGTGACACGTGTGAGAAAAAATACACTGGCTCCCTCAACTTCTTGGATCTCACACTAACAAGAAAATCAATAACTACAGGCTTAACGATACCAGACAACTCGCACTAATCTCGACAAATAAAACTAACAGCTCATAATGCATTTATCCATCGCTTAATTGACATATAACTAGTATCTATGGATTGCAAGAAATAAATTTATATTATCTATCAAATTGTAATAAACAACGTCTATAATAAGTCCCCAGTTGATAAAATCCTGAAACGAAAGCTAAGAAAAAATACCGAGCCTTTCTTCCATGGCAACTCAGATATTAAGGGTTCCAAATACGTGAGTTAAATTCCAAATTATGGATTTATTTTACAAAATTATTAATTATTGATTACAATTATCAATTTTATGTGTTAAAACTTATAAAACTCTTAAATATACTTCAAATTATGTGAGCGAAGTGCTAGTCGACTGATATTAGGGACTGAAGCATTTGGGGCATCATAACACCCCCGGCATAAGTACGGAAATATCATCTGGCATGACATGGAATTCAGGGTTGTTTTCCACAAGTCGTTGGATCTTGGTTGAATTGATCTTGGTTGAAGATTTCTTTATCCAGATCAAGAAGGATTTCTTGTTCTTAACGTATCTTGTGATGAATATAAAGAGGCCCACGTTTAGTAATCCATAAATTTTTATGGTACAGATGGAAGGAGGTTGGCCATATATTGTGGTTGATTTCATCAAGATTTCAAGGTCTTCTTGAAGTTAAACAAAGTCGTCGTTGAGTTCAGTTATGTTTATCGCATGGTAGTCGTTTAATTTTGCAAATTATATTTTCCATTTGGCCCGTACAGTTTTTTCTTCGGAGAATGTTGATTGAGGATTGAAATTTTCTTCTCTTGAAAATTGGTCAATAAATCATTTTGTATGTGTTGAGAGGGTTATTCTCGCAATGTAGGTACCATTGATTGCATCTAATTCGGTCTGTTTGTTGACCTTTTCTTAAGCTTCTGAGTAGAGGGCTAATTGATGATTAATGGGTTCTTAGGAATTTTCTTGGTCGAAGTTGCTTCGAATGTTTGAAAACTCTGTACGCATTTTACGTAATTTAAGATGTAGGATAATAGCTTAACTTTGCATGGTGAATCCTGGATGATGTGTAGACTGTTGCCAGCTTGACATAAAAACTGAATTGCTTATATTTCGTCGCGTGGTTTGTTGATTAGTACAAATCGTACACCATTGATTGGCAATAGGTTATGATTTGGTATTATATAGTGGAATGTGATATTGTTTTCCCGGATTGGTAAGGGATATAAATGATAGTAGACGTATTGGGAGATACTGTCAGAGGGACATCTAGGAGAAATATAATGGAATTTCTTTTAACGTAAACTCTAACCGTAATAATTCGTTCAAGAATATGATGAATATTTTAATTTGTGGATTCTCGTGGTAAATTTAGTGTTTTAGTGTCAATCATCGAGAGATGACATTTATTTAACTTGGCCAAAGTAACAGCGTTAATGAGTGAAGATAAGACGGCTGGTATTATCTATTAGAAAAATCCAGTTGATTAAAAAAAGCAAAGAGAGTTATTCGTTGGGATTCTTCTAATTGATAGAATGTAACGTTTTTAATAGACTGATATAGTTGCACAATTCTAAAGGTTAGAAACAACTGATTGCTTCTTAAATCTGCTATTGTGTTATTAAATTCATTAATTGTTTTGATTGACGCAGAGAGCTGTTTTTCTATTATAGCGTCAATTTTTGATTGTGAATATATTCTGAATTTCTTTGTAGTACTTTTCGGCATCTTCGTTATCTAAATTTTTTGTAATCGTATTAATTATTTGTATTTGTCCTACAATATTAATAGCTCCCCTTTTGGTTCTACGAGATTCATTTTGTGGTAATAGTTGTTCAGGTTGTTGCAAAATTTTGCTTCTCATCGTGGATAATATGAATATATAGTTTGCCATTTCTCTGACGTAAAGATTCCTGTGTTCCATTCTTAAAAGTATAAGTATTCCATTGATTGGTTTTCATTTGGGCTTCTCCTAATTTTACAGGGAAAGGATCTGTATCTTTATTGTTAGCTTCTAGGGTAATGTTGCATTTGATTTTAGTGATATAATATCCGATAAATATTAGCAGTACTGAAACCATCTTGTAGGTAATCCAGGGGTAGTTTAATTTGAATAAATTTAGATTCAAATTTACTTAACTTAAGTTTGTTTATTATTTTTGATTCCATATACCGAAAAAGAAAAACAGCAGAAAAGTCTCAAAGTTTTTATTCAAACACAACATAAAAAGATTTTTCTAACGGATTGATATCCTTGATTTTTCATTTGTTGGTGATAATAATAAAGAAAATTTAAGAAAAATCATCAACAATAGTAAAATCGAAGACAGTAATTCATTAGAAAAATTAATGTATTTTTCTCAGAAATATCAAATGGAATGATATAACTCGAAGCAGCTTACAAAAAAGAAAATGAAATTACATATTCGTCAAAACCGCAAACTGATATCTCTTGTCATTTCAAAGATATTTAGATTTTTTAAATTTTCGTTGTTGTTTTTCGTTGTTTTTGAAGTGTTGGTTCACCCTGTAAGTTGTAAGTAAAAACATACTGCTACAGTTACATTTCAAAAAAATTTCAAGTTAAATCGAATGGCACAATATTTATTAACTTAATTAATGAAAAAAAAAATACAAAAAACTAAACTTGATAACTGCACCTATTACTTAGTTATTTTAGGTACTAGAAATGTTTCTCATCATTTGCTATGCACAAATTCAGTCTTTCTATAGTGGAATTGACACTGGCCTCAATTTCAGCACCAGAAATACCTCTTACTGCTTGCCGAATCCTTTCTTTCATATCCTCACGTGTAGTTGGACGTGTTTTAAAAAACAAATCTTTAATTCTACCCCATAAAAAGAAATCTAAAACCGTAAGATCTGGTGACCTTGCTGGACATGGAAAAATACTTCCCTTTTCAATCCATTTATTTGAAAATACAATATATAAATAATTTCGGACACCTGCGGCAAAATGTTCTGGGCAACCATCTTGTTGATACCACATGTCTAATCTGTTACGAATTGGAACGTCTTCTAGGAGGATGGGCAAATCGTTAGTTAAAAAATACCTAGTACCTTTGGCCCGTTAATTTTTCTCCAAAAAAAGGTCTTATTATCTTCCTATTTAAAATACCACACCACACATTTATGCTTCAGCGATTTTGGTAATTGACTTCCCTCTGCCAGTGTGGATTTGTTTCTGACCAGTAGTGACTGTTGTACAGGTTAATTTTACCAGAGTTTGAAAATGTAGCCTCATCCGTCCATAATATTGCAGATAAAAATTGTTGATTATCATTTAACATTCCTTTTAACCAGTTGCAATAATCTAGTCGTCGATCAAAATCTATATCTTTTAACTCTTGATGTAAAACAACATGGTAAGGATGCATTTTATGTTCTTTTAGTATTCTATTCATCAAAGAATAATTTAATTCTAGATCTCTTGCAATTTCCATAATACTTGCACGTGGTTCAGCGTTAACGTATGCCAAGACGTTAATAACATTTTCTTCATTTTGTCTTCTACGTACCCTATTTATTACCGAAACAGGTTGAACATTGCCAGTTTTTCGTAATCGTTCTGCCAGTCTTTTAAAAACGTTTCTTGAATGACGCCGTCTTTCAGGAAATCGTAACCCATATTCTCTTTCAGCAATGACTGCATTTTGTAGACTTTCAAAATACACTGCTAGCATATCATATGCTTCTTCATTTGAAAAATAAAGCATTATAATAAAGTGATTTTTCAAACGTTCAAATTAACTTTGACAGCAACAACAAATTATAAATAAACAATCATAAAACAGAAATGTCATTTCCAAAGGTGACCTGATTACTTTTACAACATCGCCCAGGAAAATAGTTTGACACAATGTTACAACTTATCCATATAAAACCATTGAAGAAATTTTAAGGAATCTAGGATAAAATATCACTCTAGAAGGACTGAATTTGTGTAGGGAAACATTTTGAGTTTCTAAAATAACTAAATAATGGGTGCTTTTAGAAATTTCAGTTATGGGTAATAAGTATTATTATTTTTCATTAATTATGCTGTCGTCATTTATGTTGTCATTTATTTTTACATGAAATTTTTTCTGAAAGTAACTTTAGCCATATATTTTCATTTACACCTTACAGGGTGAACCAACACTTTGAAAACAACGAAAAACAACAACGAAAATTTAAAAAATCTAAATATCTTTGGAATGACAAGAGATATCAGTTTGCGGTTTGGACGAAACAATATGTAATTTCATTTTCTTTTTTGTAAGCTGATTCGAGTTATATCATTCCATTTGATATTTCTGATAAAAATACATAAATAGGGTTAAGTTTTACATAACGCCCTCTAGTTGCCAGCGCATAGATTAAATGTGTTAATGTTAATTATTTTTGTAATCAACTTCTAATACTCTTTCCATTGAGCCTAAGCTTGTGAAAATCGGTTAAGGTATACGGAAGTTACAGACCATTTTCTGTAAACAAAAGTATACTTCCCCCACCACTTAACTGTAGGTAATAGAAAAAAATGACTTAAGCAAAAATTGTAAACCAAATACAGTAGTTTCTAATTTTGATAAATTTCAATAGCCTTAATGCGGTAATATTTTGTAAAAAACGCAAATTAATTATGTAAATGATAAAATGCGCCACCTAGCGGAAAGCTAAGCATTTAAAAATGTTTTTACGCATTTTCTTTTGGTCGATTATTTGATAAGAATTTTTTCCCCCAAATTCTAGGATATACGGTTTCCGAGATAAGGCCGGTGGCCACCTATAATGAATCACCCTGTACATTATATGAGCTTAAATAATAGTAAAAAGATTAAGTCGGTCTGATCTTTAAGTAGATTAGTGTAATTATTCTTAACATTTTTAATGATTCAAAAATATAAAAATTTTGATTAATCCATATGTGGAAACAAATGATGAACATTATTAGAAAATGAACCTGTTGTTCCTTGAAACTCTTCTTAAAACTGAGAGTATATTAAAAACGTTCTACAAATGTCAAAAGTTTTCGGGTATTGTGGTATATTAATATTTATAGAATAGTTAAGGATATTTAGAAGTATTACTAAATCTCTCAACAGAGTTTTATTTATGAATCTATTAGCTGGATTGGTGAATTAGGTTTGTGGGTTTTTAATAGTCTATAGAATTCTCCATACTGAAGGATTTTTTATTAGAATTTAAAACTTTTTGAATTTGAAAAACTGAACAGTTTATTTCATTGAAACTATTTCAATTGGATTTAGTTGATCTGTTAGATTTTTGTCTTCTATGAAAGGGTACATTTGATTTAAATAACTGTGTTTTTCTAATACCACTATTGAGTTAGGTTTGTTGGCTTTAATTTAAATACTTATCTTCTCCTTTCTCTACTAATTTGCCAACCAAATTATGACCTGACTCAACTCTTGTCTTATCCTACACGTGTGTTGGCTTTGTAAAGGTAATTATTTATTTACTTTTATTGTTTGTTAGTGAAATATTTTAATATTTAATTTTGTAATAATAGAGTTAAATTTTACGTCTATCAAAATATGTGCATTTAAATTTACTCCTCCTATTTAATAAATAAATGAGTTGAGTCAAATAGAAAGACTGTTATTTTATATCTTAGATGCTTTATAAAGGTTTATGTCCCTAAATCCAAACACATATAACATGTATATGTTTTTTAATAAAACCGTGATACAGAACAGTACTTCATTCTAAATAGTTAAGGTCCATAAAAACCGGCAACGTTCCCGTAACGAATCATGGCCCTTCACATTCATGTACATGTCATATCTGCGGACCTTAACGTTATACGAGGTTGGACATAAATTCCGTACATTGCATCTCTAGTCGGAGGCATTTTTACACGCCGACATTACGCCCTAATACAATTTTTAATAAAAGTGCAACCCTTAAAGTTTCACGAGCCGTCCGTCTGCGAGAAAATTTAATATATTTACGGCGGGGCAATTTCTCATTCGTGAGATAGCAACATCGCTCTTTTGAATAATTTAGGGGAGAAGGTGAGAAGTCCGGGACATTCATCACCCCGGTGGCAGATCCCGTCCGAATGCTGTTAGGGTCTCGGTGTCTCGCGGGGGCAACAATTACGAATTAAGGCCGGCCCTGTCCCGATCGCCGGACTAATTAATAAATCAGCGCCGGCTAGATAACGCCGGTGATTGATTGCAATATTAGTTTACTGCGAAGTTCTGAGTGGATGTTTATGGTCCTAGTTTTCGTCATTAAACTTGCAAGAGGGTTAATACATTGTGTTTGGAGGTTATGAAATTACTCGCGATTAATTAAACGCCCCATGACATTTTTAGTTGAATCTTTATCAACGTCAATAAAACCGTTGTATTTTATGCAAAGTGTTTTATTCTCTTTAAATATATGTATTTAATAAAGTTCTTATAAATTTAGTAATTTACGAATGATTAAATTATTTTAAGTAATGTTATTCTCTAGTGTATACACATTTATATTTTAGTATGAATTGTTTTGAACCATTAATAATTATTTTATTATTGCATTTGTTTTACTAATAATTATTATTTTTATTATTTTCACAAAAATAAAGATATTAATAATAAATAAATAAAAAAAAAACATTTAATTAATTGATATCCCTACTTATTTAAATGCTTATTTTTAATAGATCTTAATCAACAAATATATATATATATATATATATATATATATATATATATATATATATATCACACTATGGCATGGATTTCCAATATACCAATTAAATAACGGTTCAATTTAGAAGCAAAATGAGAACAATGTCAGTTTATTTGCTAAAAGTCGGTCAAGTCCTGTAGTATATGGTGTTGACATATTCGAACCATTTTTAGCAATTATTTTCTGTTAAAGTTATTTCCATCTACCGCTGAATGTTCCATTTCAGTTTATATTGGAAATGGGAAATCGAAAATGAAATTTTGTTATTCTCATAACGATAGGTCTGTTTTCTTTCGTGATTCTAGTTCGATGAAGATTTCAGTTTTCATAAAAATATTGGCGGAAACGTTCTAGTGGAAAGGCGCCCTTTTTATAATGAAAACCAAACATTCGTGAGAATTTCATAGAAATAGAAAAAAAAATAGATTCTGATATATACGGTGCATTGTTTGAGTGTACTAATAATTGAATTTTCTTAAAGTTAAATTTAATAAACGTGCAATAAAATTATACAGTATATTTTACAAAAAAATATTAGTTGCATGGAATAAGGTAATTATAATTCTAAACAATTACGTAAATGATTAATGCACAACGTTTTAGTAATCCAAACAAATGTTTCAAGCTAATGAAGATTGTAGTGCATTTGTGGATTTCGCAGTGACATATAAACAATTCAATATTGTTCATCCAGACCAGCAGTAAAACAGATCATTAAAATTTTTCATTAAAAATATTGAGAATAAATATTCTGGCAAAATTGTTAATAGAACAGTAAATATTTTTTAAAAATTAAAAAGTTTTCTCACCTTTAATGTGCATTAAGTGGTTCCTTCGATGTTGGCGGCCATTATAGAAATTGTATTCCTATTTATTGCTATGTGCATCAGTTCACTTGCAGATCTTAGACAAGTCCAATCACAGATGTTCCTCAACCACGACTGTTGCTTCCTACCAGGTCCTCTGCGTCCTCCAATCTTACACATTATTATTCATTGGAGTAGCTGGTATTTTTCACGCCTTAGTAATGTAATATATGTCCTATGTAGGTTATGTTATGATATTTGATTGCCGTTAGCACATCTCTTTTAGCTTTGGCTCTTCGAAGTACTTCATTGTTTGTTACGTGGTCTAGCCATGGTTTACGTAGCATCCTTCTGTGCAGCCACATCTCGAATGCTTTAATGCGGTTCATGTTACTCACATTCAGTGTCCATGACTTCATTCCGTATAAAAGTGTTAATCAGAAATAGCACTTAACTAATCTTGGTCGTTATGTTAGATTTAAATTACCATCACAGAGAGGACCTAATTATATTAAATGACGCACGTTCTATTTCTATGAGGCCCTTGATGTTGATGTTCTAGGTTCAATGTAATTAAACTCTCAAGGTATTTAAAGTTGGCCACATGTTGAATCAATATAGAGTTTAGGAAAAGATTGGCATTATGTCCTATGCGGCTGAATACCATTAACTTGGTTTTATTGGTACTTATTTTTAGACCGTACCTTTCTCCAGCTGCGTCGATTCTATTGAGGAGTGACTAATGCTCTTCTAGACTGTCGACCAGTTGGTCGTATCTTCTGCATATTTTATAGTTGCTGTGGACAGACCGTTCATATTTACTCAAATTGGAGGCATTCCTTCAAGTGCATCTTTGAGAACTCGATCGGAACAGAGATTAAATAAAAGCGGCCACAGGATATAACTCTTCCAGGCTCCTTTATGTATGCTGATGTTTTCTGCTTTGCCATTGCTTAAGTGAATGTTAACCTTCTGTCCATAATAAAAGTTTTTTATTTATAATTTATATGTCCTGCAGTATTTATAATAATTTCTCGTGGTTTATTTGGTCAATACTGTAAATAAGTCTTAATTTTGATCGCGGCATTTTTGCAATAGAAGATTTATGCCAAACAGTGCTTCATGTGTTCCTTACAAATGTCGTGGAAGTCAAATTGTGATGAACCTAGAGCTTTTTCACATTTCTTTTTAATTCTAGAGTGTCTAATGTATAAAAAAAGTTTTTACCATATGGGAAATTAAACTAATAATTCGGTATTTGCTACAGTTTTTTGGGCGTTCTGGTTCTGGTTTAAATAGTCCACATTCCTTGCCACGGTCAAGCCAACTCAAGGCTAAACCATCTGCTATTCTGTTGCCTCTGCTATTGTTGTGTTTTTTACCCAGCATAGAGTTATCTCGTTGTTACGAGCCACTTCTTCCAGGGCTTCGCAGCATTCCAACGTTAATGCTGAGGTTATTTTGCAGTTGGCAATGGACACGATTGCCGCTCTGCTATCCGTTATAAAGTGTATATTTTTACCCTTAATCTTCTTGTCAGAGATTGCTTTTGCTGCATACAGTATACCCACGAGTTCCACCATTGTTGGTGTGCTCATTATTTTACCTATAGCAGTACTGTTTTTTAGGGATAGGTTTTTGCAGACAATTGCTATACCAGCCCCTGTTTTCGTTGGCTTCTTGTTTAAAATGTATTTTCGAGGGATGTTGTCCACAGGCATCATAATCTCGGGATTACTTTTCCTTAGATCCTCTAAGATTATGTGGTGTTCACTTCCTCCGTTGCTTACAAGCCATGTCTTTGTTGCTCGAAGCCTTATTGCCGCCGCTGCTGCCTGTTCTCTGATAAATATGTCCAAGGCTGATTTCGTGGTCGTTTTTGGCCACCATATTAATGATGCATATGCCAACATTGGCCGCACTATGGCTGTGTAGTTCCATAGGGTTACCTTTAGAGATAGTCCCCATGTTTTCCCTACAGCTCGTCTGCATTGCCAGAAGGCTATGCATGCTTTCTTAGATCTCTCCGTCAGGTGGGTATTCCAGTTTAGTCTAGAAGAATGCCCAAATATTTGACTTCATCTTTCAGGGTGAGTTCTTCGCCCCGAAAGCTTAGTGGTTTAAAATCTTTCTTCTCCTTGTGAACAGTACCAGTTCCGTTTTAGTCGGATTTACGGATAAACTCTGGTATGTGCACCATTTGTTTACTGTGTCAAGAGCCTCTGACATACGTTTCGCTAGCATACTTTCCGAGTTGCCGGAAAGTAGGATCGTTATATAGTCGGCCTATCTTACCGTGTAGAAGCCCTGTTTATTTAGTGCCTCCAGTAGCTCGTCTACGACTAGGTTCCATAGTAGGGGAGACAGCACTTCTTCCTGTGGACAACCTTTTGCGACCCGGCATACAAGTTTCGTGTCGCCTATTGAAATCTTGGCTGTCCTCCATTGCAACTTGTTGGAGATCTACTGGCTTAGAGCCACCGGAACTCCCCTGCGTCGAAGTACCGCTGTTATCTTTGGAAGGAGGTTTTATCAAAGGCTCCTTCAATGTCCATAAAAGTTGCCAGAGTTGCTCACCACGGTGTGCAGGCAGTTGCCTTCACAGTAAGCGTGTTGATTGGGATGTAAAGGGTGTTTCACTAAGATTATTTCCCTAATGTATCGATCGTGAGGCTTATTGGTCGGTATGCTTTCGCTGAGGTGTAGTCCAAGCGTGCAAGTTTTGGTATGAAGATTACTTTAGTTTCCCTCCATGCATAGGGTGTGTAGCTGAATGCATACAGGGGGTGTGTACACGCCTACGAGGGTGTCCAGGATAACATCCTTGCCCCACTGTATTAGAGCCGGATAAATCCCGTCCAACCCTGGAGATTTGTATGGTGAGAAACTCCTCATTGCCCAGTCTACCTTTTCCCTGGTAACGATGGAGCCCGCCAGGTCCCAATCCGGGTTGGTTCGGGACTCTGTGGAGGTATCCGTGGGGCTCCACTCCACTCCTGGTTAAAGGTACAGCCCGGAAAATGGGTCCTCAATAAGAGTTTGCCTGCGTTGCTTCATATGTTTACCCATAAGCGTTGCTTTAAGCCAGATTTAAAATTATACCTGTTTCGTATATCTTATTACATAAATTTACTATCAGATCAATATTTCTTTCATTTATACTCAATGGGTAGTCCATTCAGACCGCTTGCTTTTTTTATCTTTTAAACTGAGAATAAGTGTATAACTTCAGACTTTAATATCTCATGCCTTTCTTATTCTTCCGACACTATGATGTCTGCTCTAAAGTCTGCAAAGGTTTCTGTGATAAATGTTTCCCATGTTTTCTGTTGCATCCAGTTTATTTTTTCGATATTTTTCATGGGCACTCTTTATTGTATGTTATCGATTTTTCAGTTATTTTAAGGTTTTGAAGTCATCATTTAATTCCTTAAGCTCTTCGATTGCCTTGCATTTCTCTTTAATCAATGCTTGTTTCACTACTTTGATTTCTTTCCTTATAATCTTTTGTAATTCGTTATATATCTAGAGGTGTTATTTTTTTTCTCTCCTACGTTGTTCCAATAGGTATCAAATGTGTGTTTTGTGCCATACTGTGGGTTTTAAGACGTTTCATTGATGCTAATTTTTATGTTTTGTTGTTTGCTAGATGTGTGAGTTTATTGTTTAATTCTCGACTTCTTGGTCATGTTTTTATATGCGGTTTAGGCATAGATTTGAATTATGTTTAGATCTAGAGGTTGAGCAAAATTCTATGTGGTATCAGGGTAAAGTTGATAACATATTTTTTGTAATCGGTAGCCCCTATAATTTTTATACCGTTACGATGCCGTTTTCATGTTGGCAACTTCTTTATCCTGGCTAAAGTACCTCGCTAATACCTAAAATATTTTTGCCAAGTATTTGCATTTCCTGGTACAGATTGTACTAGCTTGGTACATACTTCTTACATTTTATATAATAATTGTCAATTGAGATTTCACCACTTTGAGGCGAGAGATTCTTTGCGCCCCTTGCCAGAACTAGTGGCCATTAGTAGGTACCTTTTTTATGGTGATTTACTAGGGTAGGTTTCCGGTTGCCTTCCGTAGTTTTGTGTTCAGCCGATTGTTCTGAGAAAAGTCGTTTTTGGAAGCCATCCACTCTAGGTCATATGCTGTTACGCTAGTTTTGGTTCCGCCCGATCTGTTAATTTCCTCGGTACCAACAATATCTGGGGAGCATCCCTCTATTTATTATCTGGGAGGAGCCCGGTGGAGAACTAGCAACTCGGCATGGGTTAGATATAGTTTTAGCTAAAAATCTCTGCAAATAGGATCTAGACAAGCAAATAAGATCTAGACAGTCTAATTAGTTTTGACGTTCTAACATAACCCAAATTTAAACTAGTCAGCGGATGACGCTGCACGTGCTTCCCTAAACAATAGATTACTATCTTGTGGGTTAAGTCTTACTCAATCACCAGTAGTAACGATTGGGCAAATATTCAGTGCAAAGAGCATCCACCGATTCTAAATTATTTTATTATTAACTACCTCTCAATAAGATATAACCCATACCTCACAAGAAACAAGATGGGTAATGTAGATATTAAAAAATTATATCAATACTGTTTTAAATGTTGCCACAGCAAACCTAAAAATTTGGAAAGGTATCTTGAAATAACACCAACTGTACAAATATCTCTACATATTGAACTTGCAGAGGCTGCAAAAGAGTAGTGAGGTTGGTGCCTTTCATTGGCTCTATCAGAAACAAGGATGATTTCGCTGGTTTGATATAGAAATCCTGTACCAAAGCAAAATCATAAATTTTGTCAAACGGTATAGCTAGCTAGAGAGTTAATTTTTAAATGCTTTTGAAGATATACAATCAATCTAATTGAAGGCCTAGATATGACATTAATTAGTATATTGACTCAAACTCTTAGTTTTGTTTTACTAGTGAAACCAAAAAGTTGGGCAACATTTTTTGTTTTGTTTTGTATCTTCCAACACTTTTATTCGTGATTATACTGTAAGTCTTGGATTTTTGAATGCAAATTAAAAACTAATTAAGATGAAAGTATATTTACTTTAGCCCAGCATATATCTTTTATTTCTTTTCTATTTGAATACTTTTTTGATGGAACAAAATGTTTAAATTAGAAGAAACAATACACTTGTGTCCCATATATATTTTTTTATCATATAAACTGACACGTATTTCGATCCTTACAGATCATTATAAAAGCTTAAGTTAATTTGTAAATAAAAATTGTCAAATGACAGGGATACAAGGCGTGTAGATTTTACTTGACAATTTTCAGTTACAAATTTGATAATGATCCTTAAGGATCGACACACCTGTCAGGTTATTTGATAAAATATATATGGGATACAACAAGTGAATAACTTATAAATAAAACACTTTGTAACTTTGTTTGTATAACACTATTTATTTTCTGTTTACTATAGTTTACTATAGCCATTATCAAAACATACAGGTATGTTTTGATAATGGCACGTTGAGATGCCGAAACTATAGTAAACAGAAAATAAATAGTGTTATACAAACAAAGTTACAAAGTGTTTTATTTATACTCAAACATGTATAACGAAGTAGAAGCCGCAAAAATTAATAATAAGTGAATAACTTCTTCAATTTTTTTATATTTTGTTTGTTTATTTTTAGTTTTCTATGTCTTTAATTTTTTACGTTTATACTTTTTTACATAGATGTTAGTTTTATTTTTTCTGCTTTTTCTAGGTTCCAATTTAAAACCAATTGACAATACAGAATTTTTCCTAAGACTCTTATATTTCTTTTGTTTCCTAAACATTTCTCCTATCATTTCTATATTTACCAAAATTATCTTAGGTTGTTTTCTTGTCTTTTTTTATTTTGCTCCTCTTGTGGTCACATTAATCTCTTGTGATTATTTCATTAGTTGCATTCCAAAAAAAATATTAAAATTAAGTATATTTATGTTTTATGTGTTTCTTTTCTATTTGATCTATTTTTTGCAGTCTTTAATTTCTTATATTTTTACATTATTAAGTTTATACTTTTCTTCTCTATTTTCTTTGTATTTTTTACCATGTGCTTAACCTGTTTTCTTTTACATTTGCCCCATTTGTTGGTTGTTTTTCTTGGCCCTATTAACGTACTTTTCCATCTGGTCATTTCGATTTCTTGTGCTTATTCCGTACGTTCTGTTTCTGCATGCATCCAAATTAAAAACTTATGAAGAGTATATACACTCGAGTCTTTTCTTTGTATAATATTTTATTTGTTTTTCCCATGTCTTAATTCAAAATAATTAAAATAAAAGATTTTTTCTAAAAAACTTATCCCTCTTCTCTTCCCTATACCTTTTCCACGTATCTTTTTTAGTTGACTTATTTGTTTTTGTTGCAGTTGTTATCCCTTCATCTTTTCTCACGTAGTTTTCTTCTGATTATTCTGTATTTTCTGTGTTCTGAATTTAAATTTTAAACTAATTAAGATTAAAGTGTATTTTCCTGAAGAAGTGGCTCTTTTGTTCCTTCTGTTCTTAATAAATTTATTTTGGCTTTTAAAGTCTTTAACTTCTTTAAATTTTATATTATTGCGTTTATTATTTTTTTATCTATCTGTATTGTAATGGTTTTATTTGGAGATTAGGTCTAAATTTAAAAGTAATTGTAAATAAACGATTTCTTTAAAGGTATTATATGTTTGTTCTATTTTCCTCTCTATTTGCCCTATTTGTTTTGATTTTTTCTGTTGCGTTCTACTTATAAAATTTCTTCTGTTTCCGATTGTTTCTTTATTTTGCGTTCTAAATTTACTATAGTTTTATTTAGTTTATTACGTCAAAAAATTGTAGTCATAATTAATGGATATTATTAAGTAGGTTGAAAACTAAAATGTCTGTAATGCAAACATACATATGATAGTGATTGGTGTTCTTGTCTCTTTTATCTCGTATTTTGTTGTTTTCTTTTCCTTCTCTGTTACATTCTTCTTTAACCAATTATTATTATCTGCTAATGCCTTGTAATAGAGTAATAAAATATTAAACATGTTTGTATTGTACATTAATTTTGGTTCGCAAACTGGCAGGGTGTTTTCACTTTTAGTGTCCTTCCACTGTTCCTCCTTCATCCTTTTCATTGCATAATAGTCTTCAAACAACTTTTAATAATGTAAAATAGTTAGATTTTGTTGCTATTTTTTCATCTTTTAGTAGTAGATGTGCTTAGCTATAAACCACGTAAAACTTCCATTGTGTTATGAATGTACATTAGTATTTGTAAATAATCTTTACTATTTAATATTCAATTTCAATGGCGAAAGGTATTGCTTATCGGTCATATGCTAGCAAAAAGGTTCTATTAAAAAGTGGACAAAGAATGATATTAAATAAAATATAAAAGTTTCCAGATTTTTGCCTTCCCAGAAATCTTTATGCATATCCGGAAATATTAATACTACTAAACATCTTTATTCACAGAAGGAAATTATAATACATGTAATGTATACAATAAAATAAAATAAATTCTGTTGTTGTCTTCTTCCGTTTCATGGCTATCGACCGGTGGTCTTTCAGCCCAAATATTAATATTTTCTTTAAAATCGTTTTTTTTGTTCACTTTTTAATAGAAACTTTGCGCACAATGTTCGTAGTGCAAACAGAGTTTGAGTGGAAGAACATAAGTTATAATTGTAAACTGTGTTTCTTTTTTCCAAAATTTTACATATGTTTTTTTAATTCATTTCTTTTTATATGTATTTTATTAAGAAAAAAGGTCATAGATTTAAACAAATAAATAAAAGTACCCTTTAAACTCGTTTTCACTACTTCTTTGTTATTTTTTATCTTTGCTTTTTTTAATTTTTTAATTTCTTCTTCTTTATCTGTTCATTCTATTTCTTCTTGTTTTTTGTTTTCTTTTTCTGAATCTTTCTGTTTCTTTCATTTTCTAGATGTCTTATATTGAACACGTTTTGTCAGTTTTATTTATTCTGTTTCTTTTCTTTTTATTTTCTTCAACTTCTTTTGTTGTATCAATTGAGATTAAAAGATTTTCATGAGTTTCATTCACAAAGAGATCAATTTTTGACGAACGCCCGTTATTTAAGAAGTAAAAACTACAATATATTATTTAATTTCACACTTGCAAATAATCACAGCTGTTATAGCGTAATAAGCACAAATTAATTCAACAGGATTTTGCTGTTGAGATCTAATTATATTAAAACCATGGCTATTGATGGCAGAGGGAATCAATAGTTCAACTATTGATTCCCTCTGCCATCATTAGCCATAAATTAAATTGATTAAAGAAAATAAGACTTCTAGATGTATGCGTTTCAATTAATTCCCTTTAATTTTTAGTAGTCAATGATATTTATAAGAAAAAAGTCCTTAAGTTTAAAAGTTTTTAATATCTAAATTAATGTGTAAAAGAAGGAAAAGACACTACCTTCAATAGATTGATTACAGTCAATTGCAATAGTATACTTCTACTTCTAAATCTTAAGAAACATTTTGTAACCTTGTGGTTAACTGCATTGCTTTAATGAGGTGTAAGTAATTCAAAACCGTTTGTTGCAAATTAATTAAAGGGATATAATCATTAAAAAAATTGTATGGCTTTATTACAAGATTGTTTTCTTTGTAAAACTGTAATCCACATAGATATTTATGGTAGATCTTATTATTATATTCTAAATCATTTACTGCACTATTCAGCGATTATTTATGGGTGTAACAACTCTTAAATTTTCCTTATCCTTAACACAACAATTTTATTTAATAACAGAACAAAACAATAATAATATGTGCTCTATCCGAAAATATAATTTCACGAGTAAATGAACAATCCAATTTTTCAGCTATATTCATGGTGTATATTAGAAAACAGTAAATTAAATTAAATGGTTCAAAATTATTGCTGTTACTTTCAGTAACTTTATGCTAGCTGATCATTTATATCCCACAAGGAATTTGCGTCAATGTATTTTCGGATTTCATTTACTGATTGAAAATGCATATCGGACAAGGAGATTTGCATCTACCGGAATAAGTAGTGATTGGATGGAGCAATGTTTGATGAATATGCCTGGTGCTGCAAGAATTTCGCTGCACGTTCTCCTTTGCGACCGTTTTCATTCCAATCCTTGACTCAAGAGAAATAATTTACATTGGTAGCAGTCCCCAGTAACTATTTCGCTCACTTGCAACAACTCATAATAAAGCACCCCCATTATATCCCCCCAAATGCAAAGAATAATTTTCTTTCTGAAGCGATTGGCTTTTGCGATGGATTTACCCATACTTTTTGCTTTTTGGATTATCATAGAATATCCATTTCTCATTGCTCGTAATGATTTTCTACAAGAAAGATTTTCAACGCTGCTTGATATTTGTTTGTTTCAGTTGGTTTTACATTTGAATCTTTTCATCACATCTAGGCATTTTAAAATCAATTGCTGAGTTACTTTCAGATGTTTTCAAGCTCTTTCTGGGTTTGGGCTTAATTTTCAGTCAGCATCTTATTCAACTAATCTCATCGTTGATGCATTTTCTAGGTCTTCCAGGATATTTATCGTCATTCAGATGAAAATAACAACTTTTAAGACCTTCGCCTAAAATTTTTAAAATTGGAATTCGTAATAAAGTGTCGGATATGCACCTCATCTGTCACCATTTTTATTGTAAAGAACTGAATACTTTTAAGGGTTATTTTTCTTTCCAAAATATCAACTAAAGTTTTTATTCATTATATGCCAACACTATTTAACCCCAAAAGAACGGAAACATCAGTTGATCATAATAATTAATTTGTTGATTGCTTAAAATAAGTTGGGCTATTCATTAGTATACCTAATACAAATGAAAAATTCTTGATAATGTGAGTGTTTAATTGGTGTTACTATATTATTTGAACCTTTTGTGATTTTGGAGCTCAATTATTTTATAAAATACGCAAACATGTTTATTTACTAAACCTAAGTTGATTTGAACGTTGCTTAAAGTAATTTTCAAAATCTTAAGCAAAACTTTCTTTACTCAATCTTTATATTCTTTTGAACGAGCAATGTGACTTCTCGAAACTTTTTTGTCAAGGTTAAAATGACAAAGCTATATTATATAGCACTTACATGCTAAATATATGTATCTATAGCTGGTGTACTGCGAATCACTTATGAATTTGAGTGGAAGATCATCTACAAAAGTGAATTCATGGTGTTTATTATATGTATGTTTTGTCTTAAATTTTTTATACATCAGTTTATATATATTTTACATAATTATGTTCAATATAGCTTAAATGAATAAATGAACCACTTTGTTAAAATGCGATTAAATATACTTTCAGATAAACTATTAGGTTGACCAAAAAGTTTAAGTAACTTTGTGTAAACATTTTTCACTAATTACTGTAATGTCTATTTGTACATAGTATCTTTTACAAATATCACTAATACCGCTTCTGCAAAACTTCAAGACGTGGACGTAATTCACAACGCCATCTATATTTTAGAATTAAAAGAGAGAAACATTGGTATAATTATGATACACTAAATTTGTTTTACTTCTCTATATAAATAATCTATTGCATGAATACATTTACGTGTTTTAGTTTTATTAAATAAAGATTTGATAATAGCAAGTTGAGCTACGGAAATTATAGTAGGCTGAAAAAAAAAACAATAGCAATAAAAAATGTATTTGATTATTATTTAAAATTTATAATGTAAGTAGCAGCTTTATACAATAAAAATTAAAAGTACTTTAGATAAATAATTAGGAAACTGTATAGGCACTCAATAAAACATGGATATTATGGATTCCACGTAGTAACAGTCGCAATCATTATTATAATTAGGAAACTGTTTATGTTTTAATACATACCTTATTATATAATCCTGCTTTTCAGTGAATACATCCGATGTAGCACTAATATACCGAAATTGGAATGAATGCTCCCAGTGTAATTCTAATTAACATGTCCGTTAGATGCTAAAGCAGATTATTGATGAAATGTATTGCATGAATTACATCTGTATCTATTGCTTCGAATTTTGATTCCCTATTCACATTGAATTATTAGAGATATAGATATCATAGCTGGTGTTTAAATTTATAAAATATATTTGTGGTACTGCTTGGAAATTTCCAAAGATGTTTATAAATAATTAATTTTATGATAAATTTAATACACACTTAAATATTTTTATATTAATTAGAGGTTAAAATAACTTATGATGATGTTTCACAATTTTATTGTGCATTATAGAAGGTTAAATTATACATAATTAAAAAAATAGATATTTAGTAAATGTTTTCAAAAATAGTGAGCGTTAAGTTTTATTTTGAAAATTAAGAGTTTATTTTAATTATCAAAGGACAGTACAATAGCTTAGGGAAAAGCCTCTTGAATTTTTACCCTATGTTTAATAAACCCCCTTATATATTTAACCACATAAAAAAATTATTAAAAATAAAAAAAAAACTTGACTTTTCTGACAAATTTAATTAAACAAAACTTTAAATTTAATCAGCAATTTTTTTAAAGGGTACAGTTTGAATTGTTAGTATAAATGATGATAACGACAATAATATGAAACATAATAAGAAGAAAACATATAAATACATGAGACATTTTTAAATATTCTAACTAGATTAAATTATTGACATAAAACTTTATGTTAATTAAGTAACTAATATTGAAGAAAATTGTATAATTACACCTGATTTTCCTCACCAACAATTTTATTTTTACCAATCATTTCCATTCCTCTCCTTCTGCATTCACAAATTGGATTAATTTTATATTGAATAAATTGGAGTCAACTATCTGGTGGTAACTTGGCTTGATTAAAATTTCAGAAGGGGGGTCGGGGGCGGGGCGCTGCAAGGGTGGAACAATGTTAATAATGGAATCACCGAACCCTGAAAACGCCTCCCTTATCACCGGAGAATTTACATTTCTTCCCCAAGAAACTTAGGTCTGGATGCATAATTTATCAATATTGATAAGACCCCCGGTTCTCGCCGACGGGCCTTAATTAACATTTAAAGGAGACAATGTTGGAACTCCGTTATACAGTGATCGTCACCATCGGCTTATGGGGGTTAATTATTAATAATCGACCCAATGTTAAACACGCAAGGTTGTGTGTATTAGTGCACATAATTTGACAGCATTGGGTTGATTAATGTTTTGTTTTAAGAATTTATATAGAAATTAGGTTACTAGGTAGAAAATTACGGATTGGAAGCTTTAAATTTAGATTAAGTTACCTGATTAGAATATTTATAATTAATAATACTTTACATAATAGAAATATACTATGACGTGAACATTTTTAATTCTACCAAAACGTGCAAATATTTTTTAATATATAAACTGGGCCATAACTATACACTTTTCAATGAATCTAAACTTAACTGTATAATATTGGGTAAATAGTAACTCTTGTTTTGTTCCATATTGTTTTTATTTTCATTTATCTGACACGTGTTTTGGTCTTCGCAGACCATTATCAAAGTTAAACTATATATTCAAATAACGTAACATAATTTTTAAATGTTTAATTGTGTCATCGTATTTTTGTCTTTATTGTACCTTTTCTTTTTTTTCACCAACAACCCAGATAATTTTTCAGGTTAACTTTGATAATGGTCTGCGAAGACCGAAACACGTGTCAGATAAATGAAAATAAAAACAATATGGAACAAAACAAGAGTTACTATTTACCCAATATTAATATATGTTTCCATCAAGAGTGCAGCGCATCAAGTATTAACTTTATTAACTGTATAACTTAAGAAATATGGCCATCTGTTAA
Source organism: Ontholestes murinus (assembly GCA_963969525.1). NCBI lineage: Eukaryota > Metazoa > Arthropoda > Insecta > Coleoptera > Staphylinidae > Ontholestes > Ontholestes murinus. The sequence continues at coordinate 20,122,959 of OZ018392.1, read as the reverse complement.
GAATTAAACTAGCTAAACTAAATATATTAATATCAATACAAAGTTTGTCACAATTTAAATCTCTAAATATCCAAGCTTGAAATTGAAATATTTTACGCTTTTATTAATTAATGTAAAAACGTTTTGCTTCAAGGATTAACTTTATAAATTAGAATTTATTTTACTAACAGCGGTTTATCGAAGTTTCTTATTCCATTAAGTTTCCGTACGATTTCACTTGTAGCAATAAGTTTCTCGATAATTTCTCAGTGTGTATCTTTGCGAATCAAAATTAATACTCGATCTGACGTTAAACATAATCCCCAATTCTTAGCCGGGACGTATCCAATCGCATTAATTTAATTAGGTGTGCTTACACCGGAAAGTGAAACCCTCATTGAATATCGATTAGCCCTGCAGGTGAGAATCTCCGTTAATATTAGCCGAAGTCTTCGAAGTATTACGTAACCAATTTGCCTGTAAATATTAACTCGGGTTTCGCGATGATTGCAAGATTGCCTTTCAGATTGTTGATCAGCTCAGATTATTTCTACAGTTTATATATTTATAAAATGAAGTGAATGTGATACTCTAGATCAAAATAGAAAGGACTTACATAATGTATATTTTAAGAAATCACCAAAGCACCTAACAAGTAAATCACATTATAGGGTGAAATATTGTGGAATATGATAATTAAAATAAAAAGAAATAGTTAATAAGAACAGTTACATTTTTCTCAACTCATTGTTTTAAAGTGTTGATAAATATCCTCTAGCATCATTTTTTTAATTAATTCATATTTATATTATATACATTCAAATATATAACATAATTTTTAAATGTTCATCGTATTTTCTTCTTCATTGTAACTTTTAAAATTTTCACCAACAACACACGGTTTTTCTGGAGATAATTTTTCATAAATCTTTTTTTTCTTGTACATGTTTGTCTACAGTTTCTGTATAACTTAAGTTAGATATTTGAATAGAGTTGTTACACAAAATGTAATTAATTAAAGTTTACATTTCCGTTATTAATTAGAATATATTCGACATAACAATTTGTACTAAAATTACACAGAAATTTTCACTAATAAAACATGTTTGCGAGAGTATAATTAAAATTTTGTATATTCTGTTCGTTAATTTAAACCAGAAGCGGAATTCCCAATTATCGCTGAAAATTGACAAACTTTAAAATAAGCGAGCAATTACTGCGATTGACTGCTGTCGTCACTTTTCCAGAGAATTAATTAAAACTGTTTGTTATCCAAACCGGTGCACACAGAATATTATGTTATATATATATATATATATATATACATAGAAATTTACGTGCCCGTGGAATCCGCAGCGAATATCCGACACAATGTAATTAATTGGGTCAAATTCTCTGGATGGAAAACAGTAAGCAGTAATGAACAAGAATTTAACTGCAAATGGGATAAAGGCTAATAACAAAATTTACAAAAATATTAGATTATTACAAAATGTTTTGGTTATTTAATCATCGGGATTAATAAAGTTTACTTTATTAATTTTATCACATTTAATACACTAATTTTAAACTAAAATATTGTTTACATGGTAATTTTCAATGACAAACATTGTAATTTAATTGTAGTTTGAAAAAAAATATTATGGAAGTGAAATATTCATTTGTAAAAATTTATAAATTCTATTGTCATATAATAATACTTCTTTAATAATAAAGTTTAGTATAATACAGCGTCAGTATTAGCACAGTATTACATTGAATGCGGTTTATGATTGCCTCAGCCTCCTCAATCAGTGGACTACTGTTTAATAATTACACGTTCGAAGGCAATGATTACGGAGGCGCCCTCTGTCCCTGATTGAAGACAGCTTGTACATAGAGTGGCTAAACATGTGTATTCTAAGATGTATAATGTAATATTCATGTATTCGCCGGCGGCATGGCAAATAAGCACAGATCCAGTCTGCCTATGAATGTCGCCATCCACTGTCGCATTAATGCCATTCAGACTCATTAACACTCATTTGCATACGTTATTGAGTTAAAGTCGCGTTAGACGAAACTTAAACTAGTTTCGTATGCGTAACGTTATAACTTAGGCACATTTGTAATACGCGCGGTAAATCATTCATTATCAACTAATAGTGGATGCGTCGGGATGGATTACTACATTTTTATTGAATCGTCAATAAATAATACTGTTACGTTTAAAAATATAGACGGTATCTCTTTTATTAACAGTTTTAAAGTAATAAAGGTCTTGGTTCAGTTAATTAGTAATCAATACGTATCCAACTATTTAACATTATCCTCACAGCTACCTATCTGAAAGTATTACCTGTATATTTCTTGAGTCTACGGGATTTAATTAACCTGGAAACCTGAAGAGAATTACAAATTATTATACTCTCTTAATATATAGCGTAAAAACGATGATTATTTCCTAATTAGGAACAGTTTTGATATAACTAAACCATTTTTTTTTTGTTTCTCAATTTAGTCGACTGCCAACCCATTAACCAAACTATTATCTATAATGTCATCAACTATTTATATTAATTTCTGTTTGAAAATCATTAAAAAAATGTCGGATATAGATACTGAGTTGGAGATTAGAGTAGGTGACTTTAAAGCAACGCTTTGCTAGGTTCTTAGGATTTCATGTCGACTCCAAATTTACTTAGAAAATACACACACCTGAATTTGATTATTTTACCGCGGTGAGTTCGAAAGACTTCGAATTGTGACCAAATCACAAATTAAGGTAGCATATAAATCTTACTTGAAAAATATTGAAGAAAATCTCATAACGCGACCGAAAGACCTGTGGAAATTTGTACACCAAAAAAATGAAACAACTAGAATACCAAGTGAATTAAAAAATGAGTGTAAAATCTTCGATACTCCCCAAAGTATCGTAAATGCTTTTGCTGATACGTTTTCCGAAGCTTTTCTCGACAATGATACTGCAATAAGCAATTCTGTACATACTAATTGTGAAAATTTTTCTATTCCTGTTATAATTGAGAAACACATCATTCATAGTATAAACAAGCTGAAAACATCAGCCACTTGTGGTGATGATACTGTCCCTTGTTTTATCATCAAAGATTGCAAGCATATATTTGTAAAGCCGTTAATAATAATTTTTAATGCATCAATTAAATCCGGATGTTTTCCTAATACTTGGAAGAGAGCTGTCATTACTCCTGTTTTTAAAAAAGGTGATCACTCACTCCTTCAAAACTATCGACCTATAGCAATCTTATCTAATTTTTCCAAGATATTTGAACAAATAATATATTATTTTCTGTACAACCATGTAAAAAAATATATTTCACCATTTCAACATTGGTTTATGTCTGAAAGGTCGACCTTAACTAATCTGGCATCAATTACGCAATATCTAAGCCAAAGCCTTGATAATAGAGGTCAAATGATTAATCATAACATTTTACTTAACAAACTCAGTCAATTTGGTCTTACAGAACACACCATTGCATTTTTGTCATCTTACCTAAAACAACGAATTAACTATGTATATTTTAACGGATTTAAGTCGTTTGAGTTCATTTCGACCTCAGGTGTTCCTCAAGGTTCCAACTTAGGCCCTCTACTTTTTATAGCATTTATTAATGATCTAATTGCATCTCTATCGTCCCCAGCACTTGCCTACGCTGATGACATTAAAATTTATGCCTCGATAAGGTCTTTCGAAGATTTTATGCTTTTACAGAATGATTTAAATACCATATCGCGCTGGTGTTGTACAAACAGACTTTGTCTTAATGTCAGTAAATGTAGCGTTGTCTCTTACACTCGCAAGGAACTAATTACGAATTTTAATTATAATATTGATGGCACTGCAATTCCAAGAAATTCAAGTATAAGGGATTTAGGTGTTACTTTTGATTGTCGATTAAATTTTACAGAACATATTGATAATATCACCCAATCCGCAATTAGAATGTTAGGTTTTTTAATGCGCACCTCTAACAGTTTTAGTAATACTTCGCTTTTCAAAACTTTGTACTTCTCCTTAGTGCGCAGCAAGCTAGAATATGGTTCGATTATTTGGTATCCATGTTATGTGAATAGTGATCTTAAAATTGAGCGTGTACAAAGACGTTTTTTAAAATACTTATCATACAAAGCGGATCACGTATACCCAGAAAGAGACACCGATTATCATCAATTGTTATTAAGGCATGATGTTTGCTCCTTGTCGGCTCGTCGCGAAGAATTTAGTGCCGAATTTTTGTTCAAATTAATTAATAATGTTATTGATTGCCCTTATATGCTAAGCAATGTGAATTTTTACGCTCCAACAGTAGTATTTAGAAATTTACCTACTTTTAAGTTACCATTTGCTAAAAGTAATGTCTTAGGTAAGTCGCCTATAAGTCACATGTGCCGCAATGCAAATAAGCACTTTCGTGACATATTTATTGGTGATCGTCATACCTAAAAGTTATAACGCTGAGTTATGTTAATTATTTTGTTTGTAATTTAGTATTATTTTTAGTTGTTTTTTTATATATTATTATTTATTGTTAAAATTTGATTATAGTTACTTGTTTAAATCTTTTCCCTGTATTGGTTCTTCCGTTGGGAAATAAAGAAATTATTATTATTATTATTATTATTATTATAAAAAGCTGAAAAACACTTATTTTTATTGCATCAGCTAACAAAGTTTGTTTCAGTAGTAATCCTTAGAATAACATACATATCATTTATACAGTCATACATTCGGTATGGAATTCTTCTGTGGGGTCACTCATTAGAAGCACACCAGATCTTCTCAACGCAAAGAAGAGGTTTACGAATTTTAAACAGATTAGCATATACAGAACATTATAGAGAGTTTTTTATTAAATCAAATGTGATGACAGTTCCCTGCATTTACCTAACGAAATGTCTCACATACTTTCATACAAACATTGAGCGCTACGACAAAAAATTCTCAGATTTTAATAAATTTACTACTAGAAGTGCAAATCAAATCCGACTACTATATAACCGCCTCAAAAGTACGCAAAAATACCTCGTTATTTTGGTGTTAAAATGTATAACATATTACTTGAATACTTCAATGATTTACCCATAAATATATTTCTGAAAGATGTTAAAGCGTTTTTAGTATCAAAGGCGTTTTATTCAATAGAAGAATATTTAAATTTTAATTCCTTGTGTTAGTATATTTATTTAGTTTGCTTGACTTATGTAACTGTGGACATTAATAATAATAATAATTATTATTATTATTAACTTTCTCCCATAGTAACGAATTTTTTGATTTCAGTTTATTGACCAGTTATTTCTAATTTAGATGTGTTTCCATTTAGAAATTAACACATCCTTCGATTAGATCTGTAATACATTGAGGGCTACAGTAAACTCCACAACAGAACTTAGTTTTCCGCGAACAACTTTTGCGATATAATATTCCGCATGATTGCACTGGGTTCTTGATTTAGCAACCGCTCCGCAGCAACAACAATTCTGCGGATTCAAAATTTATTTTTGCACTGACAAGATAACGACCGTCGCACTCGGTTCCCATTTTATCAAAGTTCTGATTGTGCTGTAAACTGTTAGAAGGATTATAGGATGACCTTCGTCGGTTAACCATAGATTGCTCTAGATAAAGGCGAAAGGCTTTCCAAAACGTTGCTCTAAATTTCCTTAATTGAGTGGATAACCACTAAAAATTATATTGTCAACATCTTTTCTCTAACTCCGTTGCGATGATAAGATATAAAATCTTTCTGCCCTGTATATTTATTTATTTTTCTTTTCTTGATAAATACCATACATATAAACAAATTAATAAAAATAAAAAAGCAAAGGCAGAGTTTACAATTAAATATGTTCTTCAACTCAAATCCTTTCTTTACTACGATCTTGAGGGAGCTAGCATCCTCTTTATGGCATCTGCATCATACAAGACGAGTTCTCAATGGATTTTAACTTGATTTTTTTTCATTGAATATTGAATATTAAATTGCTGTACAATATTATCCGCTTTAGCCAGCAACTTAAAATTAACCATTTATAAATTCCTAGAGAAAACGTTAATAAGCTATGCCTGTAGAGAGGGTACTAGCGGTTATTACTTTAAATTGGCCCTCGTATTAGTTGAATAGCTGAGAATGTTATGTATTACAATCGCCACCAACTGTACTTTACTTAATATTCTTTGTTTTGAATTATCAAATTTTGATAAGAAAAGTACAACCCTCAATGCTAATCTCAGATATGCACAAATTACAATATTTTTTTAATATTTCGATTTTACTTATCATGGGAGACGATCGTAACGTGCTTCGTAATAAAACGAGGTTATCTTCCTCCAAGAAACCGAAACTTTAAAATACAGGTATAATTATTAAATATAATTATTAGAGAAATGGGCGATAAAAAAATTCAAACAGAAACCATATATTTGCTTAAATTTAAAAATAAAACAATTGCTGGATTAGCTTAATCTAATAGTGTGTAAATTCGGTAGAAATTTGCAAGTATGAGAGCACAATCAATTAGTACATTCGCAAATGACAAAAACTCGGAACCGACCATTGTCACAGTCAATAGAAATAATGATCGCAAAAATGAGGAAACAGAAATGTACCGGTTGCTGATAATAGAAAAGGCTACATTACTGAAAGGACCTGGTTTGTTATAAAACGTGTCAGTCCAAATTTGAAAATTATAGATATGAATGAACATGTAAAAAATGTTATCAATTCCTCTGATTTCTCTGAATTTCAATGACCATAAAATTATTACAGATACTATTAATTGGTTTAAAGGAATCTTTATATTCTTGAATATTCTCTATGATTATTTTAAAAATAGTTATCCGGGAAAAAAAAAATATAATAATAATAGCCTTTATTATCCAATAACAGGGTAGCATAATACATAATAATAATATAAACAATTAATGCCTTACAATAAATGTAAATTTAAATTAGATAAATTACATAGACACATATTAGTTAAACAATTTAACAAAAACACTATTTAGTTAGTAATCAAGGAAACATTCGATTTAAAGTTCGTAAAACTAGGATCAAAAATATCCGCATGATTTTGAACATCCTGGTAAGATTTATACATTTTGTACATGGGAAATGATGAATTGTATTAGGCGCAGTGTATGAAAAAGTGTCTGAATTACGTGAGCATAATCTTGGTACATGAAATAAATGCTTTTCTGTAAAATTTTGATCATCAACTCTGTTGTTAATTAATTTGTAGAGATGGCAGATTGAAAGTAATTTATGTTTGCGGGCTACTGACCACACATTAAACTCAGTAAGTAAGCCGATGCATGAAATTGATCTATCCGGATAAATTCCGTGTTTTTGTAAAATAAGTATTTTAAAAAACTTTTTCTGAACTCCCTCCAATAATCCAATATATTTCAACTGATAGGGTGACCATACTACAGAGCAATACATCAACTTACTATTAATGTATGAATCATATAAAATACTAACTCTGTCAGTATTTGAAAAATGTTTGCAATTTCTTAAAATAAAACCCAAAAGTTTGTAGGATTCATTAATTAATTTAAGTATATGCTCATTAAAGTTCAACTTAAAAAATTACACCTAGATCTTTAAATTGAGACACCCTTTGTAAAATGGAACTATCAATAATAATATTATAAACAGTGTAAGTAAGCACACAACATTTACTTATATTTAATATAAGTCCGTTTTCAGCACACCAACCATGTAATTTATTAACGTCCTCTTGGAGAAGTTGGCAGTCGTAATCATTGTTAATTTTCCTATACAGTTTGATGTAATGTGCGTACATTAAAGTATCTGAGGACATTGTAGAACAGGCATTATTAATGAAAATCAAGAACATCAGCGGTCCGAGGTTGGATCCTTGGGGTACACCAGCAACTGCCTCATAGGGAAAAGATCGAACACCCCCATACTCCACAATTTGTGTACGTCCTTTTAAATATGAGTCAATAACACTTATGATATTAGAAGCAATGTTGAGCTCATTAAGCATGGAAACTAATTTGGCATGGGGCATATTGTCAAATGCCTTGGTTAAGTCAGTATAGATGACATCAGTTTGACACTGTAAATCCAAATTTTCAGAGATTTCCTGGGTGATATTTATCAAATTAGTAGATGTTGATCGGCCAGCCATAAAACCATGCTGTTTTATGGAAATTGAGTGCTGAACATTAAAATAAATCTGCTTACTTAAAGTACATTCAAATATTTTAGAGAAATTGCTCAATAAAGCAATTGGTCTGTAGTTTTTAGTTTGATTACGTTCCCCTGATTTATGAACAGGTACAATCTTAACTTGCTTCCAAATCGTGGGAAACGCGCCGTTTCTGAGAATTAAATTAAAAACGAAAGTAAGTGGGTCACATAAAACATAACAGCAATCCTTTAATAAGAAAGATGATATACCGTCTAAGCCAGCAGTCAACTTGGGTTTAATTCGTTTAAGCTGTTGAAGGACATTAGCCTCAGAAATATAAAATAAACCCATTACATCCTGAACAGTAGAATTTGTAGCATTATGATTATTTGAGGTAGATGGATATGATTATTTAAACTGATTCGCGAATGCATTCACAATATCATTGGGACTGGAGAGGGTTGCATTATCTGTTTTCATATTACAAGGGATACGTGTGGTATTTTTAATTGAATGGATATAATTCCAAAATTTCGTCGGATCAGTTTTCAAAAATCTTTCAACCGATTGAATAAAGTTGTTGCGCTTTACTTTTATGTTGTTCTTAATGAATCTCCGCAAGTCATGGTATTCCCTCTTATCGATTTCATTTTTCTTCGTAAGTATTTAGCCCGAAGATTATTTTTTCGTTTGATATCACGACTCAGTTCCAGATCAAACCATGGAGGGACATCTTTCTTGAAATTACTCAATTTGGAGCGGTATTTTGGAACATTCGCATCTAAAGCTTTGTATAGTTTAGAGTACAGAAGTTGAGAAGCTTCATCTACATCAGTTAAGTGATACAAGTTATTCCAATTTATATTAGATAAGTTTTTATATAAGTTTGCAAGATTAGCTTTTTTAAAGTTATACCTAAATTGACCAGAAATGTTAAATTTAGAAGCTTCACACGATTTGAAAGCAAGATCCAAATGAAGAGACGGGTGGTAGTTATCCTCTGGAACAAGTGGATCGGAGTCTCTTTAAATATTACAATTAAAGTTATTGGAGATAATAATTAGATCCAATAGTCTATTTAGACAATTCGGTATTGAATTTAATTGTTTCAGGTCATGAAACTCTAAGAAGGTATTCAACACAATAACAGACTTTGTATTAATATTATTTCGGGAACTATGCTGATATTCAGCTATGTTAAAATCACCCATAATAATGGCATAGTCATAGTCACTAATAATTGAATCCATCACATCAAAAAATGAGTTTAAAATATCAACATGAGGTTTGGGAATGTGTGTACAAATTAACAAAATTTACTTAAAATTAGACGTTAATTTGACTGCAACCGATTCAACAGACTCGTGTATTAAAGGCAAAGGTATGCGATCGGATGAATAACAAGCTTTTACAGCAAGCATAACACCACCACCTACCTTGTCTGCCCTGTCGTTGCGATAAACGTTATATGAGTTAGGAGAAAGTTCAGAATCATTAACTCCAGCCGTTAACCAGGTTTCAGTTATAGATATAATATCATGATCTGTAGCACAGATATTTTTAAAGAAGTCAATGGCTTTAGAATTTAGACCTCTAACATTCTGATAGAAAATTGAAATAAAAATAAAATTGAGGTAAAATGTTTCAATGACGATCTTCGTCAAATATGCAAAATTTTAATCAAAGAAGCGTACAGGCAAAACCCATAATTTAAAAATTATTATTCGTATTTGAGAACATATTAAACTCCTCTAAAATTGCAAAAGGAAAAGCACATGAGACTTATATTAATAATTCACCGAACAATTTGAGGCAATGGCCCCGAAAGTTCGAATTATTTTAATCTTACCGAAGTCACTTTCAACGAAATGAACGATATTAAAAGAGGTTTCAAATCCTTAAATTTTTGTGATATCTATGGGGTAACAACTACTCTCATAAAAGAAGTAATAGACTTAATTCTTGTACGAGTGACAGAGCTAATTAATGTATGTATTAAATATGGTATATTTTCTAAATCGCTAAAAAGGGCACGCATAACGCCAATAAAAGAAGGGTGAAAAGACAGATATAAATAATTATTGGTCAATTTCAATGCCGCCGATTATTTTTAAAATATTTGAAAAAAATATAAATTAAGAAACCGTATGGTTTTTGTACAGCGGCTGCTATCAATGCCTTGGTGGAAAACATCATCCTGCATGTTTTTGACACAGTTATCCTGATCTGAGCAAGGAGTTTGGCTGCGTATGTCATCATATTCGTATGCAAAAACTTTACTTTTATATTTATCACTCTGTTTAACCGCCTTATTAGTTCATATCTGAATGATAGAGAACAAACTGTTCTGTTATAAAGGGGAATTTATCATATAAAGTTATTAAAATATGGTGTGCCACAATATTCTAACCTTGGTACCATTATTTTCCTGATATACATAAACAATTTGCTATCTTTAAGTGTATATTTAATATATAAGCTAGAGAGAATAAATGTTGCTTACCTATCTCTTTTGGAATCACATCTTTCGTATGGTATTACCACCAGGAATGCATATATCCGACGAATACTGACATTGCCATCTCTATATGTAATAAATTGTCTATTTCATATACGTAAGAATATTGCATCATACCAACTAAATAATGATATACGTACTCAATATACTCAAAATAGTATCAATATTTACTTACACCGTGCACGACTTTGTAAAATTCTAAATTACTATGGACCAAAAATATTTAATATGCTGCCTGAGTCGATAAAATTATTAGATGTCAAACGGTTCAGGAAAACTATCAGAACATATCTTGCTAATAAGGGTCACTATACTATGGATTACTTTCTACGTGAAAATTATGAAATTGGAATTTAATGAGTCATATGTTTTTTTTTTCAAATTTATATATATTTTTATTTTTAACTCTGTAAATCTACGTTAAATTTTATTTACTGATTATTCTAATATGTCGTATTTTCAAAATTGTAACTTTTAATTTAAATGTATATTGGTTTAAATGTTGTATTGCAACGATTTTAATGGTTTATGTTCCTAATATGTTGTGTTGTTTACTATTTAATTAATTTGAATAGTATTTATACAATTTTATTACTTTTAAATGTATATAGAGTTTAAATGCTAACTGGGACTTGTGTAAACAATGTAGATGCCCTAATAAAATATCTACTTATCTATCTATCTATATTATATTTTGATAATTTATTTGCAAATACAAATTGCAAACTGCACATCAATGTAGTCTATAAATAATCTGAATTGAAAAATACACTATGGTTTAACATAGTGAATTTTTCAATTCTGTGTAATAATATTATATGTTTATAAATAACCTCTTTATAAAATATATTACACAATATCATACATACCTTTGAAAAAAAAACTAAAATTAGTTGCACAACCACGGACCGGTTTTGATAAATTTTGGATCTCATCAGCGTAGAACCAGTAAAGATTGCAAACAATGAAATTGTTTAAATTATGCGAGTTCAGATGGTTTCAATAATCTGTGAACATATAGGTCAATTATAAACCATACATTTAGAATTTTGAGAGAGTAAAGTTATCTTCGATTTGCGAGTGACGGGTTGTAGGGTGGGATGAACGTGTTACTGTAATTATTTTGTATTTTATGGTTAAAACAACTTACCAGAATTTCTATACCAAAAATTTTGCATCTTTAGAAAAACTTTTAATGTCCATGTTAGATAATGATTTTTATAATTATAGTTTTAGAGTATGATGAACAAAAATGTGTATATTAGCTTAGGCATTAATGATTAATGATTTATTGGTACTCTGTTATCTAGATGTAGATTTGTGAAACAGATCTGAAAATACATTTCTTAATCTAAAATTGAACGTATGAGCATCAGTTCGAAATGTAATCTTGCAATAAAAATACGATTGTTTACAGGTGATTAAAATTTTATGATACTAAGTTATGCGATGCAATAAACGCCTCTGTTTCATATTTAGGCAATTGTCGTCTTTTAGTTTATAGGATATATATTCATATTTACGTATACCATACACAAATCTTAAACACGATTTTTGTACTTTTTCAACGCAGATTTGAGTATCTTTATCAAAATATGGACCATATTTTTAAATATTTAGGGTTTTGGATCCAGTTTAAGAAATATGCTTAATGCAACTCGAACTTTTTTGTTGTTAAATCAAAAATAACTACCAAACACTTTTAGGATGATAAATAGAATACATAAATTATACGGTGAATTAATTTGTCACTTAACTCGTGGTTAAACATTTTTGTATTAACTCTATTTCACTTGTTTCGTTTGTATATAAATTATATTTTTATTGTTGTATTTTTTTTTCTACTATTTTTGTTAAAAGAATAAAACCAACTTTTTTCATTTCAATAAATCATGCCGTTCTGAAATGTAAGTGTCAATTTTCTGGTTGGTCTAAGAGAAAAAAGAAACCGTTCGTATTATAATATTTAACTTTTTCTTTAATCTAATGTAGCGTGAAGTGGAACAATTCGCCGAAGTTTTTAATTGACGCGAATTTAAAAGAAGACGGAGGAGCGGGAGAGAATTCGCCGTCGAAAGTTTGGACCCTCGTTTCTTTGGGTCGCCGCAGAACCGTCACTCCTCTGGATTATTTAGGACCTTACAGTTTACAAAAGTTCGGGATTGCCGGAGATTATGGACGATTACGCTAAATTGCCAAAGTTGGGCGACAGCTTACACCCACTAATCGACAATCATTAAAACTCGTTGCGATTCCAACAGACAATAAACAATACAAGAATACAACGCTAATTTGTACTGTCCGCGCTTTGGGATTTGGAAAGTGACACGATATCACGTTACAACCATAAAAACTTATTCCGTGAAAATGAAACAATAAATTAATGTGAAAAATCATGTTAGTTTACAATTATATTTTTAAAGTTATAGAGTGTAATTTTATCATATTCATGGTGTGTTACATAATAAACACTTCTTCAGTTAAATAATAAATTATAAGGTGTATTTGTTTTTAGTAAAGTTTTTTTATTAGAAGATTAATTAACATTTGATTTTGTTTCAGTATTTTTATATTTTAATTAATCCTCTGATTAACATAAAAATGTTTCATCACGGGTTGAGTGAGAATTTAATTCATCATAAAGTCTTTTATTTTTTTATTATTATAGAATTATGATAAAAAATGTGTATGGGCGAAGTATAATTCTTTGAAATTAATTGTTGATTACATTAAGTTTTGGTATAAGGTATACAATTGTATAAAATGCAGCATTAAAAAACTTTAGCGACAAACGATAAAGGAGTATAAAGGCAGTGAACAACTGAGTACACAAATCAATCCAACTAAAATATTGATTATAAAGACGTGAGTTATACTATATAAGGTGGATTATATCGTAGTTAGTTTACCTGCGATATGAGAGTAGGTTGTAAAAATTGTAACAAGCTTGCAACTTTTTACCTGTGTAGGAAAATATCACTAGCTATACATCGGTAGTGGTCGCTTACGGTCGCGGACTTCAATTGGATGTGAGACCGGTATCATTCGCTATGTGGATTCAATTAATAGCGCTTAAGAGTGACGGGGAATTTTTTTAAAGTAATAAACTCGCGTACACAAATATATAAATAATACCGGGAAAGGACCACGTCGTCGAAAGCCAAATATTTCTACTACTAAAAAAACCTACTATGGCTGGGGTCCTACCAGGGTTAGTTCTTCTTATGCATAAACACAAACATCTTTGTTTGATTACCCTAGAATTGATGTTATCTCCAATAAATCATTATGCTATATCTTTATTGATCAGGTAATGCTCACCAACTTTTTTGAAGGTTTCTAGAAATATCAAGTAATTTCTCTTTCAGATTTCGAGAATTATTTAACAACACTTTAAGAGATCTAGAAGTTTTTGAAAATATTTCTTTCAAATGTGATGGCAATTTTTCTGGAAACTTCTCTTAAAAATTATATAATTTTCAAACGACTTGTTCAAATTATTTCGTGCATTTATGCTAAAGATTCTAAAGGTTATAGAATTTACCAGCAATTTGCTTCAAGATTGTTGGATTTTTTCTTTCAATTTCTCTTCCAGTTTTCGATAACATTTTTGGAGCAATATCTAACAATCGTGCTTAATACCGAAAGATAGATTTTTTAAAAGGGTGGCTTATTTGCCAATAATTTTTCTACAGATTTTAAAGGAAATAGAATTTTTCAGCATGTTTTCCTTTCGATTTCTAGATTTTTTTATAGCTTCTAAAACTTTCTAATAATTCACAATTTTCCAGAAACTATTTTATTTCTTTGTTTATTTTGAAATAACCGTGTTTATAGGAATTTGCTTTACGGGATCTTGAATCTTCCAGCAATGATTCTTCGAGATTTTTCAATGAAAATTCTAGAATTTGTCAGCATCTTCCAGATTTTTTAAATTTATTTCAAGGTTACTATAAATTTTTAGATTTTTAGAATATTCTAAGTTTTTGTCGTTTTCGATAAGAATTTTCTTCACGGGATCTTGAATCTACCAGCAATGCTTCTTCGAGATTTCTAGAATTTTCCTTTTAATAAATTACGTAGTTCTTAAGTGGAAGTGCAATTAACAATTTTTCAGCAATTTTTTTTTTGATGATTTGATGGCTTATAGGATTTTTTTTCACGGGATCTTGAATCTTTCAGCAATGCTTCTTCGAGATTTCTAGAATTTTCTTTGAAGATTCTAGAATTTGCCAGCCAGGTTATTCCTCAGAATTTTCTTTAATTTTCTCTTCAAGGCTTATGAATTTTTTTGAGTATTTCTAAAATTTTCTTTAAAGATTCTAGCAT
Source organism: Ontholestes murinus (assembly GCA_963969525.1). Classification (NCBI taxonomy): domain Eukaryota; kingdom Metazoa; phylum Arthropoda; class Insecta; order Coleoptera; family Staphylinidae; genus Ontholestes; species Ontholestes murinus. The sequence continues at coordinate 20,107,946 of OZ018392.1, read as the reverse complement.
TTGTCAGTATTATCAAGAATTAGTTTTCCTTCAAATTTCTAGTGTCAATTTTCGGGTGTAAGAAGAAATAAACCGATTTCTAGAATTTTTTATAGCTTCTAAAACTTTCCAGCAATTAACAGTTTTTCAGCAATTTTTTTTTTTTTTTGATGACTTATAGGAATTTTTTTTCACGGGATCTTGAATCTTTCAATAATGTTTCTTAGAGATTTCTAGAATTTTCTTTGAAGATTCTAGAATTTTCCAGCCTTTGTTTTCTAGATTTTTAATTTTTTAAAAGGTTACTATAATTTTATAGATGATTAGAATTTTTCAAAGTCGTCTTTTTCGATAAGATGCTTCTTCCAGATTCTGGAGTTTGTCAGCATTTATTTTCAAGATTTTTTTTATTTTTTAATGTTTCTATACATTTTTAGATTTTCCCAAGTTTTTGTCTTTTTTGATTACTTCTTACTTAATAATAATAATAATTTCGATTTAAGTTGTACTTTTTGAGAGATTTATAATTAGAATTAACCCAAATTTTTAGAAGTTTCTTTCGATTTCTACTCTAGATTTCTATAATTTTCTTTAAGGTTGCTCAAAGTTTTTGGGTATATTAGCAATTTTTTTTTATCTTTAAAATATTCCCTCTTTTTCATCAGAATTTTTGAAGAAATTTTCTTATAAATTACAAGTAAATTCTTGAAAGTTTTTAAATGTTTTAAATTTCCTGTAGGCTTGGGGTTATTCCTCAGAATTTTCTCAAAATTTCTCTTCAAGGTTTCTGATTTTTTTTTCAGTATTTCTTAAATTTTCTTTAAGGATTCTAGCATTTTCCAGTATTATCAAGAATTTGTTTTAGAATTAGAATTAACTCAAAATGTTCTTACAAATTTTTAGAATATTCTTCCAATTTCTTCTCTAGATTTCTATAATTTTCTTCAAGCTTTCTCAAAGTTTTTAGATATATCAGTAATTTTTTTTAATCTTTATAATAATCCCTCTTTATCATCAGAATTTTTAAAGAAATTTTCGTACAAATTGCAAAACAATTCTTGAATGGTTTTCACTGTGTAATGAATTATTCACTATTTCTTATAAAATGTTTTCTAGAAAATTTCCCTTAGGCTTGAGGTTATTCCTCAGAATTTTCTTTAAATTTCTCTTCAAGGCTTTTGAATTATTTTTTTTTCAGTATTTATAAAATATTCTTTAAAGATTCTAGCATTTGCCAGTATTATCAAGAATTAGTTTTCCTTCAAATTTCTAGAATTTTCTTTAATGTTTTAGATTTTTTTCAGCATTATTTTGTTATGATTTCTATAAATATTTTAAGGCTTCTAGAACTTTCCAACAATTTATAATTTTCCAGCACCTCGATTTTTTTTTAATTTTCGTAATAATTTTTAAATATTTATGCTTATAGGAATTTTCTTCGCGGGATCTGGAATCTTCGAGATTTCTAGAATTTAGATTTTTTTCAGGGCTTTTGAATTTCCAACAAATTTCCCTTTTAAATTTGGCCATAAAATGAATAATTATTATACATTTTTAGAATTTTCTTAGGTTTTATCTTTTTAGATAACTTCTTACTTAATAATAATATTTCCTTTTCAAGTTGTACATTTTGAGACTTTTAGAATTAGAATTAACAATTTCTTATTAAAAATTTTTTGAATGTTCTTCCAATTTTGACTCTAGTTTGTATAATTTTTTTTTAAACGTTTTTAGAATTAATTATCATTTTTTTTCTATTTTCTTAGTATTCTTTTTTATCTCATCAGAATTTTCTAAGAAATTTTATTACAAATTTCAAAAAAAATTTTGAACGGTTCTAAATACTTTCACTGTATAAAGAATTATCCACTATTTTTTACTAAATTTTACCTGAATTATCTGGAAATTTACTTTCTCAGAGTTTTCTTAAAATTTCTCTTCAAAGTTTTTGCATTTTTGTATTCAGTATTTCTAAAATGGAATTCTAGCATTTGTCAGTAATTTCTCTTAAGATTTTTAAGAATTTGTTCTTATTTAGATTTCTAGAAATTTCTTTAGAGGATATAGAATTTTCAGCATTATTTTCTTATCTTTTCTAAAATTATTTTAAGACATCTAAAACTTTCCAATAATTTACAATTTACCAACACCTCATTTTTTACTTTTATCTTAATAATTTTTAAATATTCTTTTTATCGGAAGCTTTTTCGCAGGATCTAGAATCTTCGAGATTTCTAGAATTTTCATTGAAGAATCTAGAAATTATTGGCATTTTTCTAGATTTTCCTAAAGGTCGTACAAAATGTGTATTTGTTCTAGAAAGCATGAATGCTGTTCATATATCAATTTATGAACAGCATTCTTGATACTTATCCTAAGATTTAGATATGCATTAGTATTGTTGGGAACAGTATACATTGAATATTGTCTCAATTGCTTAAGACATCCAATTGCGGTACTTTAAAACATGTCTATGATATCGTAACAAGTGACAAATCATGGATACATGCGAATGAACCTAAAACTAAACAGCATTTGATTATATGGATTAAGCTAAACCCAAAAAAACAAATGGTCGCCGATTTTTTGGAAAAACCAGACATGTGGCAACTTTAGTGCATCAGTGCAGAGCGTGATGGTAAATTCCCAATTATACTGAAACGATTTTTTGTCAAAAGTCATAAAAAAATTAGGGGAAACTAACTGCCAAAGATTCATCTTTCTCCACAATGCGAGCTCTAACACATCGGCCCAAACAAAAGACATTTTAAGAACTGAAACAGTCGAGTTGTTGGGTTGTCTAATTTTGGCGACCCTTGTAAATTAAAAAAATATTTAAATGGAGACCGCAAATATAACTTTATTATCTGTTAATCAAAATATAATAAAACTATTTCTTATAAATTTCAAAGTTCATCTATATGGAAAAATGCTCGTACGTTGAAAACATATATGAGTCAGTATCTTGAATCAGTATAAAAGGAAAATGTTATCTGAGTGAAGCATAGTATTAATAGATTGAAATTTAAATTTTGCACTTATAATAAGATACAAATTTCTAATCTGATGAATAAGCGGTACCATTTGCCATTGGAATATAATTAATAGCGCTTTAGAGTAACGAGGCTGATACATTAAAATAGCATGGTATTTATTACACGAATACATAACAGGAATAACCAAAAAAGTTTGAATAAACATTGGAGAATGATTTAAGCTCACATTAAAGAAAAAATCTCTTAGAGATATAAAGGCTTAAGCTCTGTGACATTAAAGATTTCCCTTCTAGAAAAAAATAAAACTAGATTTTAATGTGCTATAGCAAAAATATATGCTCTTCTAGAAACAAAGAGGAATAAAACAATTTCATTAAATATAATTATCCTTTTTATAAGATACCTAGTGTTTCTAAATGAATATCAAGATTTTAATGCGTTGTAATATTTATTACGTAAAACTTAAAATTATAATCAATACATGAAATGAAAGAGCAACTACTAAACAGTTATACGTACAAGCTTACAAGTGTTCAATGTGAGCACCTTTCATCACAAGGCATATGTCATGTTCAAACAGTCATCATAGGTAATCCTAATTCACGACTAACCTTTCGAACTGATTTCGTCGGGCTAGTCTCTCACACGCTTAACACTCTCTTTAGAATCATTTGGTTGACTCGAACTTAATCCCGAATGCACGTTACACAGTAACTAGACATTTAGACTTTTTAAAGATTTTTCTTCACTATTTACCATTTCGAGTCACTTAAAAATAAAGTGTAATATCAACAAAGTAAACGTTTTTGTTTAATTTTCGGAACATATGTATGTAGTAAACGTATGTTAGTTCTAAACTATTCTAGGCAAGTTTTTTGAGGTCAAAAGTGCACTAGGGCAATGTCAAATTTATTAAGGCTGGTCAAGGGTACGCTAGAACTAGAATCAAAAGCACTGACTAATTGTTGTTAATTTTTGTTGAATAGTCCTGAAATCTTGGCTTCCTAAAATATACGTGAGGGTATATTTATTTATTTAGAAATTATAGCAGAATTACGTCTGGTAATAAAAGTATCACAAAGTTGATATCAGAACAACCCAATTTGGTTTTGATTAATAGGAAGTTTTGCAGGAGTACAGTTTTTGGAAAACATTTTAAAAAATTTAAAAATTTTGAAACGAATCTTATCAGAAGTCCTAAAAAAATGATTTGTTTTCAAATAGAAGTTCTTGTAAATTCAAGAAGTTAAACCAAATCCGTTAAAATACATTGACACAAGAATAATAAGATTAATTCTAAAAATATTCGCTCATCACAAAAACCATTACAATCGTCAAAATGACCAGAAAACGTCAGAAAACAGACTTATACAAAATGAGCAGAAATAAGCTAGTAATGGCCAAAATATTGCCAAAAATGGCTAAAATATACTGCTGATGAGGATACCATCTTGCAGTGATATGGGCCTGAGGGGGAAAACACTACGTGAACTCCGCCCGCATGTTCCCTGCTCTAAATTGTTAAGTATATTTTCGAAGTGACATATTAAGTAAACTCAATAAAATAATAAATCAATAAATTAATAAACACAAGAGTTAATTGAAATATTCGGAAAATAATGGAAATTCCCACAGATGCGGGTTCATAATCGTACTATAAGTACTAGGTGAGTACTTTTTGTGGCTACTGTACTCTTCCAATAGTGGAGATATCTAAGAATCAATGTTTGGAAAAAAGTCTGAGCAGTTTTCAAAAATTTTGCGCGTATAATTTTAAGTAATACTTCTCATATATGCCCATTTCAGAGCAACCACCTTAGTACTTAACTGTCAGTAATCTATAAAACACACTGTAATTTGCAATTTTTTTGACAATGTTTTAAAACTTGGTGCAAAATAAATGATCAGCACCATAAAATAGATATTTGTTATTTCACGAGTATCCTAAGCCAATGCATAGTCCTTGGAGGTATGTCTAGAGTAGGCCAACGTTATACAATATTTATTAAGGTCAATTTATTTTAAGTAAATACCTGGTATCACTCAAAATATACTTAAAGGTTTAATTATTTATTTAGTAATTAAAGTAAAATTACGTCTTTTAGTACAAGTCCCACAAATAACAACAGTTGATATCAGTAGAACTTCATTTAATTTGTGATAAATAGGAGGTTTTGCAGGTGTGCATGTTATTATAGCGAATTCTCAAAATTTTATGAATTTTCAAACCGATCTTGTGGTAATTCCAGAAAGTTAAACTTTCTGGAGGCCCAACTATTTTAGATGACTAAGCACAGCATAATTGTGCTATAAGTAGTTTGGAAGGTGCTACTACTGGCTGCAATGCTCTTTTAAAAATATTAGAGATATCTAATTATCAATGCTACAAATAAATCACATATTCAATAATGAAAATATTTAGAAAAAGCCTCCTTCAGTCTTTCTATCGATAAGGACTAAACGCGGGGTCATAATTGTGGTATAAGTATTTTGGAAGGTTTTCTAGTGGCTCTTCCAATAACGTGTGGTGATATTTAATCAATTTATTTAACCAACATTTAGAAAAACGTCTGAACAATTCGCAAGAAATTTTACGATATTAATTTAAGGTAATGCTACTGAAATTACAAAATGAGTTGGTAAAAATTAAAATACTTACCGAACCTTTTAAAAGTAATCAACTAAGTACTAAAATGTTAGCCTCCGCCAAACACACTTTGATTTAATTTTAAATTCTCCAAATATCAGAAATTCAGAAAGTTTTATGGGTTTTTAGCAGAACTTTTTAAAATTATAGAAAGTTAAACTAAGTCTATGACAATCTATGGATACAACAACTAATTAATATCCCCGAAAATATACGAACCCTTATCACAGACCTAAGAATCAATGGAGGGAAATCCAAAAACACAAATACACTTGGTTTGTTTCACTATTTAAATCATTGAAAGAAACCAAGCTTTTTAACAATTGTTTGACTATTATTTCGTAATGTTTCACCAAGAGATAAGTAAGAAAATTTTTCAAGAAATATAAATCTCATTCTAAATAAAGCAGCTATCTGGAAAAAATGTATTCAACTCTTCTATTCCTAAGGTAACAATCGTAGTAGTTTGGAGAGTATTTATGGTGGCTACAAGGTTATTTCAATAGTGTATAGAAATATCTAATAATAAAGGCTTAAAAGAATATCTGAACAATTCTCAAAACATTCTTTTGCGGGATTAATTGAAGGTAATATTACTGCTGTACACCAACAACAAGGGGCTGAAAATAAGAATTTTGACCTATTTCTTTAAGAGTGATCATCTAAGAAGTTTTCAACTATCAGCAATCCGCCTATAATTCTTTGATTCAATTTACTTCATCACAAACGCATGAGTTGATTGAGCGAATACCTAAAATTAATCACATGATAAGAAGTGCAGGCATTCGAAAAATAATAACACTTTTCTGCAGCGTTTTTCTTCTTACAGATCTAATTCTAGGCCATAATGGTGCTATAAGTATTTATAGTGGCTACAATACTCTCTACATAGTGTACAAAAATATCTAAGAATTATTGCTTAAAACAACGTCTAAGTAATTCTTATGAAATCCTTATACAGGATTAATTTATTGTAATGTTACTGATTCACACCCATAACAAGGTGCTAACAATAAGAGTCATCATCTAACCCAATCAGAGCAAACACTTAAGTACTGAACTGTCAGCAATCCTTTCGACTACCTTTAATTCAGTTTGCTTCAGAGAATTTTAAATACTCCAAATTTTATGGATTATGAAATTTTAGAAAAAGCCTTCTTGGAAATTTAAAAATGTTGTGGATTTTAAAATCTTATCAAAATTTCAGAAGCCTTCTTGGAAATTTAAAAAGTTCACCACACTTAAATGTAACTTGCTTCGGCAAATTTTGAATTATCCAAACGTCAGAAATTCAGAAAGTTTTATGGGTTTTCAAACAGAACTTAAAAAAAATCCGAATTTTTGTCCGTGATAAACTATTAGTACAAGTAATGAATAAAACCCTAAAAATATTCGAACTCTTATGACAGACGTAAAAGTTAATGAAAGAAAACCCAAAAATAATTTTCAATGCACCTACATTCGGAAAATAATAAAACTTTTCATCAGCCTTTCTATTCTTAAGGTCAAAATCGTTTTATGAGTAGTATGGAGAACAATAGAATATGTCTAACATTTTCATCAATTAAATATTCATTATCCCATTATACATCTTGCTTATACCAATAAATTATTCCTTATCTCAATTTTCTTTTTTCATTCTTTTTTTTTTTAATTCGGTACACCCTTGACCTATCACAATTAATTTTTACTATTATAGCATAACCTCTTACCTCTCTCAATATATTTTTTTTCGTGGATTATTTAAATATTTTTAGTTTTACATTTTATCTTAATTCTTATCGATTCGATTAAATTAAATTATATGTGTACTCGATATAAGCTAATAATATATTCATTGAACTAATGTACTCTTTACCTATCTCAATAAATTTATCATTCATTGCCTTAACCTATCTCGATTAATCGTTCATTAGCTTAGCGTTATCTTGTCCAAAGGTAATATACGATTCGATGTTTAAGCGTACTTTTGATCTATCCCAATAAATTATTTATTTATTAAATTCTTACATTTTTTAGTTAAAACAGTATTCATTGATATATTATTATTGTATTAGAAATTACAGCAAAAAAAGAAGTTTTGTAGAAAATAATAGATCATTACAGACATTTTCTCCAATAAATGATTCATTATCCCAGCATACTTCTTGTTTATCCTATTAAATCTTTTATAATTATAGCATATAGCTAAACTATTTTAATACTCTCAAGTATTATTGGCCTACCAAATAATTTTAGGCTGCTGTAGCATATTAATGACCTATTCCAATATTTTTAATTGTTACGATAAACTTTCTACCTCTCCCAATAATGTTTACATTATATGATTTTGGGCGTTTATTATTGTTGTTGCATATAACTGCTCTTCGAATAATAAATATCTATATTGTACCATCCTAAAACAAAAACTCAAAAAGTAACTTGTAGGCTAAATTGTTTTTTGTCAATGTTTCTATAGCACTCAATATAATATACACTTAATGCTTTGTTTAAGAAAATAGCACAAATATGAGTCTTCTTAAGACTAATCGCTATAGATTTACGTAATCTTTCGCATTTTAAAATAATTAGAATAAATTTTATTTATGCGTCCAATCACAAATCATTATATATTATAGGTGTGTGTATTCAATTTTACAGATAAAGAGCTTTCAATTATCAACATGTCAACTATATAATATTTTCCGGTCTATATGAAATATTTCGAAAATGTATTAATATATATTTGATATGTACCCTCTCATGTTTTGCAATATTCACGCAGGATTATTTAGCAATGTACTCGATAAAGTTTGTATTTTATATGTTAAAATTCCGATCCTTTGATTTTAAAAATAATTTCATTTTAAAAAACTTGACAGATTGTTACGATTTTGAAATAAAATTTGTTAATATTTACCATTGCAATCATATCCAATATGTTCAATATTGAAATGCTTTATGGAGCAAAATTAAATTCTGCCTTAAAATATGAAAACGTACGAAACAAGAATTTGATTAAAATATCATTAGAATTCTAATTGATTAGGAATCTCATTTGTGAGATCATACAAAAGGTAGATATTATAAAGAAGATATGTTTAATGAAAAATATATGAAATAATTACTGTATAAAAATAAGAGTTTTTTTGTTTGTTTAATGGATATTGGCTTTGTTGCCAATCAACCAGTGACCTTTATTAAGATCCATCTAATTTATAAATGAAAGACACACACACATCTATGGATTAGCATGGCAAATTCTTCACTTAGAAAAATCTATATGCAAATAGTTTGCATTGATTAACAACTAAGGTTAGAAATACAACTATACTAGATATACAATTAAAACCTCATTTGTAATTTTAAAATTCAATATCGCAAAGTCCCACCCTTTATCTTCATCAATTGACAATGGAGACATTAAATTCGGCTTATTTAATTCTCCGCTCTGGTAACTTCTCGATGAGAGTAATTCCGCAGAAATTCGTTCGCCCCGCGCGCCGTAAAATAACGAAGTTATTTCGCTGGGGATTCTAAAATTTCTGCAGCTCGCACCTTAATAAATAATTTAGGGTCGGCCCTAAGGCGGCGGCCGTATTAATTGGATTCGAACGCCACGGGCAAACTGTGAATCAATTAAAGTAAATATTTAATCGCTCGGAAAAGAAAAACTGACAACGTTTCTGTTGTGTCGCCGTCGTAAGGCGAGCGCTTATTGTTTTCCCTTCACTGAGACGAGTACTACAGAAAACATCGTTATCGTAAGTTTACTGGAGGGTGAAATGCTGATGGATTTTACGAAACGTTGCAATTTCCTATCGAGATATCGCTAGTTTTCTTCCAACCCAAATAACTAATGTATTAACAATTTTTTATAACAAAACGATGTTGTTTTCTTCTTCTTAATACATGATTAAGTATCTCTAAAATAAAATTATAAGTTATTTCTACATGGATTCTAAACTGATAACTACGATGATAATTATCCCTACCGTGATGATCATTATATATGTAAGTAGATGGTATGGAATCCAGTGGCCCCTTACTTGTCCTCGTTGGATCATGTTTTGCTGAATCTATGCGATTAATACATAGTATCTAATGGTACGGCTCTTCAATATTTATGTTTACATTCATAAATGGCTGTACTTTCCACTTTCTGCGACAAATGTAATAGGTGTTTTTTGCTGTCGATACAACACATACATACCTGAAATTTGTAGAAGCCCAGGACCGTTCAGTAGAATGTTGTTCCTCTCTCTCCTGCTACTTTTATTGGTTGATTTGTGATGAACATCAATGTATTAGCTGTGAGCATTTGTTTCCAAACGAGCATTTATAGAGGATGCTCTATAATTTTATATCAACGAGACTCTATATTTTGACGCACGAATTCGATTGTATAGTATTATCTTAAAATACTAAATATTGTTTCTTTTCTTTGTACTGTAATGTAATGGAACCGACATAGCAGGCATTGTTTTTTTTTTACCGTGGTAGTTTGCACGGGTGGTACCATCTTTAAGAAATCTGTATTGCATTCATCAATCTACTGGAGCTTCTCACAGTGTTGTTTAATTTCATCCATGTAGATTTTATATTCTTCACACATGTTACAAAATGAAGTTATTTGTTTCCAATTAACAGACATGAGTTTGCTGCTTGTTATTTAGGCTGTCCAATTCCTGATAAACCTCAGTATTTACACCTAATATAACTGTCAAGATTATTCCTAGAACATCAGTCTAGTGTCATGTTTGTGTATGTGTTAATCGTTAGGAATTTTCTTTTAATTATACATTATAAACTTAATGTACTTTACTGTATGAAACTCGTACTCAAAAGCTTCCTTGTTTTAGGTACGAGATGTCTAGTTGCTCTACTAGTATGCCATCTGGAACCTGCTTTAATTCGATTGCTAATGTTGCTGCTGTAAAGAGTCCTATTATTAGTTACATTTTATTGGTGAAATTGCTAGATGTTACTGAACAAGTCTCCTCATATTAGTTGTCAATATTGTAGATAGTTGATAATTTTGTGTTTTTTTCCGGCACCTCAGAATGTTGTAACGAAATAAGTTTTATAACGGCTAGAACTCTTACTTTACCATCTTCTGGTGGATGGGTTTTCTTTATTTGACATATTTTTTTATTTTGATGTTGATCACTTTGAGAATCATAACTTGATAGATGCTATTATTTTCCACATGACTTCACTTATGTCTATGCTGCAGCTGTGTAAATATTCACTTGGCCATGCTCTTCATAATTAATTTTTCGGTTTTTTATCTTTAGCCATCTCACATGTAGACTTCCATTTATGGGCGTGTTAACAAAATTTACCGGCTGCAATATAAGCTACCCTAATAAGAAAATGAGCCGCTGTCAACAATAAAACGTCTTCTGGGTCACTGCTGATTCCACATAATGGTCTTGAATTTAAGTAGGCTTAAACCTGGCAAGAATAACGTATTTATTTCTTTGAAGTTTAAAGTTGTTTCCCTTACTGGGTGTTTTATTGATTTTAGTCCAGTTTCTTAGAGGCTGCTAAAATGAGATGATGAATGAATGATGAAATGCCATCTCACTCCTAGTTGATACATCTTGTTTTGTAAGTCATCTGAATTTCTAGCGATTTCCTTAGCTTCCACAGAAGTAGTTCCATTGATGCTAAAAAAAATTGTAGATTGTCCTCGGCTTGTAGTGAATCTTCGAAATGCCAAGAAAAACGTCTTTGATGACAAGTCCCTGATACTTCCTTCGTGACCAAGCATACAAATAGCGTGATATAAGGCTTTATTTCCTTAAGTTTTTCAACTAGGAAGTTCTTCTTGCACCCGGTCCACGTTAAGCTTCGATGTTTCCTTCTATAATTAAATGCAATAGTTTATTTTTCCGGATGTTGCATAACATGGCCAAAACATTCAAGCTTTCTTCTCTTAACGAGTTTTACTATTTCTCGTTTTTTGTTCATTATATCGAGGACTCGGTTATTAGTGACTCTATCTACTTAGCTGATTCTTATTAAACGCAGATATACCCACATCTCTAAGGCGTTTATTCTTCTTAATGTAGCTTCCGTGAGTGTCCATGCCTCCATTCCATAAAGCAATACTGGTAAGGCATAAAACATAGATATATAGATATTATATGGGTGGCACCAGCACCTGTTCCACAGCGGCCTTTTCAGATCTATTGTGGATCCCTGTTTATCTCAGATGACCAGCTCTAGCCTTGCCCCTTTGATTAGTCCTATTAGCCCTGCCAGAGGGGCTTGGATATAGGTCTCCGCGCTTGGGTTTGTAGTGCCCAGCTTTTGATATCTAATTCTTGCTAGACCCTCGTAGTGGCATAGGATGTGGAACGAGTCCTCTTCTTCCTCTAGGCAAAATCTGCATGGTGCTTCTTCCACCAGGCCTATTTTGCTTATATGTTTATTGAGCTTGCAGTGTCCTGTCATTAGACCTACTATTGTTTCGACCATTTTTCTGTCATAGCTTAGAAGTCCGGTCGTGAAATTTAGCGATTGTTTCTTAAGGAACTGTTTAGCCTATCTCTGTCCTGGTGAGTTTGTCTACAATGAATGGGGCTGTGTCTCCATCCATTTTTTTATGGATCGCTTGACTGCGGTTTTGGAAGTTCAGAGTCAATTTAGGGTTTAATCTCCAATTTTTTCCGCACATTCTGCGACACCTGCCCAATGTTATTGTTGCTTTCTTGGTGGCTTTTGTGATGTGTAGTATCCACGTCATTTTGGCGTCAAAGGTTACTCCCAGGTACTTTGCCTTCCCTACGAAGGGAATTTCCATACTCCAGAGCTTCAGTGGCTTTAGGCCTGGCATTGCTCGTCTTTTTTTTAAGATGACAATTTGTATTTTTTTGGGATTGATTGCCAGTCCCTCCTGTTTGCACCAATTGTCTACTACGTTTAGGGCTCTTTGTGCTCGCTTTGAGAAAACTTCTGCGAAAAGGCTAGGTCATCCGTGTACTCTAGGCAGTGGATATCCTCTTTGGACAGTTTTCCTAGAAGGTCATCTACTAGTGTTGCCCATAGCAGTGGAGATAGCACTCCTCCTTGGGCCTTAGCCTCAATGGTATGGCCCCCCAAAGTGGATATGATTGTCCTTTTCTCTAGGCTGACCTTGATCCATTGACAAAGGCTTGGCGGGACTCCCTTTCTTGCCTGTGCCTCCACGAGAAAGGTTGTTGTGACGTTGTTAAACGCCCCTTTTATATCGAGAAATGTGGCCATGGCTATATCTTTGTCTTCCATTGACGTTGTGATGAGTCTGTTTAGGTCGCCCAGCGCCGAGTCCGTTGACTTACCCGGCTGGTATGCATATTGCCTGTTGTGGAGGGGATCTTTCCCCAGTATTTCGTCCCTTATGTACCTATCTATTGATCTTTCTATTGTTTTTAGTAAGAATGAAGATAGGCTAATAGGTCTGTTTGACTTTGACGTTAGATCAGCTATTTTGCCTACCTTGGGCAGGTAGATTACCCTTACGCTTTGCCATGATTTTGGTATATATCCCCATGCCAGGCAGGCTTTGAAGATTTTTGACAGGTGCGGCACCAGTTCCTATATCCCCATTTGTAACAGAATGAGATAAATCCCATCAGGTCCCGCGGAACCTGCTGATAGCCCATTTAATTTTGGTGGGTCTTGTGACCTCCGTGGCTAATCTTCAGTCCTTCGGTCGGGCCTTTTAGGTCTTTGACTGGGATTGTCTGGCTTGTTATGTTCTGACAGAATTGTTGAGGCTAGAAATTGGACTCTTAATAGTTCCTTGAGACTTTCCTCTATTGTTTCTAAGTAGGTTCCTTCTGATTTCTTGAGGAAACCTACCTCTTTGGCAACACTACCGACCTTAGCTAGAACTTTGTGAATTCTTGAACATGCCGAAGTGTCGTTAATCTCCTCGCAGGGCTTGCTCCACGAGTCCCTTTTGGCTTTTCAGATTTCTTTATTATATTGAGTGAGCTTTCCTCTGTAGGTGTCCCAGTCCTGGTTGATTTGGCCCTATTGAATAGCCTTCGAACCTCGATCCTCATCTTCTCAAGATTCTTGTTTCACCAGACTGTTTCGCAACCTTAGTTTTAATGGTAGATCGCGACTGCATAATACATTTTTTTAATTCTAGCGATCGAAATTATTTTCTTCTAAAGCTAATGTTGATTAACTTTCGCAATAAGGATCTATTTGTGACTTTCTTGTGTTATTTGTTATTCTATATAATTTTTTACTGAAAAAATATCGAATTGTCATTGTATTTAACGCCTTCAAGGCAATGATAGAACCATAATTTGTTTTATACCAGTTTATTCGGCTCCATTCTTCTAAATACTCAATCGGCAGGATTATCATGGCTTTGTTCATGTTGCTATAATACGTTTTCGAGAGGCGACGAATTTCTTATACCCAGTTGCTTATAAAACTATCCCATTTCAATCAATCAGAACATATTTTAGTTTCAAGGGGAGGTACTACTGTTTCCATACTTCCTGTCAATCAATAATGGCCCTAAAAACTGAAAGGATCTATTATACAGGGTGTTCCGTTAATGTCTGGAAATGGCTGCAAAAATAGATTCCTGGGATCAAAATATGATGATTTAACACAATTTAACAATTTATCTATATCCAACAATTTACGGTTAATTTTACGTCTTTCAAGTAGTATTCTTTTAGTTTTTATTAAATGCACCAATAAAAAAAAATACTTTTTAAGTGGTGGTACTACTGTTTTTTATACTTCTTGTTAACCAATAATAGCCATAGTTACTGAAATAATGTATTTTATTATGTTAGTTATTAATAATAAATTTCATTCAAATCGAATAAAGCGTTCAATTTTTATATACAAAAGAAATACAATTTTTTGAATCTCTGAAGACAAATTCCGGTTTAACCGTAAATTTTTGATCCCAGAAATCTATGGTCCAGCCATTTCCCCACATTAACGGGACACCCTGTATTATTGTATTTATTAATAATAAAGTTCACTCAAATCGGATAAAGCGTTCAATTCTTATGAACAAATGAACATTTTATTATTTGGAAATTTTAAGACCAATTCTGACTTTAAAATTTTTGGATATAGATATGTTCTATTAAATCATTATATTTTGATCCCAGGAATATGTGGTCCAGACATTTTCGTATATTAACTGGACACCCTGTATATCAATTCACCCAACACGTTCGTTTTAATTTAGGAGATAACCTAAATACTTTTCTTTGTTCGCATATCCGCTTAAATATTAAATTTAATTTCGAACTTTACCGAGGATGCTTCGTCTACAATTAAATTTGATTCCGGTTGGCTAAAATTTATGGCTAAGAATAGAAAGCAACAAGCTAATATTAGGACGAAACATGAAGCTACGAAATTAGGAGAAAGTTTATTTACAAGCTATAAATGATATTTGTAAAAACAAATACTGAACTGGAAGAAATAAATTAAATTTCAATGTGAAGAAAAATTAACATTTTAAATATTAAAGTTAGAAGTAATAATAATAATAATAAGAGTGAATTGTAAGTATGCATGTATTCAAGTGATTAACAACAATGTCATAATATTTGCCTGGTAAATATATGATATAGTATATGACCTTGGCAAAAAAGCCTATATTCTTCTCATATCTTTATAATTAAAGAAACTAATTGGTGGATTATTTTATGAACTAGAGTGCAATATTTTATATAGAGAAATATTTAAAGAAAATAATATATTTACTATATATTGATGAATGATTGGTCTTTTTGCACAAAGGAAGAAGAATTTTTGGATCCTGGATATTCGAGTATGACTCTGAATTGAAAAGTCGGAGCAGAAAGTGGTACACAAAATCATCCTCCCACACCAAGAAAGCGCGAATAGGCAAATCTTTTATCAAAATGATGCTCATTGTCTTTTTTGACATTTGAAGAATTATTTAGATAACAAAACGGTTAGATTTTCAAATTGGTTTTATTGTAAACACTACATATGTTTCGCCACAGTGTGGCGTTCTTCAGGTTAAGAAAATATACAAATAAAATACAAATTATTTCTTAAATACTATGTTGTTATAAGTGGGGGAGTGAAAATTTTGAAGAGAAGGGAGTTGGACAATTCTACTTGGTCGTTGAGTAGATGGCCGGTGTGGAAATATCTATTTATTTCTAGATTTTCCAATATATTTAATTTTTGTCCTTTTCTTTCTGTATGGAGGATCTTAAGTTCGGGGTTGAATGTATGATTATGCTATATCAGGTGATTAGCATATGTCGATGTCTCTTTTTGATTGATGAAACATTTGTGATGTTCTCTTATCCTTTCTTCAAATGCTCTTCTGGTTTAACCTACGTAAACTTTAGGGCAGTTCATACATCTTAGCAAATACACTCCACTGTGATTATTTTTAACTGTTGTATCTTTATTGTTTTTTATTATTTTTGATAGGCTATTTTTCGTTTTGAATGATATGTTAAAGTTTAATGTTTTAAGGTGTTTTGCAATTTTGTCACTTAATGGACCATTAAATGTTATGGCTGCAAAGTTTGTTTTTAATTCTGGTTGACACGGAAATATTAAATTATTAATTATTTTATTTTGTTTTTCTTGTATTATTTTATTAATAATTGTTTTGTTGTAATCGTTTTTAATTGCAATGTGATAGATTATATTTAATTCTTTTTTATAATTTTGCGTGGACTTTGGTATTGATAACAGTTGATGTATCATGGATCGATATGCTGCT
The DNA here is from genome assembly GCA_963969525.1 of Ontholestes murinus. Classification (NCBI taxonomy): domain Eukaryota; kingdom Metazoa; phylum Arthropoda; class Insecta; order Coleoptera; family Staphylinidae; genus Ontholestes; species Ontholestes murinus. Next base: position 20,091,595 of record OZ018392.1, on the reverse strand, counting down.
AATTTATGCTGTGTTGGATGAAATAATGTATTATTAATAGTAGTGTCAGTGTGAGTAGGTTTATGATATATTGAGAAAACTTAATTGAATTATTTATTTCGGTTTCCGTTGTAAATTTGATATTATTGTGTTATTGATTTAGGCTTGTTAGAAATGTGTTCAATTGTCTATCTGTGCCTGTAAATGTTATTAAGATATCATCGACAATTCTCCACCAGTACGTGCAATTTTAAAAAGTGGTAAACTTGATATTTTTCTTTCGGCTATTAGGGTGCTTAGGGGATTGCCCATTTTCAGACCTTCAGTTTGTGTGAATAGCTGGTTATTAAATTGTAAAAGGTTTGCTGAAAACAGATGTCAAGCAGAATTAAAATTTCGTCTATTATTATTGGGTTAGTTTTATTGTCGTTAAGCTTATTTATGATTATTTCACGGACTTCAACTGCATGCACGTTTGTAAAAAGTTTGGTCACGTCGAAAGAGATGAATTTTGAATTATTGTTTAGTTTAATGTTTTTAATATTTTTGACCGAATCAAGACTGTTTTTATTGAATATTTCGGTTTGAAATTTAAGAATTTTATCAAAACTTTGTTTTGCAATTAGTTCACAAGGAGCATTAATGTAAGAGACTACTGGTCTTATTGGATTGTCAGTTTTGTGCAATTAAATTAGTCCGTATAATTTTGGTGGTTGAGGATTCATATTAATTAGAAAATGTTTTTCTCTATCTGAAAATAAGTAATTAATTTTGTCGAGTCCTTTACGTATTGTTTATTGGTATAATTTTGTTGGGTTAGTTTTTAAAGATTTAAATGAGTTTTTTGACATGAATTTTGTTACTTTATTTATATAATCTATTTCATTTATGGCAATTATTATGTTGCCTTTATCAGCCTTGGTAAATATTATGTTATGATTGTTTGATTTGATTTTAATTGACTTCGCAACTGACATTTCACTAGTGGTGTTATTATTGATTTTTGTGTCTTTAATTATTTTAGAAAAGTTGAATTTTTCAGGTAGTTTGTTTGGAATTTTCATTAATGTTAATTCTGTTTCAATTGCTGTTAACTCGATTTCCTTATAACTTGTTTTGTGTTTGATGTTGTCTTTGAACCCTTTCTCTAACTCAATTTCGTTTTTGTTGAATTGTGTGTTGGTTAAATTAATAAACCTATCAAAAAATTTTACTTCGCAGTTGATTGATTCTTGAGGTTGTGAGTGGGATTTCTTTTTATTTATCAATCGTTTAAGTTTGTTATTTTTGATCAATTTAATTTTGGATGTTATTTGGTGGACTTTTTGTCTGGTGTAAAATTGTAATAGATCAAATTCAACACAGTGGAGCCTAAACGCTAGTACTGTATGACATACCTTGAGGTAGTCTGAGAGTGTGTCCCGTTTTGCGTGAAGGCTTGCAATTTCCTCTTTGATCCATTTCTTTTTTCCGGCTTCTAGAGCTTCCGGGCAGCAGGCGGTGTGTTTCTTCTTGTTAGCGATTCAACAAAAACAAAATTGAGTTAAAGACACAAAAATCAATAATAACAACAGTAGTGAAATTCAATTAAAATCAAATCAAACAATCATAACATAATATTTACTAAGGCCGATAAAGGCAACACAATAATTGCCATAAATGAAATAGATTATATAAATAAAGTAACAGAATTCATGTCAAAAAACTCATTTAAACCTTTAGAAACTAAGCCAACAAAATTATACCAACAAACAATACGTAAAGGACTCGACAAAATTAATTACTTATTTTCAGATAGAGAAAAACATTTTCTAATTAATATGAATCCTCAACCACCAAAATTATACGGACTAATTAAATTTCACAAAACTGACAATCCAATAAGACCAGTAGTCTCTTACAATAATGCTCCCTGCAAAAAAAAACTCAATAAACTTTTGATAAAATTCTTAAATTTCAAACTGAAATATTCAATAAAAAACAGTCTTGATTTAGTCAAAAATATTAAAAACATTAAACTAAACAATAATTTCAACCTTTCTACAAACGTACCTGCAGTTGAAGTATGTGCAATAATCATAAATAAGCTTAACGACAATAAAACGAACCCAATGATAATAGACAAAATTTTAATTCTGCTTGACATCTGTTTTCAGCAAAACTATTTACAATTTAAAAGCCAGCTATTCACATAAACTGAAGGTCTGGCAATGGGCAACCCCCTAAGCCCCCTAATAGCCGAATTATTTATGGACCACCTCGAAAGAAAAAAATATCAAATTTACCACTATTTAAAAATTGAACGTACTGGTGGAGATATGTCGATGATATCTTAATAACATTTAAAGGCACAGATAGACAATTGAACACATTTCTAACTAGTCTAAATCAGCAACACAATAATTAGCAGCATATCGATTCATGATACATCGACTCTTATCAATACCAATGTCCACGCAAAATTATAAAATAGAATTAAATATAATCTATGACATTGCAATTAAAAACGGTTACAACAAAACAATTATTAATAAAATAATACAAGAAAAACAAAATAAAGTAATTAAATATTTCCTTGTCAACCAGAATTAAAAGAAACTTTTCATCCATCACGTTTAATGGTCAATTAAGTGACAAAATTGCAAAAAACCTTAAAACATTAAATTTCAACATATCATTCAAAACGAAAAATAGCCTATCAAAAATAATAAAAAACAATAAATATACAACAGATAAAAATAAACACAGTGGAGTGTATTTGCTAAGATGTATGAACTGCCCTAAAGTTTACGTAGATCAAACCGAACGAGCATTTGAAGAGAGGATAGGAGAACATCACAAATGTTTCATCAATCAAAAAGAGACATCGACGTATGCTAATGACCGGATAGAGCATAATCATACATTCAACCCCGAATTTAAGATCCTCCATACAAAAAGAAAAGGACAAAAATTAAATATATTGGAAAATCTAGAAATAAATAGATATTTACACACCGGCCATCAACTCAACGACCAAGTAGAATTGTCCAACACCCCTCTCTTAAAAATTATCACTCCCCCACTTATAACAACATAGTATTTAAGAAATAATTTGTATTTTATTTGTATATCTTCTTCACACCTGAAGAAACCAAAGTGTGGCGAAACATATGTAGTGTTTACAATAAAATCAATTTAAAAATCTAACAGTTTTGTTATCTAAATAGTGAATATGGATTTTCAACACTTAAGTGCCTCAACAATCAATCAATCTGAAGAATTGTTCCTTTTGAGTTGGTGCTGCAGGAGGAAACTGTCAACTCAGCCTTTTACATGCAAGCAAGTGCTTAAGAGATTGAAAGGCACGGTCTTTAGGCGAAGGCTGACATCAAAACACGTTCAGGCTCCACTATGACAATGCTTCTAGCCAAACTGCTCCAATCGTTACCAATTTCCTGGCCCGGAGCAATACTCGGATGGTCCTCCCAACCCTTTTACAGTCCCGATTTGTCTTTGTATGACTTCTAAGAGAGAGCTGAAAGAAAAGTATTAAGAGGCCATGAATATATCCAAAAGGATGTAACAATCTTCCTAAAAGACATTGCCCACTAGGAGTTTTAGAGTATCTTCCAGGCATGACAGACACGTTTCTGCATGTGTATTTATGCTGGAGAGAGTATTTTAAAGAATTTAAAGCATTTGTACAGGGTACGATCAATGCATATATTTGTCCCAGAAAATGCGCATTACTTTTATATTAAACTCTGTATATGACCGAATTTTCTACATCTACTTCCAGCGTACTACAATTCCCCACATAATCTGTATTAGTAAAGATATTTTTTTCTTCTTAGCTATTCTCCATTTTCTGAAAACGGCTGTGAATTCTAATTGTAGTTTCAACAACTTCTGTCTCTCACGAGCCAGTGCAACTACTAATTTAGTTGCTCGACTAATTAATAACACTTATAGTATTTCTCCATCCATTAGGCCTTTCAAAAATTCTATTTTGCAAAGTAATTTTTATTCTATCTCTGCTTACAAATCATGTTAAATGATAACTCCCATACATTCCTAAAGACTTGTATCAGATTTTAAGTAACATATTATTGGCTACTAATGATAAACATATTTGAGATGTGTTAAATCATACTTCATTTCCAGATGATTGACTTAATTCTCTTTTGAATAATTTCTACATCCCATCTATTTACTTGTGCTGCATCTTCTGATTATCTTAAATATTGCATTGGATAAAAGTTACTGGTATAAGACTTAAAAAATTATTACGATGTAAATAATCACATATCATAAACTCCAGTGTCGGTTCCAACTTCTTCATAATTTATATATTAAAAGTACATTTGGAATAATTAACAACAAAAATAAAGACACGTTCAATATTCATCACCCTCCTCCCCCAAGGACTAATTATTTCCAGTGTTACATCCAACTTGTTCGAAATCCTTTTCTAAGGTAGTAGATCATCACGAGTCTCTGAATTCACCTTCCTACATTCCTTCACCAACATACTAATGGACAAAGACTCTCTTTGCGTACATTAAATAAAACTTGTGATTTAACCTCGACCACGCTTCTGCAATAGCTGTTGTGTTGGATAGCATACATAAAGGGCAGTATGTATGCTATTTAACACCTTCGCACCTTCGCTAAATACCTAATGGACCTTAGAAAAGCCTAAAGTTTCTAGGAAGATTTACCATCAAAGTGAATTTGTTGAACTTTCATTCCAAAAGTATAAATAACACCACTTTATTGATTTCTTTTCTTGCGATTTTCTTTTGAATTTCTGTTATTTTTCATTTGATGGTGTAATTCTTGCTTTAGCTTATTGGAAGTTCCCAAAACTTCTTACCTTTAAATTACAAAAGAATTCTTCACACGTTCTATAATTTTCAATTTCTCTTTCACAAGTCCCTTTGCAGATTTCAATTTATTTTCTAGCAACTTTTTAACTTTCTAAAGATTTAATAAAAACTTGATTGTGATATTCATACTTTAATAAAAATGTATCACAAAGAAATGTACTGATGCATAAGTCATAACGTCTCTTTCATATTTTACAGTTTCTTCTTCTACATGCGTGAATTTACTTTGTAATTTTGCAGCAAGTTCATTTCTAAATTTCTAGTATTTTAGAAATATTCTCCTTAAAAACTTTTAGAATTATTTTACTAGTTTAATAGAATAGATTCAGGGCGAGTCAATAAGTAGATATTTATTTATTTTAAATATTATTTGACTTAATAAATAAAATGATGGTAATCTTAAGTAGATAATTTCATTTGCTGACAAAGCAGCTTCAAATTGCTTAAAAAAATTATGAAAGTGTGACTTTCAAAATGTTTTCAGTACTTAATTTATGGACCTTTCTGATAGAAACTTTGTATATATCTCTTGCTTTTTATGAGTAGTTTATAACAATTATTCTTCAAAATATTTAGGAATTTCTTACAACGTAAAAAAATACTAGATTCTATTAACTTTTCTACCATTTTGCTAGCTTTATATTTATTTCTTTAAGGTTTTTAGATTTCTATGGCAATTTTTATTTAAGATTATACAACAAATTGTTTTTAATTTTTTAAATAATTTGTGATTATTAATCACTTTATTTTACTGATTATTTTGCTATAATCTATCTCTAAGATTTTCAAAATTTGACAGATGATTGTATATTTATATTTACGGATAGAGACGACATCCTTAATGGAGAAGTAGAGGATTATAAACTGTTTAGTAATATTACGTTTTCCTTTCTTCAAATGCGCTACTCTAACGAGATCTAAATTAGATAGAAACGAGTCCATAGTTATTTTTGATAGCAAAAAAAAAACAATTTTCTACTATTTTGCTATTTTTTTCCGCTAAATCCAACATTTTTCTTTTAAAATTTTTAGATTGCTTTATGTTAATTGTTTTTCAAATTTTTATTGAAGGCTTTTACAATCTCGTATTTCTATATGATATTTTTTTGTATTTTATTTATTATATTTTCAAAATTAATGCAATGCAAACAATATTAAATATTATATATAGTAAATAATTCGTAGACGATTAAATTTAAGCCGAGAACGCAAAGCGCCCCATTACCGTTAAGATTAGATGGCAAATAAGGGAATACCCGCGGCGGCCCGAAAGAATAATTAAAAAACGGCCAATGGTGAAGGGTGAAAAGGCGGGCGGCAAAGGGCCCGCCGCCCACTCTCTTGATGGGCTCATTGTCCTCAGCGTTTAAATTATTCGCATAATATTACGCTTTAAAGGAATGAAATTCAAAAATGGAGGCTTTATGAAAAAGCCAACTTCGTTATTTATAGCCCGAAGGGGACATACCCTAGGACACGGGGAATGTTTTCTTGAGCAAAGGAGGGTTGATTTTACGACGTTTTCTTTTACCTTTTATTATTGCAACTTAAATACTGAATTTATTATTTCTATCAGAGGATAATTTGTTTGCGTTATAAACAAATGTATGTGAATATACCTACAATAAAATGTTTTATATATAATATATTAATAACGATATTATATAACCCATTAATATAATTATAGAAGAAATGAATACCTCATGTATCTGCTGTATAAGGATTTAATTAATAATTATAATTTAGTGAATATTACTATATCCTTTTATTAAAGGTATAGCATTTGCTCCACAGTGAAACTCTATTTCGGAGTGCAATCAGTGATTAAATTTTTGTTTTTATGTGTGATTACGTTTCGACTATTAGACTGTGCCGTAATGCGAATCGATCGCAGTTAATAATAATCGTCGCCGGAGTAGAAATAGTTCCTTCGGGCTTAATAGTTTCCCACAAAAGACTTCCACTACTGGCGAATAGTTTCATTTGAATGCCGTGCAGAGTTAACTTTAGTCGACGGTTCCATTACCTGAAACTCCCAGTTTTGTGTATGATTCACTGAGATATTTCCTTCGTCTGAATCGAGCTGAGAATAATTGCGAAACATTCTTTACTATTACTATTTTGAAACGTGATGGAATATATTTGCCGAGCTATAATGGGGGAGCCTATGAAATGCGGTATATTGTATTGTGAATATTATAATATATTGTTTGGTGAATAAAATTATAATTATTTAAAACTAATAATTTAAATTATTCAAGTTGAATAAAGATAACTTAAGAATTGTCTATGCAAATTGTTTTCCCTAAAATTTTGTCATTTGTAAGAATATGTTGTTGATATTGAAGGCTTCTACTTTGTTATACATGTTGAATAGAAATGAAACACGAATTTCGTGTTATATAAACAAAGTTATTAGTGTTTCATTTATATGAATATGATATAATAAATCTGTAAATCACTTTATAGAGTTATATTTAGTTTATATTCAGAAAATATAATATAATTATGATTAATGGTTGACAACCTAACAGAAATAATACATGATTGTTATTATTAACCATTACGCAATCATCTAATGTTATGTTTTGAGGAGTGTGAAAATTTTCAGACTGGTCTACTTTAAATAATTTCTACAAACTATATCATTCACAATACATTCTAATCTGAAAATAGATGAACGATTTCAAATTTATAATAATCAGTTACTACTTTTGTGTTCTTTTTTGAATAATATTAGGCCGGTTAAGTCGTATTAATGTTATTAAAAGTTTAATTTCCTTCTTGTATCAAGCTCCTAAGAAGAATATAACTCAATTTGTAAGATAAGGACGATAGCCAGTCGCTATGATGTCCAAGTCTTCGATCATTTACCTAGTAATTGTAAATGCTCTTTAAAAATTCCTGCCAAAAGGAATTATCAAACCAAATCAAATTACTACACTGACGCCCAACGAGTAGATAGAGGCAAGACCAGAGCAGAGAAAACAGGAAAAATTTCAACTTCATCAAGAGATGTCAAACTATTGGAAGTATGGCACTTGAATAATCTAACAACTCTATAAGTTTATCGACGTCAATAAACTACGGCAAAAGAAAAAATTTTGACATAGTTTCTTACTTTCTGGATAGTGATAACTTTATAAAAGAATCAGGAACTTAAAATGAAAATACACTTCGTTGATATCACACAGGATTTATTACGTAACTACAGTTTCAACCTTTAAAAGGCCATTATCAAACGTACAGTAATGGCCTTTTAAAGGTTGAAACTATAGTCCTGTGTGTTATCAACGTATTTTCAATTAAAGTTCCTGATTCAAAATGTATCACAAAGTGATGGCTTCAAGCATTAAACATATTTATAAAAGAAATATTTAGATGAAAAGGTTGCAAAGACTCATAGAAGTATCTACAAAACACCTTATAAACGGGGATAAAAGATGACATTACACCCAAAAAGGGCAAATTAGGCTTGGAAAATCTTTCTAGAGACATTCATATTGTTGTAGGAAAGTAGCCACCTGTGATTTTCTTGTTATTTGCATAACTCGTACAGCCATTGCCAGAAAAAACTTGACAATAAGTGGATCTTAGATCATAAGAAAACTCTACTATAATGGGGGATTGAGAAAGCAATGATAGAGATAAAAGGAAAGGACAAATTTAACTTTATATTTTGAAGATATTCAAGAACTCTTCAAAGAAATGGAACCATCACATGAGCATAAAATACTCTATTGACACATGACAATAAAATTTATCCGGGGAATCCCACAAATTATTCAACGAACAAATTAACATGTCAACAGTCTATTGATTTATTACCAAAATATTAACAGACTCAATACAAAAACTCAAGAATTTTATGATAACATTTCAATGTGCGATTATAATATAATCTTAATCACAGAAATGTGGATGAAGCATAGGGTTTTTGATAAGGAGTTGTTTCTTGATAACTATATAGTTTTTTTCGACAGAAGTCGCTGTTAAGATAGGGGAGTTTTAATCGCTATAAAACATGATATAACTGCCATTCCTCACCAGTTGAACATTCTGTTGAAACTATTGATTAAGTTGCTGTTGAATACACAGTTTTTTGCATTCTTCTGAATATAACTTTGTATAAATATAAAATTCTCCATGAATATATAGAGCAACATTTTAACATGAATCATTTGATATTATTCGGGAATTTCAATTTAACTAATTATTACAGTTGCCAAATACACAAAACCACGTACAAGTTTTAGAATTTGTATCCACCAATTGTTTATTACAGGAAAATAACTTATGCAAAAAATAGGATTCTTGACATGGTAAATCGTCTGAAAATATAAACAGTGTTGTAAACAAACCTGTTGATATACTTGTAAATCAGAATAGACACCACCCTGGATTTTAAAAAAAAATTAACAAGAGTGCAACGTAAACTTTGCGAAATCTGGAATAAGTAATGATAGAATTACAGAAAATAAAATGTTCCCTTACTGTACTCTGACATTGCTGCTGCCGACTGAACTAAAATTTACCATCACACTGATCTTAACATCGCTTGAAATGTGTTTTATGACGAAGTGTACAAATTACTGGATAAACAAGTTCCCAACAGATGTTACTCATTCTTCAAAAATGATTACCCGCCTTCGTATACAAAGGAAGTTAGTTATACAATCAAGACAAAAACTTGGCTACATCTATTACTGAAAACGTCTAAAAATCCCTTGGTTATTAATCAGTTTCGAGATATGAGACAAACGTTAAAAAGTATGAGTAACGTATTAATATTATATAGAAACCATTGAGAACAACATCTCTGATACCCCTGAGAAATTCTGGCCATTTATTAACCAAAAGAAAGGAAAATCTCGTATCCTTGTATGCAGGAAATACAAAAATCAACTTCTTGAAACACCCCTAGATATTGTAGATGGATTTGCAGCATATTTTAAGACTGATCATCAGAATACAGATGGAGTCATCTCCAATGAGCCCGATTCTGATACACTTGGAAATGTTTAGGTTACTGAAGCTATCGTACTTAGATCGCTTCGAAGCTTGAAACCGAAAATGACAGTGGGCAATGATAAAACACCTTCTTTTTACTTAAAGACGCGTTATTTCTTCCATGTCCATTAGTGCAACGACCTAATTTTAAGAAGCGGGATATATCCAGACTGTTGAAAATTGGGCGTATCAATCCCATTTTTAAACATGGTAGTAACAGTGACACTGAAAACTATAAACTTATTACACTTATTTAAAATGTATCAAAGGTATTCGAAAAAATTCTTGCAGTCCACATTGACGCCAACCTAAACTAACCTCATCAATATCCCACAATTTAGATCGTAGTAACCAGGTTGATGTGATATCAGCAAGGCATTCGATCGGATAGCTCACAATAATCTATTAAACAACCTTATTATTGCGATTTTACGATAATATTTGGCTGATAGAAGGCAAATTAACCATCCATCAAGGCTCAAATTTGGGTCTCCTGTTATTTCTTTTAATCATAAATTATTTTGTAGATATATTAACTTGCAATTTTTTAATATACGCTGATAATATTAAACTGTACAGTGTAATAAATAACATTAGCGATCTTGAAGAACCTAACAAACTCTAACAACATTAGATCCCAAAATAGGTTACCGCTAATGGTTTAAGCGCAAATGTCTCTAAATGTTACACCACGTCTATTCATCGGAAAACTCGACAATTATCTGCTTAAGGATATAAATATTGCCATCATAACCAAGAGCAGAGACTTGGGAGTGATATTGGATACTGAGTTGACCTTTAACTTCCATATTGAGAGCTTAACCCTTGTTTGTTTCAGGATTTTGGGATTTATACATAGAATAAATTGTGAAGAATTAGAATTTATTTCTACAGCTGCGATCATAAATTTGTACCAATCTTTTATAATATCTAAAATGTCTTATTATGTTAATAAATACAATATGTCACTTGAAAAATATAAGAAAACATTACTGAAATATTTATTCTTTTATAAACATTCAATAAAAATTATAAATATAAAGTATGAGTCGCTGCTGGATGAGTTTAATATGATCTCAATTTACAACAGACACCGTTACATTTTAATCAATGATTTGTACAAAATCATTCATAGCGCCCAAGATAATCCAGCACCATTTTATGTTATTGATTCTGGAAAATAATCCAGTAACAAACATAAATTTGCATATAATATACCTTACACATATTATCACTATTTTTCATCAGTGATCATGATGGCAAAGAAATACCATGATGTTGATCAATTTTCTAATTGAAATGAATTTGTAAACGATCTCAAAAACTGTTTAGTTTAGTTTACGTTAATATTAATTTAACGCTAGTTTATAATTTAATTTTTAGGTAATTTTTAGGTAATTCCTACGTATTCAGCTGTTTTCTTTTTCTCCCTCTCCAAATATTTTAATATTATCATATTTATCTGTAATTAGATGTTCTTGTCAGCTGAGAAATTAAAGATTAAAGGATTGTTATTATAAAAGAAGCACTTCTTACATGGAGTATTTAAGACAGAAATTTAAAGAGGATTCCAGGATCCTTTAATTGTATCCCGTTATAATCGAGGAGTCATGGATTATTTTGGAGTGAAAAACGCCGCTTTAGTACCAAAACGTTTCCTACTACCCTTTTCTCTTAGATTACCGTTGCGTGTACCACCAATCGGTCAGGAATAACTAGATTTTATTAATCTACTACGAGCTTTCGCCCTAAAATCCTCTTCGTCTCTCCTCTCATGTATAGTGAGAGAAATTATTAAAACGTGTATTAGACGATTAAATATGTTGTTATACCAATTTTTCAGAAAAGTCAAGCTTTTTTGACAAGTATATTAAATGAATCCACTCCAGCATAAAATAACACCTCTAATAATAATAATGGCCTCTTCTTGAAGATTAAGAGCCGCACCAATTTATTTAGATATGTTGTTTAAGGTAATAGTAGATTTGATTCTGTGCATAAGAGCAGATTTTCTGCAAAAAGTAAGATATTGCTGTGTTGCAGTTTGTAATATCCAAGCACTTAGTCGGATCTTTTATAGTTTAGATAAATTATCAGAATAAATAATAGTTCTAAAAGCATTAACAACAAACAGTAATTGAAAAGAATTTCCGCTCATAAATACAATCACATAAACACTATCAGCATAATGTAACATGTACTTAATTTTCATAGTTTTTCTCAGATCTTTGGTCCTTTGGTGGAACTTTTTAGTTTTCCGTCTTTCTGTTGATGGAAACTGTGTAGCTTTATTTGCAATGGCATTAATTTCCATATACTTCCAGCATTGTAGTTTCTTATTATTCTTCTAAGCCTTCAACAACTTGTATTAGTTTTTTAAGAGTGTCTATTTCTTCCTAGTTAACTTCCATTTTCTAAACACAGCTGTGATTTCTTATTGTAGATTTAGCAACTATTATCTTAAGCGCATGAGTCAGTGCTTCTACTAATTTAGTTGATCAAGTAATTATCAACGCCTGTGGTGTTTTTACACCCTTTCGCCCTTTGATAAATCTTTATATAAATATTTTTCTAATGCATTCTCAGTTGTTTTACATATAGCGTTATAAGCCTCAAATTCATGGAGACTTTTATCGGATATACGATAACGGATTCTAAACATATTTTAGATGTATTTAAATTCCAGATGAATGACTAAATTTTCTTTGGGATAATTTCTGCAAAATATTGGCTGCATTCCCATGCAGTGCTAGCCTTCGCTTCTATATTCCATTCAATTGCTAGTGCTACAGTCTCATATTACAAGAAAAGTACCCAGGAAATTTAACCATCAAAATGAGGTTTTTGCATTTTTATTCCATAAACATGAATTGGATTTATTGTTTTCTTTCGATGGTGTATTTATTTTATTACTACATCAAATGATTCCAGATTTTGTTTAATTATAAGAGTTTTCCATCAACGTTCTAGAATTTTTAAGTAGTTCATCTTTCAGAAGTTTCTTTAGAAGTCTTAGCAAATTTACTTAATTTTTTTTTAGATTTATTTACTATTTTAACATTCATTCTTCTGGATTTATAGAATAAACATACATTTAAACTAAATATGATTAAACTTTAAGATTAATATTTTTTGATTTTTTACTCTTCGGACAGGGAGAACCAGATTTTTATCAAACTACTACGAGCTTTTAGCTTAAAATACTCTTTACCTCGTCCATTTTTTGTTAGAGAAATTATTAAAACGCACTGGCCGATCAAATATGTTGTTACATCATTTTGTCAAAATAATCCCAGCCTTCTGGTCAAGCTTATTAAATGAGTCTACCCAAGTATATAAAAACATTGCTCCCTAAATTTCCTCTCTTTAAAAATTTGGAGCTGTATTAATTCCCAAATTTCATTTATTTAGACTGTATGCAAGTTATACATTCTGTGTATAGGTTAGAGCTAAATAAAATTCTGTTCGAACCAAAATAATTACTCACAGCTTAATATTAATGATAAGCTGTATTCATCTGTTGCGAACATGTAACAGGAATAATAGACGATAATTGCACCTGGAAAAATACAAAGCAGGCTTACAAAATGTTTATGGAGATTTTCACCTCTTTCTAGCGCTAGAAATGCGAAACTTGAGATTTTATCGTAACTCCCACATCAGTTAAGATTTTAGAGGCGGAAATCAAGAAAGACACTCTTTATTCCTAGAATCCATCATCAACCCTCCAAAAGCTTGCAATTCCAGAACCTATTGGAATGTTGATAATACAGAACGCACTTAAAATCAAATAAAAGAAAACATTTATTTTAAGCTCCAGGAGACCACCGGGATAGCTAGTTGGGAGTTGTAAGCTGTAAGGTGTAAGTTGGGAGTACGAAGAAAAAGAGGGTTGTCGGTCGGTGTTCAGACGCCTAGGTGCTAAAGTAATAAATAATTTATCAGGTGATTCCAAGCGTTTAATTACTTTACCAGCCATTTAGATTAAGAACATATGTACGCTTCTATTTACTAGTGTTAAAGATTACTTTTGCCTTTGATTTCAATCAAAATCAAAATCTGCTGGAGGTGCCGGATGCAACTGGCTCAGCTGAATCGAATATGACTTAGAAAAAGATAATGTGCCTCGTATTTTAGTAGCGAGGAATCAGAGAATGTGCAATAATCCTAATCTAAACAATTTAGAGGAAAATACATCGAAGCAGCTCGACGTCTGTTCTCTAACCAAGCGGATCAGGTTCGCAATACGGTGGCGCCCACCTATAGGCATTTCACGTGAAGAGCAAAAAAGAAACACTTGTAATCGTCAAAGATGCATCACCAACCTAACTTGCTTCCTAGTAAGAGGCCGCCCGACACTCCGGATAATGCAAGATATGGATGGATCCAAGCAAGAATGGTGTAGTGTAGGCTTTATTGAACCTAAGTATTATAGGTTAGATCAGGCTAAGACAAATATGTAATCGTTGGGGCACCAATTTACCGAATGGAGAGTAATATCGCGAATAGGTGATATTTGGCAAAGGACATATCAAATTACTTCAAGTTCGCGAGTACTAGATGTACACCCGGGCTAGACAGGGTTTAAGGACTTCCTCAAAAATTACTAATCAGTAGTTTTTATATTAGGTGGAGAGTAACACTTGTTTTGTTCCATAATGTTTTTATTCTCAGTTGCCTTACACGTATTTAGGTCTTCGCAGACCATTATCAAAGTTAAACTAGTTTAGCCGAAACACGTGTCAGGCAACTGAGAATAAAAACATTATGGAACAAAACAAGTGTTACTCTCCACCTAATATTAATATCTGTTTCCATCAAGAGTGGAGCGCAACAAGCATTAACTTTAGTAGTTTTTATGCTAATCGAAGAAATCGAGGAAAAAGGAAGAAGAATTATTGTCATCGAAAATAAGCATCAGCAGGCAATTAATGTAGGACTAGGTATGAGAGAAGATTATATATAGATGCTTTGGGCACTAAATTTTTTATATAATAAATGTAATAATGTGTTTAAGATTGGCCTAAGTTATATTAATTTCCAGGCCAAACGGGAATGTCAAATCATAATAGCAAAGATTGATATCTTACTGCAGTTCACCAGCAAAATCAAGGTAATATCTATCTGATTTGGAGGTTAGATTTCACAAAATGAAGATTTGGAATAAGAAACGAAGCAATATTCATCACACTTTTAGGATATTTTTCATTATAGGAAAAGAAAGTAAAACGAAACAGTAATTTGAAAGACAAATTGGAGGTTTAAGTTATCCCAGCATGTTGCAACTCCACGTGGTTGTTCCCTATATATCTTGTCTTTAGACGGAAATCCGGATATCTTTAGAAGGTTATCTCGATATCTGTCTTATATCACCTCCAGACTAAGGAATGTCATCTAAATGATCCAAATAGCAAACGAGGAGCATTTGAAGGTGCAGCATCAAAGAAAAGATCAGTTCGACAAAAAGAAGATTGTATCTGAGAACGACAACTTAAGAGACTTGATTTGCTTAACTTCAATTTGTATTTTTCTAGTGTGGTATCCATATTATCTACAAAATTTTAATTTAAGAATGGTATTTTGTTTCCATTTAATCTTTATTATAGAGCTCTTTACTGTAATAAAAAACGAGGCAAACTTATAAGGCTGATAATCTTAGCCATCTCTGCTCCTCTCCTCTGAAATTACCGCTATTAATGCTATTTTTATAGGCAAAAAAGCATTTACTTTAGAATCCTTTAGAGCCTTACATCAGCTTTATTGCACAGATGGTAGTAGTACAATAGCTGTAAAAGAAAGCAACAGATAACCAAGAGATATTTCTGTAGAACTGTTCTCCAAATCACCATCTATAATAAACATCAATAAATCTGACAATCCTAATCTACCAAAGTAAGGATATCAGTGTAAAGGCAATAGGTGTCACCTTAATGGTGTCTCAATACTATGTCAAGACGACATAAGTCACATATTTGTGCAAGTTTCTTTTGAGGATTTAATATTCCGCATTTAGCCAAAACAAAGATGAAATATTTTGAGATGAGCTTCAAGAAACAAGTTTTTCATGGAAAAATTATGGCTATATTGTGTAAGCATATTAGACTAATTAAATGATATTAATACGAATATCAATGATTCTATAACTTTGTAGTAATATTTCTTATCCTTGCTTTCAACTGCTCTATTATGATGAGGTCCAGTTAGGTCGAAACCAGTTTGCAGCTATTGTTAAAGAGGAAAAATTATTCAACCTTTATATTAAATTATTATTCTTCTAATTTATCGCCGTTGGTAGTAGCAAAAAAAATGTTGATTATATCTGCAACAAATATCAAAAAAGTTTGTTAACTTTTTGAAAACTATCACCTATAAACCTACAATTAATACGGCTTTTATGAAATGCGCTAGCCTTTACTAAAATATTATGAGTAGTTTTGGAATTAGTCATTAGTCAGCAAACTAATTGTTTGGCTTAAATAGAAGCTTTATTGACTCCGTACTTGTAACTTGTACTTTTATAATTTTAAAATCATAAGCCATATAATTATCAGTCAATACAAAAAAATAAACTTAAAGCTACAGTTTTGAATTTGCAACCGACGTACTTCCTCGTTTTGTTTTAGGACATATCTTACATTTATATTTCACTTTTATTCAACGGGAATTCACAATTATGTTTCTTATATATAAGTTATAAAATCTAATAGTTTTATTACTACAGTAGAAAGAAAGCAGAAATTATTTTATTTTTTATTTCTCTATAATCCAATGAAAATAAATCTTCTAAAAGGAAAATTAATATTTTCATTAAATTTAAAAATAAAAATTAGTGAATTTGTAGCTTTCTTTTTCTAAATATACAAGTCTGGCATAATAGGTATATAATATAAGTACATTCCGGTTCTAATATTGAGTTGTTATATTATTTATATAGAAATAGTATTTTTAAGGCATTTACATATATTTACAAACAATCTTAGCTAAATTTATTGTTAAATAAAAAGCAAAATCAACTACTTAAATAGTTAAAAGTAAATTATTCCTATGTGTTAATTATTACTTGAAATGATTTTATTAAAAATATCATTCATCGCAAATATTACGTTATTAATATTTCATTTACTTTACTTCAAATAATAAAATGATGCTAGTTTTTCCTAGTAACAATAGCATTGTAAAATAATCAAATGTAATTTTCTACATTTTCCGTGCAATCGAGTTTCACCACAATTTCAATTCTAATGTGATATTGATTTGACCAAATTCACAAATTCAATGTGAGATGATTGACTCTCGGTAATTACAATTTCCCATATTGATGAGGACTAATTGTATGAAATCGGTCCGTGTATTGCTGGACGACAGTGAACAGTAATTGCAACATTACTGTTTTGCCCTTCAAACCACCCCGTTTAGTAGTTAAATTTTCTATAAGTGTATGCCTGTATTGCATTTTACTAAATGAGATTATACAGAGAGTGCAATGGCAATAACGGTACTTTAATAATTGCATTACATATTTTATATTTTTAATCCCGCAGCGACTATTTTCATTCGTTTATACCGTTTCCGAGGAGAGGAAATTTCCGGAAGTGCACGGTAATATGCAAATATTCCAATACGCCCTGCCCCACAATGAGAGAACGGTGCATTCGACTTTTTGCATTTGCATTTCACGTTTCCGCGAAAGACGTTTGCATTTTCCAATCCCGCGCCGAGCCATCAAGACGTGGACGTACTTGGGAAATATTCAAATTCAAATTTGATTTTTGCGCTGCGAATCGTTCATGCAAATTGGCCGGAAACTTTGGCGCATTTGCATAGGTGAGGGACGGCGCCGAAAAAGCGGACGGCCAATTAGGGCTTTATTGAATATGTATATGGAAACTGGACTGGGGGGAGGAAAAGTTCCTTTTTTTTTGGTTTTGAGTTTCGAACGACGAGGGGGGCGTCAGATGCTCGCACTGACACTTTTTCTATAAATATTTCAGGGCGGCGGCGCGAACAGGCCCCGAAACTTTCTCAGGTTTTTATTAATACGGGAATAATACATCCAGCGGATGGAAGTTGTAGGAAGTCGAAACTTTTCCACCCTTCGAGTAACTTTTTATTAAGAGTCGAATGTTTCCTGTACTTTTTAATATTTAGATTACATTTTTCTTCCTTTGGATCCCTAGCAGGCGGCTGGAATTACGTAATTATTAATTTTCTTGACAGTGCGGGCGTCAGGGTGTAATACGAGATGTTTACATTTAAACGTCGAAGTAATCCCGGCAAAAGGGGAATGTTAACGTGGCAGTTTCAGTTGTGGGTTCATATCTAATGTGTTTTGGGGTATGGTTCATCAGTCTCATCAGTTCGGTGGGTTATATTGCGCTGCGAGGGTGAATTATTCCAGCTAGGGATGAATTCTGATGGATATAAATGATTCACATGAATGAACATTACAGTTAATTAAGGGTAACGTGAATGGAGACATATGGATTTAATAAGGGCTGATGTAGTTACATAATAATCGCAATCGGGTTATAAACATCTTTGTTTAATATAATTACACTAATTTTTTAGGTTTGTTTTTTCGTTGATAACATGTTGTTCTCCTTTTTGTTTAACGTACTATTTGTATTTACGTTACTTATAGTTTTATAAAGATCACTGCGCGAAGAGTCAACTTGATACTCGATTGAAAATATTGAGTGTATGAGTTACAACAGATAATAAATTGTAATCTTCCTTACGTTATCAATTAAACTTAAAAATCTCATTATTCCCAGGAATTTCATTCACCGGAATTTATAATCCAGACGGCGATCAATTTCTCAATTTCTATCCCCATATCCAATTTTCCCGTCAATTTTACGGCGCTACTCCGGACGCCCAATTAATTGTCTGAAGTGTCCAAACATATTTGCGGAGATTCCTGCGGGAGCATACCACCGACGCTGATGTCGAACCCGACGCCATCCGTCGAACCTATTAAAGGATTACGTGCCTTCATGTTATAGACGGGAACCTTTCAAGGCGTATAAGGAAAACTTTTGCTCTTCTTATATTTACGAGCTAACTAAGATCTACAAGTGTATCAAAATAGCTTCTACTATATTAGATAATTTATAATATATTACATCAAAGAAATTTTGAAGTTTATTTTCTTTTTGGAATTTATATTTTTCCAAATACGTGATGGTTTTCTTCGATCGATTATCATTGTTGGAAAATAAATATATTAGATTTCCTTATTACAGTAAAACTGAAAAAATCGCTTACATTTTCCGAAAACAAAATCGTTGAATTGCATTTAAAGCTAATTGCAAATTATTCTTAGGAAGTATTAAATTTAGACATACATTTAAAAAGTGTTTAGAAAATAATAAAAAATAAGTATAGGAAAAACCACTTAGCTTTGGTTTATATTTGTTTAATCAATAATGTCATTAACGAGGAAATAACCTCAAAATTTATATTTTCTTGAAATTTAAAAGAATTATTTAAAAGCACTTCAAGTAAGAAAGCTTAAATTTATACCCTTTAGAAAACATATGATAAAAATTTGAATATAGGAAAAATGTGAGTCGTAGAGAGTCCTATAAATCACCTTGCTTTAAAAAATATAAGATTAATCCAGGACTGCCACTACATCATGATGTGGACAGCCTCTTCATGAATTTAAGATAAGTTGTCAGTCAATTATCGCCCTAAATTTTATTAGCAATTAGACAAGAGTACAATTTTATTTAGAAATTATGTAGCTATCATTTTAATTTCCTTCTATTTCTCTCAAAAATAATTAAAAATAACCCATAAATTAAAAAATACCAAAACATTTCGTGAATCTACAACAATGAGTCTTACTAAGACTACAAAACAAATTAATTTGAAACAACTACTTCTAACTAACACTTCGACAGACATTGAATAATACAAATTAATTTGCGTGTTACAAATAGTACAACTGTCAAAGCAACACTAATTTGAATGAAATTATTTCTGTTGAATAAACTAATAAATGATAAAATGTACTTAAGATTGTTTAAATTTCATTAATTTAAGTTAGCAAAAGCAATTAAAAAATCTAGCATTTAAGTTTATAATTATCTTCAGACACCTGTTTCGAACTTTCGCTCTCTTCAGTACAGCTTTATTATAAAATTGATTTTAAATACAAATAAAAGTACTTACTAAAATAAATATAATGAAATATGATAATAAATATAATGAAATATAAATAACTTACTCAGATATGTACGGCAACTGACACAAGAATGAAATATAATCGACTGAAGGTCTGAATTTATACCTGAGGTGGATTAGTGAATTCTACAGAAATCATTACGTTCGGGATTAAGGAAAAATACCCACTTGGAGCATAATTGAATAATAAATACATTTTATTAAAAAATAACCCTTCTAATTTTTATTTAAGTAGTGTTTAACTTCGTTAACTGTGATAAGATTAATTGAGAAATTTGGGGAGACTGGATCAGTCGGAGACTAAGCACACTGGTAGTCCCAAAAGAAGCTGTTTAAAAGTCAATTTCAAAGCAGTGTGTGAGAGTGTTGGTGAAAATCTCAGAACACCATTTCTACAGCGCATATTTACACAAAATCGGTCTCTCCAAGCTTACTACAAAATTCAATTAACCCAACAACTGGAGCCTAATGAACATGTACAGGGAATAGAGTTTGTTGATTGGATTATTGAACATCAACAAGCAAAATCATCTTAAGCGATGAAGCATTTGATGGTTTTGTTAACCAAAATTGTCACTTTTGAGGTCCGTAGAACCTATACATGCATTCACAAAGTATTACTGTTTGGACACTTGTTACCTCAACCTTTGTGCCTAAGTTTGTTTTGGATCCAGACCTTTCTACTATACTTTTCAATACTTCTATTTCTGTCGGAAGTCTCAAGACTCCTTTTACCTTTAGGTTTAATTTTAGGTGTATTACAAAACCTAACCCATAATAATGTAACCTAATTTAATAGAATCTCATCGTCATTATTATCCTTCTCAGTGCTTTTACTACTCTCTTATATTTTAAGATTTCTGTTGCCTTTAGAATTATTTTATGTTTATTATTCAATCTAAAATTATGTAACTAACCACTAAGAAGCTGAACACCATCACTCAGATGATGCCCAGACTATGATTGCCCACACCTAAGCCCAGCTGTTGAATCCTTGCACCTAATTTGTTTGCTATATCTTTGATGTCTCTTTCTGGAATTCATCCGGCTCTGTTTTGCGGCTTCATTTCTCGTGCTCTGCTCTCTAGCTTTAGAAAGCAGAATTGCCTACCGGCGTAATGCTGTCCTCGCTTAGGTATCTTTTTTTAATGGAAGAGCCACTCTGTATAGGGAGCTTAGGAGTGACCTCTTGTGTAATGAGTATGAGCCACTTCTAGGCGGTTGGGCCTTGCAGTCCACCTTGGTTAAACTTCGTCTCCACAGTGCCGACAGCTTGCTGACTCGTCAAGACCATGGCATAATCTTGTGTCTATAGTGACGGCACCTAAGGCACTGGATTGGGTGAGCTTGTCTTATAGCAACACACACACCGACCACCCGATTTGTATGATCGCATTGCTGAGCAGGTCTATTTGAATTAATAAAACACGTTAGAATTCACTTTCTTCACAATTTATTTTGTATTCACTAGATGTACATTTCGAGCACTAAGTGCTCATTATCAATAGCACTTAGTGCTCGAAATGTACATCTAGTGAATACAAAAAAAAATTGTGAAGAAAGTGAATTCTAACGTGTTTTATTAATTGAAATTTCTGTTCACGTAACTCAAAAACCAATAATTTAAAGGTCTATTTGACCCTCAACGGGGGCTATCCTTAAAGTGGCCGAGTAGCAGAGATTTAGTGTCACAAGACGTTCCCAGGGTTTCGTCCATGCCCCCTCAATATCGTCGGCAGAAGTGTCTTATTTTAATAATTTCACCTTCCTTCTGGTTCTAATAATCCTGACTTTGCCTATCCCCAACGATGCTAAGATCACTTACACAAGAACTGCTGGTACGGTGTCCTCAAGTTCTATCATAAGGTTACTCTCATTTAAAAGTCTTGCTGACTTGCTATCTCAGAGTGAGATCTGCCTAATTGGAAGTCTTGACCCTTGTTAGTACTTGCTAGTACTATCCTTCGGGGACCCTCACCACGACTCGTGACCTGTTGGGGTGGGCATTAGTTATCGCCGGACACGCGGTATCCTACTGTAAGCCAAAGCTTCGTAGTCTTCTTGGTCCTCGTAGTTGAATCTGTCTGGGCTGTTGTAGTTAAGACCCGCCTCTATTGGTAGCTTCTTTCTCCTTTCAGGGACTGAAATCACCTGTGGTTAGGGCATCTACGCTAGTTACGGGTTAGGGAGTCCTGACCCGCCTCTATTGACATGACTCCGGTCAAGTCATGTCTATTAGTGCCTTCTTGGGAGAAGTGATCGAGGGAGTTTCCATTGATTAATTACTATATCTGTCTATCTACGTGTCCACATTCATCAAGATCTTAACTTGGGTAGCACCATTGCTAAGTCTCTCAATAATTTTCCTCATTTCGTCCGTGCAAACTTATATAACTAGGCTCATTACTAGACTGATAGTTTCCTTGATTTTTACCTTCCTATTCTGGTTCTCCCTGACCAGTGTGGAGAATTTCCTTGACACTTGGCTATCTGGATGTGTATGCTTATCAGCTTCCTCTGTATTGTCGATAAGATCGGTCTGTTCATTTGCCCAATGTTTTATTCAATAATTAAATTTATGATTTAATCTAAATAACAATTTAAAGATTAAAACCTGTGTTTCTTATTAAATTAAAATCTTGCGTTCATTTGGGACACATCCTACAAGGTTGCCTTAAAATTTTGATAATTTTATTTTTTAGTTTTTGTATACTTCTGATACTATCTAGGTAACTACTAGAAAAAAAAACAAGTTTCTCCAAAAAATTTCTAGATCGTAAAAGTATTATAACAGTTATTGAATTTATATACAAGTTTATGCTTTGGCTGATAATATAATTCTATATTATTTCATTTCCAAGAACAAATATTATTACAAAATGAGTTTTAGAAATTTAGAAATAACCATAAACAAACCCATTTTTAAACTAAATTATTTTTATTAATTATAAACACGTGTACATTTTTAAATATCGCATACTTATATATTTTATTTGTAACTATAGTTTCGACACACAATTACTTATTTAAATTATTTTTTGTTTTGTTTCAGGTGAGTTTTGGATTTTCAAATTCATAGAAGTTTTTAAATTGCGCGTTATACAAAAATGTAAGGTAAGTAAAATCATAATTTACACTTTATTTGTGAGGTTATAATGAAAATAAACTTTTGATATTTCAGATATTAATATTTTACATTATAAAATTATTTTAATTGCTATTAAAATTACTACAACAATAAGAAACAAACGAAACACACTAATAACTTTGTTTGTATAACACGAAATTTATTTTGGTAACTGCACGTACCATTTTCAAACATTATGTTTATGTTTGAAAATGGTACGTGCAGTTACCGAAACTTGAGTCACAAAAATAAATTTTGTATTATACAAACAAAGTTATTAGTGTGTTTCATTTCTATTCAACAAGTATAACGAAGTAGAAGCCAGCAATATCAACAAAATAAAAAACAAATATTTATAATCTTAAGTATTAATACACTAGATAAAAATTTAAATTGAGTAAGGTCGCCAAAGTTTAAACCAATTAGTTTAAAGTTAAGGGTTTCTTTTTCTGAAAAACTCTTCGAATGCATAGACTTTATTTTTAATTGTTCGTTTGTTGAAATACAAAAATCACATAACATATAATCATAAGATTTGTTAACTAAACATTTTCGAAAGAAAATTATTTTCTGTTTTAGATTATACTACTATTAGATTAGATGGTGACGTTTGGTTTGACAGCCTTACAACACTACGATCTAGTCAGTTTTTTTATCCTAACACCTTACTACTAATTTGTTCTCAGAAAGACAATTTCCTTGGTAATGTCAATTAACTTCCTAGGAGGCTATGCCTTGATCCGTTTTAGCGTTATCTTCATTACTTTAGGACGAGTGCTACACATGCATATGAGATGTGGTCGGCTATTTCCTGGGCCAATTCACATAGTCTACATGTGGTGTTGTCCACTACACTTAGCTTGTGAAGATGGTACTTCACTGGGCCACGTCCTCTTAGGAAACAAATCGTATCTTGCTTTTAGTGAGACGCAAGAAATGTTTAGTTCTGCTTGGTGAGAGGTCAATAAACATATTGGTTTACCTTTGAACTGAAGTTTTTTTCCTGTGCCTTTTTGGAACTTTTTTCCTACTCGTAGACGCTCTTCATATGTTCCTTTGAGAGCCTACATTTAGGTTTTCGTACGATCACGGTAGTCGCAGCTCATTTCCTGGAAAGTACATCGTAATTTTTGTTGCCTATTATATTTGCGTGGCCTGATACCCACATTAAAGTCAGTATATTGCCCTTAGTCAATTGGTTCAGAGTTTGTATACAGTTACAAGAAGCTTTGGAATTGAAGCTGTACTCTTTAAGACTCTTAAGGGCACCCCGACTGTCTAAGATCAGACAGGTAGCCCTTATTTGTACAAACTTAAGTACATCTTTCCAAGGATATTATTTTAGTTTGTAAGACTAATCAGCCTTGTTGGAAATGAACTAATTCTTTATATCGAACTATAAATGAAAGATTGTCTCCTTTCTTCACAAAATTTATTGATCGCAAATGTACATTTTGGTCACAATATGACCATTTTCAATGCTAAACTAAATACAAAAACAAATAAGCAAGTATTTATTCCTAAACAGATACAGATTAGTGAGGGAGGTAAAAATAGGTAACGATGATTACTATAATACTGTTTCGGTTAACTGGGGATTAGAGCGGTGTGATAAGTTAAAGTTAAAGTATTCAGTCTGTAATTACTGGAGGATTTTAATAATTTCATTTTATCTAGGGAAAATTTCAGTCCTTTTTTGATAGCATGGTGAGCTACTGCTTATATATTATTATATCGAGGCTCTTATATGCACTGCTCCTTATATCGTTATCTATAATTTTCTCCATGGCTTTTAGATGAAATGAGATAAGCCTAATTGGTCGGTAGCATTTGGCTTAATCGGTACAAGATAAATACCCTCCTAGCCTCTTTCCATTCCATTGGAATGTAGCCTAGTATAAAGCCAGCCATATAAACTGCTTGCAGCTAGGGGCTATTATATCTAGCCCCTCCTGCAGCAGTGCAAGGAAAATGCCACCTGGGTTTGGTACTTTGATTCTATTTATCTTTTTACTTTCTCAAGTAGGTATATACCATCTGTAGATTGGGCAGTTTTTTCTTGGAAGTCTATAGATAATGAGCCTTAAAAGTGCGTCTTTAACAGCACACTGAGACATTCCTTGAGCCCCTCTGCATAATTCCCATCAGGTTTTTTTTTTATTATCCCGATAATGTTCAAGGACTTTGTGGAGCTTGGCTGTTTGACTTGTATCAGTAACTCCCTCGCAGAGTGTTCTTCACGTTTCCTCTTCGATTTTCTTAACTCCTTGTTATAACGGGTGTCCAACAATTATTGCAGTCCCGGGTGGCGTTGAAATCAAATTCGTAGGTCGATTCTTACATGTGCCAAATAAATTGAACTGATATTTTAATTGGCAACTTGATTCATACGCGATTTAGATGCAATATCTATTGCTATGTCTGGGTGTTAAGGTGAATATTGTTGGTTCTGACACTTCGGCACTTTCTATAGAGGCTCTGGTTTGTATTCCTCGGACTTTTACACTCTATTGCGTCTTCCATTGTTTCCTCTATGTCGAACTCAATCTGCTGATAGTCTGACAAAGAGGGCTCTTCAACAAAATACCAATTATACTTGCTGTAAAGGCGTCGGCTAGAATAAAGTCCAACACACCCTGCTTGATTGCATTCACATAAGTCCTTACCATATTGTATGTGTTGGCATCACTGCCCAGGGAAGGTAATAATTGCCTCTTCTATTCCACTTAATGAGTTTATTTACCTCCTCTGGTGTCTTTTTGTTTTTATCTACTGGAAAATAGGCAGAGGCCATGATAACCATTTCTGGCCTCTCTGCGTGGGAACTTCTACTAGGACTGCTACTAGGTCCCATGTAGTGAATTCTAGAATAATGTCTTTCCTGAGCATTAGTGTAATGCAGTCTCTTTTAGACACCACAGTATAATTGTTTTGAGGTAGGCGCCTTATCTATTCCTTATTTCAAATTTTGATTTTTTGAATCTCCAATAAAAGACACTTGATGGTTTTGATTAGATGAGGTATTTGTTTTTATTGGTTACCTTTATACATTGCTCCTGGTGGAGAAACCAAGATCCTTTAGATTTATCACTCGCAAGACATGAACTGTGGCAGTGACAAGTCTGATATGTCAGGCCAGATGGTTATTAAACCCAAACAGACTTGCCGTCGTTAGTTCCAATGCAGGCCTTAAGCTACGATACTACAACCGGGCAGTGTTAGGGTAGGAATAGGTTTGTGGTCCCCTATCCATCCTAATAGACTTAAATAAGTTAGGCTGAGGAGTTGTCATATTATGGAAAGATCAAATATTGACTTTATTGAAGGGATACCCTGCTGCAGTTTTTAATGGGTCCCAAAATCTTTTAACAGTAGATTTTCTCCTCACCCCAGTATGATTCCAAAGTGATTTACATCCTACGGGGGGTCTTCCTAGTAATTCATTGGTTGTAGGATACTGAGCCTCCACAACACGACAAGGTGCATTACTTTGTAAAGAATTATTGCATATAATAGGTAATTTATATGAATGATTTTAAATGTGGATGAAGTAAATGATTAATTATTAATAACAAAAACGGAGAGGTGGAACTACAAACGAAATTTTATTCATAGGTTAAAACGTGTTTAATCAAACACTTTGAAAATTAGAGATATAACATTTGAATTTAAATCCTAAAAATGTTACATATTTATGCATCATTGTGGAAATGATATTGTAAACATGAGTCATATTTTAAGTCAATATATTGAAACTTTTTTGATAATTATGATAAGCAATGCACTTTTTATATTTCATTTGTGTAGTTTTTCAATTACGTCTCTTTAATTAAAAAAATTGTTCCATCGTTTTTTGTTTGCAGTATTAAATTATGTAAACACAATTAAACTAATTGATTTTTTGATTTTTATGACATATATAATGACATAATGCTAAAGCTTAAAAAATACTTAATTTTGTAAGAAAATTCATTCCTTTAGGTCGTAGTAAGTTAACCTTTCATTTAAAATTATAACTTAATGTTGTATTTATAATGATTATCTTTATAGTTGTACTTGAGCTGATAATTGTTTGCTATTTATCAGAATAAGTATCGTGTTTTTGCCAAGGTGTAATTCCAATAGGACATTTTTATCTAAATGGTCAATTTCTCTTCCAAAAGAAATTCGCATTGCCCCCATTCGGCTCAAATTGGGGACGTTTCTATTGCGGCGCAGCAATTTCCCCTAATTGAGATGTAATTGCGCCGAGTTTCAATGGCACAACGCTGCACTTTATTAATAAAGTGGTAATCGGCAAAGTTCGTCCACAGTGCACGGAAAATTGAAATGGTTGCAGTAATTACTGTATATTTACACCATCTATATAGTTGCGGTCAGTTTAAATGAGAAAATCTAGGGTATAAAACAACATTTCAAAATTAAATAATATTTCTTAAATCTATAAGATTTAACTTTAAATTAGTGTTCGGATAAACATATTATTTTATTGTTTTCTTCATTATTTTCAAGAGTAATAAATGATATAAAAATATTAATTTATAGTCTTCTTGTTATGAATTGGTTGTAGACAGGAAGTCTGGCATATATAAATATCTATAACCAGAAGTTATAAAATTCCATAATAACTCACTTTCTCTAACTTCAAATGCGTTTCTCTAATGGAAACCAAAATAGATGGAAAACCGTTTGTGGCCATAACAATAAATTCATATTAGCATTGTTACAATAGTCGCTATTAATATTTGCTTGTAATTATTGGTGATTATCCATTCTAGTTTAATGATTTGGACAATAGTTATCACTTTAATATTTTTTAGCTTTTAAGATACTTATGCAAACATAAATTATATTCACGTTTTTTTTAACAAAAAGAGTACATATTTTCTCTATGTTTAGTGGTTAATAATCCTGAAAAGTCTAATAGTTAGTGTTACATTTTCCCGCTGATTCCATTTGCCAATTATTTAATTAAAGCCCGAAAGGCATACGTAAATCAACTGCGCACTCGATATTTTCCATCTCCGTTGCCCCGGAAATTTTCCGCCACTTTGTCGGCGCACATTTCACGCTCCGTCACATTCCCTAATTTCGATCGTCCGGAAAAAGCTCGCTCGGCAATAATACAGCTTTTCACTTTATAAAAATTCAACGAAATTAGGGCAGGTTTTAATGCACGCAATATGAAAGTTCCATTTTACTTTCTTCTTTATCCTCATAAAAATTCCATCGGGATATATTTTGACCACTTTTTGAAATAATGCCTTCAATGCCTTTGGAACCATTCAATCAATCTCTTCTCTTCCTTTTTATGAATTGACATATTGAGAATTGAATTTTACTTTGGCCTAAATCTTGGTATTTAAAGAAAATATTTTTTTATAGCAAATGTATACAATAATATCACATTTATAAATTAAATAACATAATTATCTACCAATGCAGTATTATTAGAACTGTAAATGTTAAAGAGTAAAATTAATTACTCCCAGCATTACGAAACAATCTTAAAACTAACTTCAACTAACCAAATATATATTTTGTATTTGTTTCTTATTTTTCACTTGGTGAAACATTATGTTTTCAACAATCTATTATTAACCGAATATATTTATATGTTCACGTTGATTATCAGTATTTAGGTAAAACTACAATCAATAAATCTACATCCTGAACGCAACCAAAGTTATAAAGTCTTTTAATATAATACAGAGTATGTATAACAAGGATACCTTCAGCAGCAAAAGTTTAATATTAAAAGTTCAGCATGTATTGTTATTAGAACTTTAATAGCGAACTATAAAATTATTTTTAAAGTGGCTTCAGGGTAATTCAGCTTGTTGAAAACGAATTCCGGCGTAGTTGTGCTTCAGCACGGCTTCATCGCATCGCCCGTATTTACACATTTAAAATCCCACTATTAAAATCCTCGCCGAATTTCCATAATAATTACATTCGCGCCTTAGCAAGGACAAATTCCCACATATTGGCCACAGAAATTCTCTTCCTCTCACCTTGCGAACGCTACCCCAACCCCGTGCCGGTAAGCTTTATTAAGTAAGCCGACATTAACTTGCAAATTCCCTCCGGAGCTTTTAATTGGGTATTTTGCATACATTTCGGGCCATCCGGACCAAAACTAACGCAAGTACACGATCGCGAGAATTTTAATTAGAATAACGTTTTACAACGTAAACTACAATTATTTATAGAGACCATTAAGATAATATAAAACAGTAGGTAGTGATAATGTGCATAAGTTTCGTTTCGATTTCATATATTTTCACTTAGTTACTTTGTATAAAACTGTTTATTTCTTGTTGACTATAGTTTTAGCAAATTAACTTACCATTATCAAAAATTAAATTTTAGTTCAATAAATTATACAATTGTGTGTTAAAAAATAAATTAAATACAATATTTTTATAATCTTATATGTAATAATCGTTTATATAAGTTTCGTCAATTAAAAAAATAAAATATAAATCTTCTTATAACTTAAAATATTTTATACTCTATTTCAACGTTTTAATTTAACCTATTATAATCAACTTAAGATTATTTTATGAATTTAGTTAATATTTTTTTATTACCTGAGATAATATTTTAGGTGTAAAAGTATTGCAACGGTTTAGTCAGTTTATTAAGTATTCAACGACTATTTAAATTTAACATTTGAAAATCTTTATGAAATATGAATAAATTTTCACCACTGTTTTTTTTTTGTTCTTTACTCGCCAAGCCCGCTTGTTAATGCTTTAATTTTCGCGTCTTGAATAATAAACAGATTTTCGCGTAACAGGAATCGTCGACCTTTTCCGCTCATTCATTTTCATTAAGTCTCGACTTTCCCCCGGCAATTTCACCCTTTGATATACAACGCTGCTAGGGACAATGATGCATCGTCTACTGCGTATTTTATTTGCTATGCAGTGCAGTGCTGAAAGTCACCTGTAATTAACAAAACAAATAAATAATCATTTTATTGGATGGAATATAAACTGAGATAAATTTATGTTCTGCTGCTAGAAGGGAGAGGCCTTCCGTGTTTATTTAAAGGAGTGTGTAAATTGTTTATTTTTTTTAGCAGAATACAATGGATTGTTGTGGTTTTGCGTTCCACGATTTTTCTCGCTATTATTTTGCGCTCTGTCGTTGGGAGTGGAACTCGAGGAATTGTTCCTGTGGTTTTCCGGCGATGGGTCGGAATAGTGGTAGTTATTTATGAGGGTAGTTTACGTTTCGTTTCCGAGGGAAATTAACGGAGTAGTTAGGCCCGGCGCCTCCGCCAATTGTGCACAACAACCCTTCCTAACAACAACGCTTGACACTTGTTACTTGTGCTAAACTTATTACGGCAATTAACGTTTGGGTACGTCATATTTTAATTGCCTAATTTGTTAAGTGCAAGATAAAATAACATAAATTGTTTTATTGTGTTAAATATAATAATTATGATTGCTGCATTTAATAATAGAATATATTAAAAACCTTCAGTTCGTTGTAGAAAATTAACTAAAAATAATGTTGTAGATTCACGAAATATTTTCGTATTATTAGTATATTTTATTTTCTTATGTTATAATAAATAGTAAAATTATATTAAATTTTAAGACTTCTTATTATTATTATTATTATTATTTATCTTTGGCCTTATCTTAAATAATACACATAAAAATAAATTATTTAAAAAGCATAGAATAAATTGCTTACTGTACTGAATAGAATTTAATAAATAATATTACATTTTTGTTCCCTTCATTGTTTGAATCTCCTTCAATCTAGGATATTACAACTCTATTGGTTACGGCAAGTTTTTTCTAGAGTTTGTTTGAATCCCAGTATTACCCAGTTAGTTTAGTGTTTTGGAATTTAGTTCTGTGTAATTTCATGACCAGAAAACGCATTTTAAACATGAAGCGATGAGACTCATAAATTGATGTGCTTTCGAGAACGACATGTTGTTATAATAAGAGGAGGCGAAGAAATGGTTAAGTGCTTTAGCTGAAAGTAACTATTTTCTACACAAACTTTATACTTGAAACGTTGGTTTAATTGGGTAACATTTTTTAAAAATACTTATTTTTATTAGTTTCTGAGATTAACTATAATCGAGAAAGGTACTTAATAATTTCTACATTTACAAAAATATGATTCATATGTTTATGTCTAATTATCGCCACGAACATTTTGAAATATATATTGACAATGATTTGAAAATCATTAAATTACTAGTGGGCAATAAAACGGAACAATGGCTACGAGTTTGCGAACATTTTATGTAATTACTGTTAAAGATCTACCAAATTCTAGAGTTTTCGTCTGATAGAATAAAAGCATTTAAAAGTATTATGGTGATTAGAAATACCAAGGTAAAAAGAAAATTTGTTTTAATAGAGGTTAACAATTTTGGTATAGTATCTAATCGATTGGATGATACATGCAGATTTTATAAGCTTTTGATAATAAATTTCTTTCTAACGATAATGCAAAATCGAATTGGTCCGAAGATGGACTTTTGGAATTGAATCATTCAAGAAATACTGAAATAATCAAGAAAATCTAAGGCTAAATTTTTATGCGCGGAGATTATATTGCTGAGATTTTCAATAAGGATACTGCTTTCAATTTGGCTAATCCATTTCCTTATATAGCGTATGAAAAAATGGCATTATTCCTCAAACAAAATAAGACAAAAATTCATTTTCAAAATAATAACTTCTCAGCAAAACAATTTAAGAAATTAAGACTTGACAACCTTGTTTTTTATAAATTAAAAATTAAGCAACATCTTTTAGTAGACTACTTGATTTCGAACAAGCAATAAAATCAATTACAGCAAGGCATCAACTAATAATAGAGTGATTTTTCAAAGTAATCATCATCATCATTTTCTTCATTATTTGTAGCAGCCCTTAATAGAATAGAATTCTAAACAGGGTTGGATTTTCAAATTAAAAACTTGTTAAGTTTCATAATTAATTAATCAATTTTCTAACAAATGTTTCGACAATTGCTTGCCATTTTCAACATTTAAGGCGTAATATACTAAATCGCATTTCGAACTTTTTATGTGTACTAGTATTTATTGTTATTTGTGATTTATATACCTAGTATATTTTACCTTTAATTTGTATTTGTATTAAAATTTTTGACACTTCCTATGCTGTATTTTTGCCTAATGGAAATAAAGATTATTATTATTATTATTATTATTATTTGTTTTAACTCTCTAATAATTTCTAGTGACGTTTGACTAAGTCATTAATAAATCGCCATGAAAAGAATCTAAAATATTTAGATCTGGAGATTTTGGAGCCCATTCTATAATAGACCTACTACGATCAATTAATTGTTGATGGTTTTTATCATTTGACTTCAAAACTGTAGTGGGCTGGTGCACCATCATTAAATTCTGTCTAATATCTAGTGTTATAACCTCAATAAAACCGGAAAATATTTCATTAAGAAAATGAAGAAAACTTTCGGCATTTAATCTATTGAGTAAGATATATGATCCAACTATTCTTGTACAATTATTTCCAGATAAATATTTAGTGAAAACACGCCGGTGGTGGCGCATCGGTTACGGCCCCGAACTGACGTGCAGCAACGTTGATTCGGGTCAGTAGTCGGATGGGTGACCGGTACCATTCACCATTGGGATACAATTAATGGTGCTTTAGAGTGACGGGGGCGATCCTCTATAGTAACAAGCTCATTTACACACACACAAATACACAAATAACACATGGCGGAAGGACCACGTGGTCGATAGCCTAACACTACTACTACTACTACTATTTAGTGAAAACTTATGTTGATTGCCAAATGGTCGTAAATTATAGTGATTTTATTTGCCTATTCGTGTAAATTGTAGCTACTAAATAATCCATCTCTAGTCAATGTTGCTTCATCCGTATATTACTGTGATTTTAACTAATAACCAATTGGATAAACTTATTCTTATAATCTTCATGTAACAAAGTTTGTACTTTACAACAACCTGTAAGGATATAAGTGATCAACTTTTAAAACTTGATGAACTGTCTTATTGCTGTTAATGTTAAGTAATATTGCAATTCCTCTAGTACTTCTGCGAGGATTCTTAGTGACAGCATTTAGAATTATTGCTCTAAATTAGGTGTGCGTCGAGTTCGTGGTTATCCTGCATCTTGCCTTATTGGTATCAAATGTCCACTTTCCAGTAATCTTCTTCCCAACCTCTTAAATACGTGTCTCGAAAGTGGGCGACGAGTATTTTGGAATACTCAGCCGAACAATCAATAGAGTTTCTGTCGCAAACTCAAAAAAACTTTTGCATATAAGCATATTCCGCAAACGTAAACTGCTTTAATAACAGAATAACAGAAAAACGTTTAACTTTTTTATACTACTTTTTATTTTTATACAACACTTTGTAACTAGTTTCGAATTACACAGTAATCATTATCAAACTGAGTACTTAAAATATAAATAACAGGTGTATATATAATAAATCTAAAATGCTCCGAAGAGAGGGGTGTACATCAGGTCAAGCTGGTCGTTAAGGAAGGAAATTCCCGGATTAATTTTGGCTTT
This sequence comes from Ontholestes murinus, assembly GCA_963969525.1. Lineage (NCBI taxonomy): Eukaryota > Metazoa > Arthropoda > Insecta > Coleoptera > Staphylinidae > Ontholestes > Ontholestes murinus. The sequence goes on along the minus strand of OZ018392.1, from coordinate 20,057,836 downwards.
GTGTATTTCGATGGCCTCTAGTAAATCCATTTTTCTACCTTTTTCGGCAAGGTGGATTACCGAGAGTACATCCTTGTCAAAATTATGGTTTGATTATAATAGTTCAACCTTTGCTAATCACCTATTAGAATCAAACCATAATTTTGACAAGGATGTACTCTCGGTAATCCACCTTGCCAAAAAAGGTAGAAAAATGGATTTACTAGAGGCCATCGAAATACACAAAGCCAAAATTAATCCGGGAATTTCCATCCTTAACGACCAGCTTGACCTGATGTACACCCCTCTCTTCGAAGCATTTTAGATTTATTATATATACACCTGTTATTTAGATTTTAAGTACTTAGTTTGATAATGATTACTGTGTAATTCGAAACTAGTCACAAAGTGTTGTATAAAAATAAAAAGTAGTATAAAAAAGTTAAACGTTTTTCTGTTATTCATTAAAAATGTACTACGAAGTGAACGCCTCCAAAATTCAAGACGTAAACTGCTTATTTATTAATAATTATTAATAAGTATTCACTTAAGTTCATTCATAATACTATTAAAGTATGATAATGACATATATCCAAATGTTATCTGCCATTCCACGAAAACTAAAATGTATTATAATTATTATTTATTGTTCTTTAATTGTTCTTTGTATATCTTTCTTAATAAATACTATTAAATACAAATCAATTACAAAAAACATACATACATTTTGAATGAAAGATGTTCGTTCGGAGTTTATATTAAAATATGTTCTATTAAAATACACTTCTGTAAACAAACCATAATGTAAAAAGCTGGCATCATCTTCAACATCCAAAAATAATTAAATTTTCCATTATATAGGTTAATTTATCGAATATTTTGAAATAAACTTCTGGCAGTTAATAATGTCAGCATGGAAAATATTTATAAAAAAATAATCATATTAATTTCCAACGCTGTTCAATGCATTTTTTAGACAAAGTAAAAATTATAGTTGTCTCGGTTTTCAAAAGAAGGAGTTACATTTGTTGTTTCAAAATCATAAAATAAAATGGTGATGTGGCCATCATTGTACTTTCCCTATATTTTTCTGAAAAACTATGAGGCAATTTTTACTATGTAGTATTTTACAAATTTCCAGAATATTTAATTACAGACTCTTAATATTTTCCAGGATTTCTTGCTTTATTTGTTTATTGAAGATTTTCTAGAATTTTTAATGGAAGAAATTCTGGAAAATTGCTAATATTTTTTCAACGAATTAAAATCTAAAAAATAGTAAAAATGGGGACACAAAATTAATTAGAAATTCTAAAAAAGACAAGCAAATTTGAATAAGATAATATTAGAAATGATTGAAGTTTCTAAAAATTAAAAAAATACAGTGAATTCCTGAAGTCTTGAAGAAAATTCTTCAATTAGGGTAAGAAGAAAAATTTCTGGAAATATTTTAAAGGCTGGAAAGAAAAACTTTGTATAAAGTTTAAACACCAGATAATTTCTAAGAAACTTCATTAAAAAAACTTCCTTTACGAATTGGTAACATTTTTTATAAAAAAAAAATTTAAAAAATAAATATTTGACTCTGGACAAAGTTTCTAAAAATGAGGACGTTAAATTAATCATAATGATGGTTGCGACCGCTACTACGTGGTAATTCATAATGAACACTGAATAAAACTTTTATTTTTAACCACTATAATTAAATTAAAATGGTTAAAAACATAGTAAGTGCTTTATTCAGTGACGTTAAATTACTTGGAAGTTTCAAGAAGTTTTGTAAAAGAATCAAGCAAATTTGAATAACATAAAACAATATATAATGAAAGTTTCTAAAAATAAAAAATTAAATCCGGAAAAATACAGAACTCTTTAATTCTTTAATTATGGCGTGAAGAAAAATTGCTGGAAAATTTTAAGGACTGGAAAAAACGGTTGAAAATGCTTGAACCCTCAACAATTTCTAAGAAACTACAGTTACAATTAAACAATGTTAAGAGAATTTTTAAAGAATATTTTTGCATTTTTGTCTTAGAAATGATGGAATATTTTACGAATCTAAAAATTTAGCAATAGGCAAAAAATATCCGAATTTTTAATTTTTTTCTCGCAACTTTAGAACTTTATGAAAAAAATGTTTTATTAAAACTGGTTCACTTTTTCCTTCTCTTTAACTTTTGTTTGAATGGTTTTGTGATATTTTTCTATTTTAGAAAAATATTGACAAAAAAACAAAAATCGCCTCGAGTAAACACCCACTTCCGGTTTTTAAATGTTCACCAAAAGCTTTTCAGTTCCAGTTTTTAACGATAAAACCTTAAGTTTAAAGTTCCACCTCAATTGGATCATTTGTTTTTGAGATACAGCGCCCACAAACATTTTCATGGACGAAAACAATACTTTCCCTATACATACTATATAGGGAAAGTAATAAATCTCACTATATAACTTTCTTAAAGTTCTAGTGTAAACTGTTATTTCCTAAGGCAACTTAAAATAGTGATGACAGATGATAAATGTCACATCATAAACATATTTTCTAATAATGCAAAAGACGGAAAGGTATATAAAGTATTGTGATATGATCATAATTATGATTTTATAAAATCTTTATTGAACTTAGTTAAGTTAAGCAACAAAGAGTTTCATAACTTCTTTATAGAAATATTAGGTGTTTCCAAAAATATGCGAAAGAGGTTTATCAGTTTATTTCGTTAATACTTTAACTGATGAGATTTCTTGTATGTTTTGTATATTTTTGTATATTCGTATGTATATTTTTTTGGAAAGAAGCTAAAGTGTAATAAACATAAACATAATAACAGGTTTACATTCGATGTCATTTAGTAATTATAATGACTATGATATAGTAAATTGATTATTATTAATAATATATAAACTCTTCTTCGTCTAATTTTAATAAAACCTTTATAATTTAATTGTAGCAAAAATCAACGTTTCCAATACAATGGGTTAATTGATAAGCCTTTGGTTTTAAGTTATGTCTTGGATAATATTTTTTTTTGAACAGTTAAATTGATATACAAATATATTTCATGAGTTACGTGAAGATTCTTAGAGTAAAATTGTGTTGTAACACTAACACTTTCTTCACAAATTGTTTTTATTCACTAGACGTACATTTCGAGTACAATGTAGTCATTATCAATTGGTAAATGTCTAGATTTCAGATAGAGCGAATTATTTATACCTATTGGGTATATTAGGGATTATTGGTCGAAAAAAAAGCTAATAACCTGATACCCAACTTCCTCACAAAAAGTACCGTTATGTAGATGATGTCTTTGCTATCATAAAAAATGATAATATAGATAATTTACTATCGGAACTAAATAATCAATACAAATCAATAATTTTCACTGTTGATCTTGAAAATAATAATATTTATTTATTATACTTTAGCTTCTTATACAGAAAAATACATACAGATATACTTCCTTTTCTCGATTTAATAATTAGTAACGTCAACAATAGGTTAGAATTTGTTGTTGTTTATTTGTTTTAATTATGTGCCAACAAAAAATATGTAAATAATATTAATTACACAATTTATGCTCGAGAATTGTGCTTTGACTTCATCCTAGATGATCTTTCACTCGTACCTCGAAGTTGTAAATTCTTCTGCTGGCGCCCATGTCGAACAGAAACGCACTAGAAACCAATATTTTTTGTATTTTTGCCTTAAATCCAGGCATTTTTGTCCCTAATGTGGGAATTATATGTCAATTTGACTGATGTTTAATTGTTTATTTGATATGTATAGAAAAGGCACACATACTTTAAATTATATCCATGCAGACTCCAACAGACCATGGAAACATAGAATGGAAGCTTTTCATTTAATGATTTATGGAACAATTAACTTACCAGTATCAAAATATAATAGAGAAAAAGAAATTATTCTAATTTTACAAGTAGCGGATTAACTAATTATAACAGAAATACCATTAAAAAATTGATTAGCAAGCATTCATACAAACACAGAATAACTGTCCATAACTGGTTAAAACTCAATGACTGAACACACACAGAAGAAATATTGCAGATTAATCTATACGCGAAGGTTAGAATATACATTCATAAAATCATATAAAAAGTTCAACCTCTACTTTGATCTTTACACAAATACATAATTAAAATCACTTTTAAGCAATACATTTAACAAAACAGATGATACACAAAAACCAGTAATATATTCAATTAATTGTAACCAAGGCGACAAAATTTATATGGGGAAGACGAAAAAAAATTTTGGTACACGTTTCAACATCTACCACGTTAAAAATAAAAACCCCAAAAAATGAGCTGTCGCTCATCATCATTTAAATGCAGGATGCAATGGGTTTCTGATCAGCAATGCAAAATTATTAAAATGTTCGTCATCTTATAAATTAAATATATTGGAAGCTATCGAAGTGAAAAAACATGAAAACAAATTAATGTATTTACATTTAAGCGCACTAAATAATCTATTATTAATACCTGCATTTCGACCGAACTAATAATATTGTAAACCATTATCCACGTTTTTTTCACAATAATTCTGTTAGGTATAAATACGCTGCTCTCTCTCTTATCTAGACATTTAACTATTGGTAATGAGTAATGCTGTAATCGAACGCTTGCTTCTTTTTTACTTGTCTTTATTTTTCTCCGACTAGTTTTGACTATACAAAATTTACAAATTTTCAACTATTTATACAGATTAAAAGGTAATAAGGGCTTACGATACCAAAGCATTAAGAATGCCATTCCTACACAACCTTTCAACTAGTGGGGTCTAAGGATACTGCGTGCACCTCTTTTAGCACTTGACTGCTCAACCAAATGCCTCCCAATCCTTTCACTAGAATGCTTAGCCACATGCTCACAGCCCATCGAGCTCGAAAGTTAGTAATTGATGGTCTCCCCTTGGTAAGATAGCGGTGGCAAGCCGGAGAAGCTGACTTCTTTATATTGTGATAGTGCAGTGCCACCAGCCGCAACACAGAATGAACAGAAGTGACTAGGACAAGCCGGCTGCAAAGGGTATTATAGATTGTTGATCTTATTAATTTTGAAATTCTCACTTTCTTTTTCCTTGGTTTTCTCAATGTTGTATATCTTAGTTGTCTTTAATTCTAAAATGTTTTAATTTGTTTTCTGCTTTATTAATGTTGAATGGAGTCGGCTTCTTCTCTTAGATTTCTATCAATGATGTCAAAATCTGCTAGATAGAGTTGCATGCAAGTTTTATTCATTTCCAGATGTATCTAAAACTTATAATCGTGATTGATTACTTTCACTGTTTCGCTGGATTGTAGATTTATATGTATTTTCATGCATTTTGAACAGATAATGTTAAATAAGATGTAAACAATCACATCTGGTGGCTAAAATGCATGAAAATACAGATAAATCTTCAATTCAATAAAATAGTAATAGTATTTAAACACAGTTATAAGATTCAGATTTAGAAATTTGTAAATGAAAAAAATGGTATAGTAGGGAAGATAACAAATTACACACCTTAAAACGTCAATACATCAAACTTGCACGCAGCAGATTTCGAGTTAAAATCTCGAAAAAGAAACTTATTTTAATCAGTATAAACAGTGACAAATTTTTAAATTTGTACATATTTTAAGGTAAAACAATTTTTTGAAATCTTTGTTAATTTAAAACGGAAAAATAGTAAGCCCGTCTTGGATGATTATAAATATAGTCATCTTCGAAAAGTATTTTGATAGTTTTATCTGTGCGGCTTCTAATATTAATAAAAATAAAGTATTTAACATATAATAGCGTCTTATTCCTTGCCATCAAGGTCATAATATGTCACGACGAGTTATACGTATTGTGTATAATGGCGTTATTAAATTAGTTCAAATATTGTGCCATTAATAACAAAGTCGTACTAGCGAGAGATAACAATTATAACCCTAAATTAGTCTGAGAGGTTAAAGTTGTATTGGTAAATATTTTAACCCTCCCGACGGACGCCTGAAATGTTATTATTTGATGAAATTATTATTCAATGAATTAATACAATATTCATGAATTGATTGACCAGGTACTTAGCTGTAAATTCATATTATATCTAATTAATAATGGATGATTTTCAATTTTGTATTTAAATATAAATTTGAAAATCACCCACTATTATTAATTAGATGTAATTCAATAATATTTAAACTTAGTCTATTCCTAAAGGATGCATCTATTGTTAAATTCGTTTATATTTACTCAAAAATATCTTGATTAATTAATGCTCTATACTTTATGACTTTAACTTAACCCATTATATTTAATGGCAATTGTTACTTCATGGTATACAATTTTAATAACATGCCTCTAGTTTATATCATTATATCACAGTTATTCAGGTCATTCTTATATTACCATTACGGCTACCTTTAATTAAAAATCATATTTACGGTCTTTTCTGTTCGGTTTTTGCTCATTTTAAAAATTTATTTCCTAACTATTTTAATGAGTTCAATCTACATCTCTGGTCTACTATGGAGGAGAAAACCAACATTTGCGTTTTATTCATTACATATATTTTACTTTATTTTAATTAACATGAGTCTTTGTTAGATGGGTACTTAATTATTTTTATGAATTATAAATCCTCCAATATTAATTAAATATATACGTGCATATTTTATTATTAATAATAAAATATAGAGTTTATTACTTCATTAATGAAAATAACTTATTAACATTCATATTAACAGTAGCTACAATATTTAAATGACGTATTAGAAAAAAATGATTCCATGAGAATTAAATAGCTAGATTTAAAAATAAATAATTATGACAATTTTGATGAAATTAATTACGCTACATAAATTTGTATTTAATTCACGTATTATTAATTAGATATACTAGGGATATTTAACTAAGTGCAACATGAACTATTAAAGGTATACTTCATTATAATGAATATTGCGACCATTACTACGTGGTAATTCATAATGAACACTGAATAAAATACTATGTTTTAATCACTATATTTTTTTTAATATATGAATATATTACAATATACACGACTTAAGTTTTGACTTTTGACAGTTATTATCAAGTATATAATGACTGTTAAAAGTCGAAAGTTGAGTCGCGTAACTTATAATATATGTATACATTATTATAAATTATAGTGGTTTAAAACCTGGTAAGTGTTTTATTAAGTGTTCTTTTAAAGGTATACACGTATTATGTTCAGAATTATTTCATAAGCCTAAATTATTTAGAGATATCTCGGATTCTTAAAAAGAATACTCTTTTAAATTTAAAAACTAATACAGATGATTTATTTAAAAATTTTAGAGATAAATTCCATAATTTCTGATATAATGCTATCTTTTCCATTTTCTGCCATTCTTTAATATAATATATTTTTTTGATAACTGAAAAACAATTCTGCTCATCCTTCAATAGATGCCTACGCTTTTCATCTTGTAAGAAAATACACCTTGTAACTTCTTAGAACCCTATTTTAGACAAACACATTATGCATCGAATTTTATTTTATATCAAAATAATAATAAGTGGTTGACATTCAAATTTCTATTTAACTCTGTACAATTGTTTCACCACACAAATGCTTCTTCAGGTGAAGAATATTCATTATCTAAATTACATTTCCGCATATCGAAACCTTTTTTAAGTTGATTAATATTGAGTTAACTAATATGTAAATATTCAATATAATCATTTGCATCATAATATTATCGTTAAATTAAATTCTACTTAAACATGTAAACTTGTCTTATTAGTTGGCGCCGCCGATCAAAATTAACCAAAATTTTATGAAATACTAAAAATAAAGAGGTTAATTAAAAATTTAAAAAGAACGTAGATTATGTCCTACGTGAATTATAATTACTACAATTTACCCCTAAATATGTCCTAGGATTATTTGCAACCAGTTATGTCCAAGGTATTTTAAAGAGATACAGCGTCCAGACACATAACAATAACAATGTACATAAATCTTGTGAGTGTCTACAAATCTGATATATCTATGATTATGTATTTGTTTATGACTCTCGAGTTTTTATTAGAAATCTTTAACAGGTTGCTAGGAAAACATAATTATTTAAAAAAGGTACAGAGGAGATTAATATAAAAAAATGCATAAGGAATAAGGATAAAAATAAGAATAAGAAATTTATTTGCCTTTTTCAATATAACAGCAATATTAGACACGTCAAAATACAATATAAATTAAAATGTGGTTAATGATAATAAATAAAACAACATAATAATGAACTTATACATAAATACAATTTATAAATTAGCTGAAATGCTCTAGATTGATGTTTCAAATTTACCTATGCTATTTATGAACTCGACAATACTATAAAAAGCCTGTTGATGCAGATATGATTTAATTTTTGTTTTAAAGTGATTGATGGTTAGTGTGGTTATTGAGTGCAGCAGTTTATTATATAAATCGATTCGTTTATTGTAAGGTGCTATTTTCAAATAGCTGTGTTTAATTTTATTTGTATTAATCTAATTTTTCGTTGTTTCGAGTCGTGTGTTCGTGAACATCGCTATATTTTGCAAATTTGATTTTATTACTGTGAATAAAACAAAACAGTTTTAAAATGTATATACATGATAGTGTAAGTATTTTGTATTCAATCAATTTGTTTTTACAAGTTTCGGCGTAATTATAATTAAACATTAAGCGAATGATACGATTTTGGGTTACAAATAATCTGTTGGAAACGCTAGACAACCCCTACAATGTTATATTGTAACTTAGATGCGAGTATACTACAGCATAATATACAGTTAAAATAGAATCAGGGTTAAGCTGATTTTTGAGTCGTGATATTAAATAATATGATTTATTTACCTTACCACACGTGAAGTCTATATATTTTCGATACTTGTTCTGCTACTCTCTTGATGGAACCAAATTTTCAAATTAGGAGAAGTAAAACTCTTGTTATGTTCCATTACTTTATTTTCATACATCAATTTAATTTTAACATTCATAATTCATTTATTCATTTATTCATTTTTACTTTACAATATCCTGTTAAAATATGGTAAACAAATTGAGATACATACATTAAAAAATACAAAAATTTAGGTCACAGGACTCGCGGGGTTCACCATGTGTTCTTCCACTCAGGACCCTTTTTCTTCAGATGAAAATATTCATTCTCTGCAACGTATTTTTACCAATTGGGTATATATTGGCCAGTACTGGCATATTTATGTCCATTTTACATGGGACAATTTTATTAAGGACCAAAACACGTGTCAGTTATCTGAAAATAAAGTAATAGAACATAACAAGGGTTTTACTTCTCCTAATTTGTTTAAATATTTGTTCCATTGTAAATATAGATCAATTATTATCCCCAAATATTTTATGGATTCGAATGTCTTTATCAAATTATTATTAAATGTAAAAGTAATGCCGTCAATATTTTTGTAGGTGTTTGTCAGATGTATAATTTTCGGTATTTCAACATTTATAATTAATTTATTTAGGTTACATCATTCGTTAAATTGAAAAATAACTGAAGATATTTTGATTTTTGCCCCACCTACTGTCTCAGCAGAAACTAGGACTGCAGTGTCATCTGCACACATAAAGACTTCTCTGTCAGTTATAAGATTTGGTAAATTATTTAGAAGTAAAAACATCAGTGGGCTTAGTATACTCCCTTGAAGAGTTCCTATATTTATTGTAAGTATGTCTGACAGTGATTCCTTGTATTTTACTTTATATTCTCTTTCGCTGAGGTATATTAAACAATTCAGTACGTAATAAATCGGCATCAATAGTGTCTTTTTTAAATAAAATAAAATAATAAATGTTTCTTTTTTGTTATCTAAATTGTTTAAGCATGATTGTGGTAAACTTTTGCACGCTGTCTCTGTAGACCTACCATGACGAAATCCATATTTTTATCATTGAATACATTAAATTTTTTAAGAAAACAAAATATTTTCTCACATATAAGTTTTTCAATAATTTTTGAGAAGATACCTAATAAACAAATTGGTCGATAGTTATATCTGCATCATTCCTTTAATAAATAGCGGTATTATTTATATAATCTTTAAACGCTTTTGGTATTTGCCTTATTATACTGATATATTAATTATATTGCAAAATAATGGTGCAATGTTATCCGCATTTGCTTTAACTAATTTAACTGGGACCTTGTCAATTCTTGGGGAATTAGTGTCATGCAGTGATGGTATGACAGAAATTATTTCACCCTCAGGCAGTAAAATGTGTTGATTTGATATTGAGTATTATTAGTACTATTAGAGGAAACATTTAAGTCCTTGATTGATTGTTCTAAAAAAGTCGCAAACTTTTTGGAAATATCATAATTACTTTTACTCATATCCACATTATATTGTTTTTTGTTTTTATATTAAACTAGATTCCACAATGCTTTAGTTGAGAATTTTTTTTAGTTTTAAATTTAATTGCCAAGTCATCTCTACCTGTTACTTTAATACTAAAATCTAAGTTTTTAACATCATTGTAAAGGCTTTGAACTTCAGGTAATGAAAAGGTAATTTTTTTCCGTTCAAAGATACGAGCGGATACCAATTTTATTCTCTTTGGGAAAATCGCTTCAAAACACCACTTAAACTGGTCATAAAAATAATCAAATACAAAATTAATATCATTATCGTATGGCCATTTAATAAATTCGCTATGTTTGATAAAATATTGTCTAAATTCACTATTCTTGTTAGGTAAAATGACACATAATTTTATTGGTCGCTTATTTTTGAGTAAGCAACTTTAGTTCTACATGCACATACGGGGCAAAATGATCAGATAGCCCAGAATTGAAGTTGTTAATAGATTTCATAATTTTAGTGTTATTGGTAATTAAATAATCAAACCATGTCATTGATTAATGATTTAAACCTGCATTCCAGTGACATAGTTTATTAATGAAAATTAATTATGAGCCAACAAATACTCATTAGGGAATATGTCCTCTTATTTTTATTTAGATTATCTATATTGAAAAAATATTTAGATTATTTATAGACATTCTTTAATAAGTAAAAGTGACATTATATGTGAATATTACAAAATGTTTTTTGAATAGGATACTGAACAAACGCATAGAGAGAAAACATCTTTATTTTAGATCTTTGAACCTTAAGGAGCAGATTATTTACTAATTTCTTAATTTTCAGTAAATCACTAATAATTCTACTGTTGCAAAGTATGAAATTTAAACTGCGTAAATGTTCGTAAATGATTATTATAACCATTTATTCTATAAAATATTGATTATAAAAAATTGCAAAAGTTGCTTGAGATTTAAACACAAATATTTTAGAAAAATCGCCCAGAAATATTTGAAAAGAATCTCCTGAATATGTTGATAAGAAAAAAAAAACAATTGTTGACAAAAAAATTGTAAAAGAAGTTCATAAATTAATTATGGAATACAAAATTACCGCAATAAAACTTTTGCAGAGGAGAAAAACATAATTCTGCGATTCTAATTATCAGACTGAATAAGTGTTAACTTGGTAACTTTCTTTCTAAAATAATCTTAAATAATAGTAATGTGCATTTCAGATTACATAATCGAATTTATTTTAAATACCTAAAATTTAGGTATCCGTAATGTCTTGGATCTTTGAATGCTTTAAATCAGGTTAAATGGTTATATCTGTTCTTTGTTACTATTTAGCATGATTTTAACTAAAGAGCATAAAACGTAAAACAAGGTGGGAAAATTGTATTATTCTTTTGCTGTCATAAGATCAGTAATAGAAAGCCAGATTCAAATATGTGAATTATAATTTTTATTCTTCTTCTTTGAGTGCCCTCTCATCAGAGGTTGGCGACCATATATTTATACTCGTCCTCATCTTGCGCAAGTCTAATCAGTGAGGGAGCATACCTGATTCCGAACATTACCGAAGGTTTCACAGCCAGGGCAATTTCTTTCTTCAAACTTCGGGTTTTCCCCTCTATATTCCCTTCCATTACCAGTTGTAGGGATTCGTATTTCAGAAAATGTGTACGAAAACTCAAGCCTTTCGTACAATAGGACCAACAAAACATTCACACTGTTCTCCACCTTATGTGCCTTATGTTTCTGGCTATTGATGTTTGTATTGTATTTCTTGCTGAAAATCATGTATTTGGTTGTCGTGATGTTAATAGTAAGCCCGTATTCAGAGCTAGTTCGATGCACTTGATTGTTGTTTCAAGTCTTCGACCGTGTTGGCTAAAATCACGTAGCCTTCTGCGTCTCGGATGTTATTTATTATTATTCCATTTACTTTTTTCCTTATGTGCATTAATCTCTCGAAGTTCTGAATATGTTCTTGGAGTATAGATTGAACAGCAGTGGTGACAAAATGCACCCTTGTCGGACCCCTTTTAGAATTTGAATTTCTTTCGTTTGTTCTTGTCCTATTTTAACCTGGACCGTTTATACCTAATTTTCTTATGGTAGAAAAACATTTTCAGAAATATATTTTTTTACAAAGCTCTGCTAGAGGCGGCAAAATTTTGTAAAAAAGAAATATTTTTTACGCTAATCTATTTTTTTGATAATGTATAGGCTACTTTAAAAAAATGTCCTAAAGAAATAAAAGGCAATCATTGTTAAAAAAAGTAATAACTATTACATTTATTTTCATAATACTGCACTTGTATATCAATATTTATTTACACAATAATTATTGTTTGACTTTTTTAATAACTGAACTATTTATAACAAATATTGGATAGAAAATTTAAAAACTGAGAATCTTTTCTCCAAAGACAAAATATGCAAAATACGGTTTTTTTACAAAAGATTTAATTTCCTCATCATTTTAAAGAAATCATTATAAGAGCTGGTAAATTATTTTTAAAATTAAAAGTTCATTCACTGAAACAAAATTTATACGATTTTAAACCAGTATATAAGAACTTATAGATACAATTTGTTGTTACAAGACAGGCACACAATTTTAGTATTGTTATGATCGTATACAATTTCAAAACATTTGGAACATCTTATTGTGAGTTTTTTGACTTTCCCTTGAGGGCAGAACAGACATCATAGTATTTTTTAGCTGAGATGGATTATCCTGACAGGTTACTGGTATTTTTAAAATTATCGCAATGATCGCTTTTAGTTTTGTTGGAATAAAAAAACGTGCAGTTTGTCAATTAGATGATCATATATTAAATATTTTCATATAGAGTCTCTTCGTTTAATTTTTGAACCGGGATTGGCTTATAGAACAATGGAACCATGTTCTGCGGTTACACGAATAACAGGCACAATTTTTTTCTAAACTCTATTTACAATCTTTCGTAGAGTTATACAGGTGAATTATTTTATGTATGTGAGAATTTGAGTCGATGTCATTAGTATATTACATCGAAGAAATCAAAATGATACACTTATTTTTCTTTTAATGTACGTTCACCTGTAAAACCAAAAATTGAGGTATAGTGGGCAAAAGTTAATATGGTATTTCTTTTTTATTTATGATTATTTATGATCGCTGTTTAAGGTTTATTAATAACTTCATTAAAATTCACCATTAAATTTCTGTTACTATTTGCAATCAGTGACACTAAAGTCAACACATCTAGTGAGGCATACTCAACTTTTTAGTAATTACTTCTTTGGCAGTATATATACCAGTGTAAAAGAAAATATTTAATAAGTTATGTGTTGTATAATTATAAAGAGATGTATCACTTTTGTGTCATACTTAGCTGGCTTTTTTTATGAACATCATGAATTTACATCTACCTCGTCGTCTACAGTAACGTATTTTAAATACGAATATTTATTCTGACAATTTCTTATAAACTTAATAAAAATATCAGAGATCATAACCAAATTATCTCCTACAGCAAATTTTTCGTTTAGGGTAATAGCGTTATCATACCTAATTGCACTCGAAAGAAATGAAAGAATAATTACTGACATAACTGCTGTAAAAATTGGTCTTCCAGTTCCATCTGTTGAAAACATTAAAGTCACATCTTCTCATCTAGATTAATAAACGGTTTCTAAATTATTTCACCCAAAAAGGCCTTCAGTTCAATTAAACTTCAATATAGAATGTTTGCTTTCATATCTCAAGGACTTTTCAATAATTTTAATGTTCGTGTATTCCAAAGTGAACTCCTATATGTTATCATTGAATAACAATCTCTAAGCATTATGTCGTTAGAAGGATTTCTATTCCAAGCTGATCCCACTATTGCTGGCAATTGTGTCACTATATTGCTAACAAAAGTTCAAGCATCTTTTTAAAGTAAGGTTTTAGCCCATTTGTAACAATTCTTAAAAAGCAGTAGTATTTTCTGTTCATTTATCTTTATATTATGCAGTGTAACTGGATTTCTCATTATTTTTTCGTTACTCTCAGAAGTATTTATGTCACTTACAGTGTCATGGTCGCTATTTTCGCTTAAACAGTCACTAATATTCACATCTAAATCACTAAATTCCTCATTAGGTACAGTACGTACATCTCCATTACTTAGTTTCGCAATTATGTCTTCAAACTCTTTATCGAAAATGTAGGCGCCACAACAAAGAAAAAAATTACGCAAATTATATTCTGGGGTCATCAGTGACTCCAACCATCAATATCTCATAAACTGACGATGTGAGCAGTGAGTCATTTTAGTCTCGACTAATTTCGTTCTTTAACTGCGGCTGCTGAGATCGACAGGACAGTGCTACCAATCACCGAAAAATTGTACAAGCATTTCGATGCTTTATTTATGAATGGTAATTCGTTTTCCAAAGAAAAATAATACATTTATTACATTTTTACATAAGGATGTATGATAAATATTATTTTAATATTGATGGAAAAACCTTCATGAATATAAAACAACGCAAAAACTATTTGTTTGTTTACTGAAAACATAAGCTTTTTGTTAAAGCAGTGTACAGCTGAGTGCTTTTTCAATAAAATATGCGACGTTCGCGTAAAAGCAAAAATCCGGGACTCCTCTCTCCTTTTTTTATTATTTGCTTACCGTCGCCGGGGTAAACCCGACCGGAAAATATCGGCCAGACGTGGGACCGGAAGCGCTGTCCGCAATTTCATCCGGGGCGATTAGGCCGGAAGATAACGATGAGCCCTTCGGTTATTATGAACGCAAAACGTCCGACGTTCAGCTCCTTCTATCCACGTTTCAAATACTTATTTCATGAGGTGTATTGTGCCGTTTCCTGTCAGGATATCTCGTTTCCGGTGCTAAAATATTAAACAGGCACGGGGTGCAATAAATTGCGAAAGTAACGAATATATGTGACGGGAACGTCACGTCCAGCTTGGCGCCCGGGGTTGATACTTTGGGGGCATTTGTGCCTCGCCAAATGTGTGACAAGAGTCTCGGGTTCGTAACAACCCCGGCGGTGGGTTGGGGAAAAGGGGCTGGGGTTTAGAAGAAAGGTTGGCTCCCCGACACGTCTCGCAAACAAAGCGTGAATCCAATAACTTCCAACGACTGAAATGGACACCCTGCCAATTGCACTCTATATAGAAATAGTAATCTATTCAAAATGATTTTAATTGCATGGTAAAAAACATAGTTATGATAAATTTAAAAATACGAAAACATTTCGTGAATCTACAACAATGAGTCTTACTAAGACAACAAAACAAATTAATTTGAAACAACTACTTTTCTAGCTAATACTTCGACAGACATTGAATAATACAAATTAATTTGCGTGTTACAAATAGTACAACAACACGCAAATTAATTTGTATTAATGTCTGTCGAAGTATTAGCTAGAGAAGTAGTTGTTTCAAATTAATTTGTTTTGTTGTCTTAGTAAGACTCATTGTTGTAGATTCACGAAATGTTTTCGTATTTTTAAATTTATTATTTAATTTACTACAACGAACTAAAGGATTTTAATACATTTTAACATAGTTATGTTTTATTTAATTCCTATATTTTAATTGCTTTTAAAATATACTAATATATAAATTCCTTTGATGATAAAAACGCTATGACTAATTAGTTCATTTATATGATTTATATTCTTTGATAGTTATTTTCAATGGCCATCCTTATAAAACATTTCTGAATTAAATACGATAATGTTATACATTTTATATAGGTATATAAATATATACCTACAAATTTTACTTATCGATAGTTTAGGGTTGTGCTTTCTGGAAGATAATTTATTGGTGAAGTGAATTGTTAAATATGTTTTGATTAATTAATAGATAAGTTTAATCGTGTTTGTATTCAAAAGAAGTTATAATAGTTGTGGATAAAAAAGGTTTTAATTTTTTATCACATTCCTTCTTCAGTTGTAATTGAAGGGGATTTGATTATTGGTCTTACGTTAATGGTAAGTTATTTTAATCCGCGCTTAATATTTTTTTTTATGAAAGCCATATATAGTTCGAGGATTTTTCTTTATTATTAAAGGAGTGTAAAATGAATGAATAATAGAAACGCTATTAAAGGTCTATATACTTAAAAACCAATACTCTACTTCTAGTAATGCTTTGGATATTAAGAGATTAGCGCCTGCGGTGATTTCCAGTTGGTTGTTGATTACGTTTTTCCTCGCTTTTAATCTCCATTTATAAAATCTGCAAATACTACTTCCGACAATACATACATTAAAAATTATTTAGAATTCTTAGAGAAAACTACAAATATGAGAGTATTAAAAAATCACATTCTAGTTTCATTCGCAGTAAAAAGTTGATTTACACGACCAACTAAAAGCACACCAATAACCTATTGGAAATCCTCAGCATATGCCTTTATTTAAAAAAAAACACGACAACATTTCGTTAATCTACAACAATAAGTCTTATTAAGACTACAGAATAATAAAAAACTACTTTTCTAGCTAACACCTTCAATTCACAAAATTATTATATAAAAACAAATTTTCGAAGAAATTCTTCGTTTCTATAAAATGCTTGCTCCACAACAAATTCTTTAATATCTTTCTTGAACTTATTGAATGTCAAATTTTTTGTATTGTAGCTTAGGTGTTTAAAAAAATTGTGACAATAATAACTCGTATTTTATTCTTTTATCTGCTATCGAAATGATAATTACTTACGGCCCATCAATAATATTACGTTTTAAAAGCAATAAAAATTCTAAAATATAAATTAATGGCAAAGTTTATTTTTTTATTTTTTTGAAATAATGCCTGCAGACTTCTTGGTGTTTGATACCTGTTATTATTCTTTTTGTAATTTAAAATGCTGGTGTTTGCAAGTTGCATGTCTCCATACAAGGATTCCATAAAATAGAAAACAGTGGAATGTATCAAATTATGTATTTATTAAAACCTATATTGATTTATTTAACTTTCCAGATATGAAATCATAATGAGCTTCCCTAGTAAGTCTGGAATCAAAATGAGTTCCTAGAAATTAAAAAAATTAATACATTTTATATATCTAAATCATTAATTTTTTTAAGTTCGACAGATCTATTTTAGATTTAGAAGCAGTTTATTAGCGTAAAACCACTACATTGCATTGGATTGGGTTGTCAAATTTATATCAATTACCGTATTCAATTATTTGGTTGTATTTAGCATGAGTAGTATAAAGTGTAGCATTTCCACATCCAGTCATGACAGGAAAATTGTTTATAAAAATAATGAATAAAAGTGGTACAAAAAATGATCTCTAGCAAACACCTTTAATAATAATAATGAATTTATTGAGCATAAATACATAGTAACTAATATTAAACATTAAGATTAAAGCTAGTTAATAAGGTACTGAAAATTTTCAAAACAAAAAAGCAGAAAAGAACACATTTAAACACATATTTAATCTTTGTTCTACACAAGTCTTTATATCCCATCCCGAGTATTATTCTAATAGCTTGTTTCTAGATTTTGAAAGCTCCATTTATTGGACTATTCTCGCAATGAAAAATTTAAAGAAACTGTGAACTTAAATTGTTCGTAATTTGCTTAATTATTGCATCTAATACACATTTGATTCTGTATCTAGATATCTGGACCTTTCGAGGAGTTTTACTTTTATTTCTTCAGAATTAGTCGGTCAAGATGCAAGAATTTCTTTTAAGAACTAAACAATTTCTTTAAAAATCTTTTCTCCTTTAAAGAGTTATAAACATCTTTATTGAAAATAGTCTTACATTTGATAATACGATCACAATTACTATGCTGCGTCTTATCTTTTAAATTTCAGCCCTTTCTCTTTTATTTTAGCGGAATTTCTAAAAAAAATTTGGAAATATAAAATATTTTAGAAAAATTTCATCGCGTAAATTTTTAATTTATCAGAATTTTTAAGCAATTACCTTCAAGAGTTTTTTTTATTAATTTTTTTAAAATCTCTACTAACTTTTTATTGTTTTGTTTTATTTGGCTTATCTAAATTTTCCAGAATTTTACAAATTTATACATTTTTCATGGACGATTTCTTAACTTTTGTAGCAATTTTTAGATTTTTATAATTATAGAGAATTTCTTATTTTAACTTTGAAGTATTTTCAAGCAATTTCTATTTCAAGTTGTAAAAAATCCTTTTATGGCCCTTCTTGAAGCTTTTCTTTCTGAAGTCTAAACTTTTTATTTTATCAGAATATTTTTGAGCAATTTTCTTCAAGGATTTCCTACCAACATTCTTGCATTTTTGCTTTATCTCATCAAAATTTTTAAAACAGAGACAAACATTATTATTTATGATTTGTTACATAGCGTATTTATTTTTAAGATGTTTACAAATTTATAGAATTTTCTTTGAGGATTTTAGCAAATTTTAGATTTTAATAATTTAATAATTAATTTTAGTATTAAGAATTTTCCAACAAATTGGTATTACAATTTACGAGATTTCCTTTCATGAGTTAGAATTTTCCTTCTAGATTTTTTTATTAATCTCATTGCAGTTTTGGCGTTGTCTCATCGGAATTATTCAGGAATTTCTCTTCCAGACGACTTTTTTCATATATAATTATAGACGTTTGGAAGACTCGTTACTTATTTTATCAAAATGTTTCAGTAATAATGTTTTATGGATTGCGAGAATTTTCCCCTATCGTATTACAGAAAGAATATTTGCATGATACACATTTACTAATATATCGTGGGATACAGATTCTTTTAATTTTCTTAATAATAAAATGTATTAAAATCCTTTAGTTCGTTGTAGAAAATTCAATAATAATTTAAAAATACAAAAACATTTTTTGAATCTACAACAATGAGTCTTACTAAGACAACACAACAAATTAATTTTGAAACAACTACTTCTCTGGCTAAAACCTCGACAGACATTGAATAAAACAAAATTAATTTGCGTGTTACGAATAGTACAACTATCAAAGCAACACTAATTTGAATGAAATTATTTCTGTTGAATAAACTAATAAATGATAAAATGTATTTTAGATTGTTCAAAATTGATTTGTTTTGTAGTCTTAGTAAGACTCATTATTGTAGATTCACGAAATGTTTTCGTATTTTTAAATTATTATTTAATTTTCTACAACGGACTTAAGGATGATAATACATTTTATTTTATTATATGAATAATTTATTTTATTTTTAACAATTTCCAGCTTGTGTTTATAGACGTGGCATACACATACATCATTAGTCGCATGGTTTATATTTATATCTCCAGACTTAAATTTTCGTTTCGCAATGAAACTAGTACAATTTATGCATTTCTTAATACTTGATTTACAAAAACTATTATGATCACCAGAACACTTTACACATATCGGTGTTGGGCTTGTACAATTACTTTTAATATGCCCAAATTGGGAGCAATGATAACAACGTTTCATATAAAAATAGTCCTCAATTTTTGCCATCCAATGTAAATGAATCTTCTTGATATAAGAACACCTCGAAGATTTGAACTAACTTCAATAATGATTTTATTAGAAAATTGCCGCTTCATAATTGTCACTACCTTTATGTTCGAATTATCATATTTTTCAATATTATTAAACACATATATTTCATTAACAATAGCGTCATAAAAATCGATTTCAGTGTTGACGTTTTTAATAATTATCCGCGGGTTGAATTTTGTGGAACGGTCAGTTTTATTATTTCCTGAAATTTATTTTCTAATTCCATCTTCAATGTATCTAATGATATAATATCCGGATAGTTGAAAACTAAACCCTTTTTCGTCTGTTTAATCGTATCCACATGAGCACCAATAGTGTTAAGGTTGACTTTCTTACGTATTTCTGCATATGCGTTGAAATTTTTATCTTTCGATTCAATAAATAAAACAGTTGATGATGTATTTACGTTGCTAATCGCAGGAATTCCGTGATGTGATTTTACCGGCGAAGAGGACGCATTAACCCTGTCGGAAGACGATATCTCAGGCGTAAATTTTGATGATTTCACAGCCTCGATATGTAGTTTTTGCAGAGAAAGTGTATACTTTAGGTCTTCTGTCATAGATTCATATAACTGCTTTTTACTAACTAGAAAGTCAATTTCTTTGTGCAATAGTTCATTGCTGCACTTTATTTATTGCATTCTAATGATAGTTGATTGAGGAATTAAAAAATATATATAGTTGTAAAATATATGTACGACTTTTTGTCTGCATTCAGTATAAGTTTATTACGTATAAACCAATTTTTCAATACATGAAGGCTATTTTTAAATTCTTTTTTTAAGCCAGACATATTCTGCACAGATTCTAAAATATTAAAGTTATCTGCACCACTTTTATGATGTCTATTATGTAATTCAACATGAAAATATCATTTATGTAAATTTAAAAAAGCATCCTAGTATCAAACCTGAAAGAGTATCTGACCTAGTTTTTTACCATTTCTTATAAGCTCAACAACTTTCTTTCTGTTACACAAATAAGATTTAAATCGTTGATATGGAACTCCTCTAACTCCATATTGATATAATTCAACAAATGGTTGTATAACACACCGAATTAACGGTCTTTTGATTTTTGAGAGCTGCAGTTACCACATGACGGGTTTTCGTAAAGAAAACCCATTTGTTTCTTAACGCCTTGAGAACGAAAAACTTTTGTTGGCTTTGCTTTATATTGATACACCCAAACTGCCGATTGGCTTTTTTTTCTGACTCCTATGCATAACTTTACCTGTAACGATAGTGTATACAGCTATGAATGCACCACAGTTGTATTTTGAAATTATTTTACGACACGAGCATTTTTTGACACATATGTTCATGCAATATCTTATGTATGATAGTCATACTAATACTTAAGCATTTCTCGATTGCATGGTATGACACATGACGATCTTATTCAATTAGTTTTCTTCATATCTTCTTTCGCTTTTTTTCGTGAGCGAATTATGTCCATTTCTAATTCAGGGTACCAGCAGTATACAGTGGCTGTGGATGGCGCTTCATCGTTAAAAGTTAAATTCAGTTCATTGATCACGTCGAAAGTCATAATAAATCATAGCTTGAAAATTTTTACGAGGTAATTCCGGTTTTGGATGAGGTGAAATTTTCAACCTGTAAACAACACAAACAGTGCTCGACGTCAAAACGTTCTGAGACGTCTTAAAAGTAAACATGATAATCCTAAATCAAAAAAAATATGTATCTTGTATAACATAAATTTACATTATGATGATGTCATCAAATGCGTCAAAAGATAACTATTAAACTTATAGAAAGAAGAATTAAATAAGTCCAAAATACTTGCATAATTATTATAAAGGCGAGATAATCTTATAATGGGTGCATTTAAATAATAATTCACACGTTGAGTTGTGTACATGAAATTTACACAATTTCTCGTTGATAATTGCGGAATTTTAAAATTAATCATACTTAATATTATCTGATCATCAATACTAAAATGAATTAAATTATAGATATAACATAAACCTATATAAATATGTCTGTTAAAGACGGATATAAAATCAAATTCTGCCAACAAATCCAAATAAGGAATAGAAAAGCTATATATTCCATATTTTATAAAGTTTAAATATCAGAGAAACTTTTTCTGTATGTTTTCCAATATATTAGTATACTTTGCATATATAACATCGAAATAACAGCACAATATGATATTTTACTTAAAATAAAAGTTTTAAACAAAAGACTTAGCACTTTAACATCATTAAATGACCTACAATTCTGCCTTATAAAACCAAATAAACGGTAATACTCACGAGATGTTTGTGTAGCATGAGCATTAAATGTCAACTTACAATCGTAAATAATTCCAAGATCTCTAGTTTCTGAGAGCTTGTTTAATTCAATGTCATTCAAAGTATACCGATTTAAAGTTAAATTTGTTTTTCTGCCATAAGTGATAACAGAGCATTTTTTGGCGTTTAATGTTAGTTTCTTACTTTCATACCATTCAGTAAAACGATTAATACAGTCACTTAAACTATCGATAACATTATAAAGTTTAATATCATCCGCGTATAAAAGAACACTACACTTAAAAATTGAACATACATCATCCATATATAGAAGAAATAGAAGAAGGCCCAAGTTTAATCCTTGAGGTACACCACTGGATGTCACATTACGTTTAGACCAAACACCTTAAATTTCCACTTGCTGATCCCGATTATATAAAAGGGATCTTAATGAATGAATAACATTATTATTCAGGCCAAACTTTATTAATTTAGATACCAGTAAATCATGATCAAATGTGTCAAAGATTTTAGACATGTCTCCATAAAATACATCAACCTGCTTATTATATTCAATTGCATCAGCAATATCTTGCGTAATGTTCATTAAGTTAGTCGATGTCTACCAAGCAACATTGTTTCATGGGCCATAGCATGAAACGATGTTGCTTGGTAGACAAAAATTGACTTTATTTGACAGTAAATATGCTTAAATAATATAGATTAAAAAATCTTCGATAAATTACTCAGGATGGAAATTGGTCGGTAATTAAGAATATGTTTGCGATTTCCTGTTTTAAAAACTGGACATATTCTTACTTTTTTCCATTTATCAGGAAACTTGCCGGTTTTTAATACAAGTCTATAGATGTGAGCAATAGGCTAAGCCAAAATAGGAGCTCATCTTTTAAAATAACAGAAGGAATTAAATCTAAGCTCGCTGTAAATTTAGGTTTCAATCTTTTAATTGCTGTAAAACTTCGGTGGTGTCGATAGTAAAATCACCAAGATGGATGTGTTTGTGTTCCACGAGATGAATTATGAGAATTATGGCAAGTATGACTAAACAAAAAGCTCTGCAAATCCATTAACCATCTCTTGGTCATTAAAAATCATAGACTCCGGAATCCTTGAGGTTTTCCTCAAAGGCATTAATATTATTGTTTTATTACGTTTTAATACTTAACAGAATACTAAATGCTAAACAGAAACACCCTGAAAATTTTAAGTTTTATTACAATATATTGAAAAAATCCAGGGTACATTTATGTTTCAAGACAAAATATTACAATCAATGGTTGTACAAGAAAAACGTATAATAATATACAATACATAAACTTATCAACATTTAGAAGAAAATCATCCAAAGTGTATGGTTCCATGTTATATTAAAAACAATATAATTTCGAGTTTCTAACAATTTAATGCAATTGTAAAAATTCCCTTTTTATTATACAGTTAGACTATGTGCAGGGATGTTAAACGTTTGACCATGGCTGGTGTTATAATTATTTGGCATAACGCTATCTTTAAATTTCTCCTTGTGCTTCAATAAAAACTTGATACACTCAAAAATATATATTGCACATAATGTTAAAATGTTATTATTCCTAAATACTCCTGGGCAGTTTCCAAAGTATTTAAGTTTATAAAAGATTCTTTGTGTGCTTTTTTGTAGACGAAATACACTACTAACGCTCCTACAACATCCCCAAAATACCAATCCAAATTAATATTTTAGCTACATTCTTGATTGTGTATGTTATCAACACTCTTAAACCCTAACATGCGCGACTTATTACATTACATTCATGATTAGTATGTTGAGAAAAACTGAGATTTTGGTCTACAAAAATACCCAAGAACTTTTTATCTTTATCTTTATTTAATCTTTATCAAACACGGTTGCAATATATACAAATAAAATAACGAGACATTTACAATATTGAAAAACAATATAAAAAACATACATAAAATTGTATACCATCCTCACGGGCGGAGTTCACGCTTCCAGGTGATCTTCTACTCAAATCCTTATCCTCTTCTCCATTGTTCATATAAAACCAGCTTTAGGTACATATATTTAGCAATTACATGCTTATTTTCCCTCGTTACATTTGATTTTTTCTGTTTAGAGCTAACTTATTTTGGTTGTACCAACCTCTACAGAAGACATGAAACTATTGCACTTTTCTAATGTTTTGGGAAAATTGGCGCCATTTATTAAAATACTTGTATCATTAGCCTAATTTAAAATGATGCCGTTATTGCTGACGACTTCAGGAAGGTCATTAATATAAAGTATAATATTGGCCCAAGAATGCTTGCTTGAGAAACACCTCTGCAGCCAACCAATTGGTTTGATAAAACATCAATACATCTGCTTGAATCTTTTATCCTTACCGAGTTCCTTCTATCAATCGAATATGATTTCAACCATTAAAGGGGAACACCACGCACGCCGTAATGTACAATTTAGTTAACAGTATTGAATAGTCGATGGTATCGAAAGATTTCAAAAATCTGAGAATATTCCATAGGCAAACTCCTTTTTCTCAAGTGATGATAACACTTCCTAAATATATTCGTACCGTGCAGTTTCTGTGCTTCTGTTAGCTATGAATCCATGTTGTGATGTAATTATTATTGAATTTTTATGTAGAAACCCAAGAAGTCTTTTTCAGAATAATTTTTCAAATAATCTCGAATAAATTGAAAATAAACTTATTGGTCGGTAATTACTAATATTATCAGAATATACCTTTCTTATATATTGGAATAAGAATTGCGCATTTTAAGGCCTGTGGAAAGATTACTTGTTCCAGTTATACAATCTACACAGATTTTTAATATTACAGACGATATTTCATCGTATCTTGCAGGTTTATTTGAAAAAACTGACAATTTCTAAATGTATCTCTTGCAAACTAACCGTACTAACGTACATTGTGTTGCTTTGCATTGCAATTCCATTAAAGATGTTAATATTATTCTTGTTATAGGCATGGTTGTTGAAAAATTTAATGAAATTTAATTAAAATTCTCGTTCATTTCATTTGACAAGGTTTATACGTTTTCAAAATGGGGTAAACCTTCCAGGATGTTTTCTAAAGAGTGCAGTTTGTTTTCTATGAAATTATTGTTTGCTCTATTTAATGCTAAATCATACTTGTTCTGCGCCTTTTAAATTGTGCTAATAAATGTGGAAAAGAGTTTTTTATTGTCTAAAATAACATTATTTTGTGTTTGGCTGTTTAAATTTCAGGACTTTTATATAGTTTCACCTTTTTTGATTATTTGTGGGGTATTTTACATTTTAATGGAAAATGCTCGAAATATTTGTAAAAATGCATCATATTTTTCATTTGCATCATTATGGTTATAAACATCATTAAATGTTTCAAGTTTTATATTTAAAAAAATTGTTTTTGCTCTTCTACAAATGACCGAGTTTTATAGGCGGCTCCTTTGTACTTATATTTTGAGGATAATAAGTAATTAGTCGACCAGAGTGATCCGATATAGCGGAGTGCAAGATCGTTGAGGAAATATTTGTTTTAGATTTGGTTATTACATTATTAATACATGTTTGAGAATGCGCAGTTATTCGAGTTGGTTCCGTAATATTACAGACTGTATCATATTAATATATAAATTTTTCTACAAACAGTACAGTTTTGTGAATGTCTCCCTTTCTGAATTTATAACTTTTACATATCAATTTTCTTTTAGGATGTGAAATCATTTGGAACCGTTACACTTGTTAAAATTCCTATATGATATGAAAGATTCGTTTCAAAATAATCAATCTGCACCAGCAATAAATCAAAATGTTTAGAAGTATTATCAATAGAGTTGTTTTCTAGCGTGTTAAAATGTACGGTTTTAATTAACCAGTAGTTTTCAATAAGGTCACACACAGAATGTACATTAGTATCTTTCTAATTAAAACAATCCCAACATAAAATAACATTACTCATATAAATATTCAGTTGTTCCATCAAACTATTTAATATCGTAATAAAAAGAGACTTTCCAGTAGGAAGCAGTTGTATTTAATCTTTTATTAGTAGGGGCTTTATTAACAATAATTAGATGTACATTTAGCACAGGAATGTGTACATACGATAACTCGCAATCTCTATTCATATATTATTTATAATAAGATCCAATTGTAATTTGGCTATCTATGTAAATCATATGTTTTGTTTTTACATGCTTTCATAGTCATTAATGTGTACACTAATTTTGAAAGAAGAATATTTATCCGAATCTAAGTGAGAGTTTTGCAATTTATATTTACAACATATTTATTTAACTTCTCTGTAAATAATATTTATTGAAATAGTGACCAGGTAATTTGAGACAAAATTATATTTCATTCGTTTTTGATTTAAAATGTTTTTAATCAATATTAATTAATCATGTAAAAACAAATACTAATAATACTTACTGAATTGAATTTTAATATAGTTTAAAAATATTTATCCAGGTAATTGATACGATATTTAATTTCAGTTTAGAATTATTAATGCAATTAATAAATTACGTCGAAACTCATAGTATTACTATTTTTATCGTTATTGTAATCTTTAACGTGGATGTATGATGTATAGGACTTACATTAAAACGAGATTACATATAAAATAAACATTATTTACACCATCCGGTTTAACAAGCAACTAATTTTAGTATTTCTATGAAAATTACATAACTTTGTTTCTATTTCTGTGCATTTACTAATTGCTACCCTAGTAATCGCATTTAATTACATCACACACATTATAATAGGTAACAGTCGAAGTAAGTAACATTCAACATATTCGGTTACAAGTATTTCAAGCTACTTGTTACAAAACAACAACAAATGCTTTACAACACTTGATTTATAAAATAGTTTATAAAATTGAAAATGAGATAATAAGATCAATATTATTGTGACTTCCATTACATTTCAAATTCTTATGGATAATTAGGTAATTTTCGTTTTCACTTATTGGTAAATGATAAATTGTGAAACTCTGATATAAATTTAATGTACATATAATGATCTGAGTCTGTGTGAATAATTCTGCGTTATTAATGATAACAATACCGATAAATAAAATGCAAATAAATATTATTTAAGTATACATTTATCAAAGTTTTAATGGTAAACTGTTATAATTTCCTGTCAAAATTCAACGATAATATAGTTACATAAAAAAATCAACACAAAGAGAAACCAAACCGTCGTGGTCTGAAATTTCGTTTAGGCTGCGGAAACTGCCAGGGCGGTAAAATCCCTCTTCCTGAATTATGCTTTAGTCGGAAGAAACGGCTTCAAGGTTAAAGCAGTCGTATCGTGATTGGGTCAAGGTTCGAGAGAGATTTGTATATGTGTTTACATTCCACATATGTTTGTTTGTATTCCCTTAATGAATTTTATTTGGGTTATAGATATCAATAATAATTTCGCATAGTAGAAATACAGAATAATAAAAAATTACAAATACAAATAATTAAAATATTTACTTCTCGTGTAAATTATATTTCAAATAGTGAAAACTTTAAAGTGTTTTCTTTATATGAAAAATCGAAAATCTACCACGAAGGGAACGCCTCCAAATTTAAGATTTGTCACATTTGGTGGATGCGCCGGGTTCTCATATACTTTTACTTCTTCCTTGCATTTTTTTATATGTATAGGATTTTTCAGTATAAAAGTTAATAGATATAATGTTTTCTGCACATAATTAAATTGATTCAATCAAAATAGATTCATTTTTTTTAGATCTAGGGAGAAAAATCGTATTACGGTTTCACATCAGCGTACGAATTTTAGCAGTGATATCCTGCGAGCACTTTTCCATGTATCAAAGATAATTCGAACGCGATTACGTTGTGGACATTGTGCGGAATTTAAAAGGAATAATGCATGGCGTGTGCGTACGTTGCGCCCATTGATATTCATTGTACGCCGCTGTGCTTTTCATTTTTCAAGAACCGCACCGCGCAATAGGATAGGGGTATAATGGATTGATGACCTCAGTATTTCACGTTTACCGTTCGTTTGTGTGCACCTCTTCAAAAAGAGAGGAAAAAAAAATATCGAAAAATGAACGAGAGAAGTAGGATCAATATGGAAATGCACCTATGTGAAACGATCGCTCAGATGTATAGAACTGGACGTAGGTTTTCATTTCGCCGACATGAATTCAGATTACATTCATAAATACGGTTTTATTTTAATATTGAGTTCGTATAAATTGTGCCCATTTAATAATATGGGCTCAACATATGTTTTAGATAAATTAAAGCTTTAATATTTTAACATAAAGCTTTGATGAAGATTATAATAATAAACTATATTAAAGTAATGAATATAAATATATTTTTGAATTATTAAAATTGAATATCAAGCGTTAATATTTATATTTTAGAAATACATTAAATATTTATCACCGGAAGGTGGTTAGTTTTTGACGCTGTGTTTGTCAGCTTTGTGACTGTGCACAGCAGTCCGTTAATGTGTAAAACTACCTCACGGTCTGCTGGTCACGTAGAGAAGTGATAAAAATGCAGCTAGGAAAATCCTTGCTTGCATAATGAAGGTCTTGAAGCGAAATGTTAAGAATGTTAGGAAAATAAGGATATAACTGTTTGAATGCATAGTATTTTTGTGATTTAAATTATCATTATTATTTTTATATTATTGACATTAATATAAATTTATCTCATAATTTTAATAGCCTATTACTTTCGTAAACACGAGAGAAACTTTACAAAACCTTGGGAAAAGTTCGTCGGTTTAATAGGGATAAATCCAACTTTTTACGCACCGTAAAATTCATCCGCACTTCGGCAACAAAACCCGAAATGAACGCAAAATAAAAAATTCATATTTCACGAAACGTTTTACAGCCCAATAAAATACGGCGCCGAGCAAGTGTGAGACTTTTAATATAGACAAACTTGAGAAAAATATTTTTGCTATTATTAACATATAAAATAGATACGTTGAAAATATCATCAAACGTTTGATTAAAAATCGCAACAAATGGTCTAAACAAAAAATATCGTCGAAAGATTTTACTGCTTTTAAATATGGTCTTAAAAGTAACATGAATTGGGCAGCGAATAATAATATTTGTGCGGGTTCTTAAAAAATACAAAATATGCTGAAATATCTGGCAGATGCTCTTGGAATTTTGAAGGTAACCTGGATAGAAGATTAATTTTGCGCCTTAATCTTTCTTCATTTTCTTTGCTTTGTAATAAAATATTAATTTAAATATTTCATTTAATCAGAACCTTATAAGACGAAAATTAGTGAACAAAGCCAATTATAATACAATTAACTTGTTTTATTTCTACTTTGTGTATTATGATTACTACGGTAATTATTACGGTAACCTTTTACATCCGGATAGAGTAAATTGCATGGCGATTTCTCTAGCACGCCAACAAGCAATAATATTTCATTCCGTGCATCCGCTTTGTATACTTCATATGCAACTTACAGTATGCATCACGATAACCTAAATATGTACGATGTCTAAGCATATTTTCTGATCTATTATTCGTACATAGATTTTTTGTATAACTATCATATGAAAATTAATTTTTGTTGGGAAATTATCGAGAAAAAACAAGTATATTGCTTTTATTATATTTTAATTTTTCATTAATTCCTTTGAATGTTTACATATAATGTAATTATTAAAAACCTATTAATTTGTGTTAAAAATAATATTACCACTCTCTCTCTCCACTGTCAAAACGTCAAGAAAATCTGTTAAAACTACAAGATCGCAGATAACGCGGATTACGTCCGAAACGGCAAAAACCTCGGCGATCGTTCAGGCCGGGAAAATAGAAGGCCGAAAGTCCGATAATGCAACGTGTAGTAACGTTACGTCGCGACGTGTACATTAATCTCCCGACGGGGTAACACGTGTAAATCCCGGCGCCTCCACCAGCGCCGTCCCCTGCCATAAATTTCAATTTCTCGTCCTTCCTAGACGTACCGACGTCGGAAACACAATACACACATCCGATACCCGTCCCGGAGAGTAAAGAAAACGGGGACTTAACCGTTTATCTGATAAGGAATATCGCGAGTCGCGGGAATGTAAACAAGATCTCGGGACGAGTGTTGGATTACAATTGCAAATATTTTCGCGCCGCCTTGTTCGCGCTGAACGTTATTAAACTTTACTCGAACATTTTAAATTAAGGAACGAAAACAACGAAAAAAAAAATGTACACTGTTTGCGAAATAAACTCGATGTTAATTATATCTTGGAAGTAATTTACAACTGTGAATTATTTGCTTTTAATTTAATGGAGAAGTAGGAAATTGAAAAGTTAAATAGTTGATGTTAGTAAATTCAAAACAATGCAATATAAAGAGAATTATATTACTTTACATTTTGTGAAATTTACTATTAAATTTTATTTGTTTCACAATTTTTATTTATTTCACTTCCCTAACTAGTTTCGATCACACGATCATTCTCAAAGGGTTTTACAAGGATTACTACATTACTTACTTACTACATTTACCCAATCGCTACAATATGTTTCACCAAGTGATAAATGAATCAAAAGTTTGGAGATGATTGTATTCAAGATAATTGAAAAGTTGCTTATAAAAAAACTAGTTTAATGTACCTTACCTATAATAGATATTATTAAAACTAGTCGATATTTGTTAGAATCATCAGTATCACCTTTTGTATCTATTGTAACACATTTCTAAACTTTAAAGGTATCTTTCCCTAATGCACTGAATGGCAAGTTTTGTTAAAGGCTGAATGATAACAACTGTTACAGTTTTAATTACCACTGAGGGTATTCCATAAATCTCTGCTATTTTGTTTTTTATGCATGACAACATATCTCTAATTTGAATTGATGGTAGCTCCCTAAACCTAAATGAGCAATCCTTAATTGAAATTTTTGTTGTAGTATTACGTCAACTGCAGTAATTTATAGTTGTCAAAATTGATAAAATTAAAAATAATAACAGCAAATTTCTAAAATTCAGAACCAAAAAAATGATAATTTTAGAGAATAGTAGAGATTATTGAAAAAAAAAAAATATAAAAAATCCACAATTGTCAAAAATTATACAGATTTAAAAATAAATATAGCTTACAGTTGGTAATTATTAGAAACTTGGAAATTCGTAAATAAACATATAAATTAATACCCCCTGCAAAAAAAACACAAGTGACAAACGAATTAAACAAAAATAAAAAAGGACAAAAATAAAAACAATCAAAAACTGGTAAAAACAATAGACGAAGGAGGGCCCTAAAGGGACCGAGATTGTTATGACCCTAACTGTCCGTGGTAAGTACAACGATTTTAAAACTTGAATGTGTATAATTCACAATACTAAAACCGCCGATGACGCCGATTCAATTTTAGTTACGGTCAATATACAAATCACACATATCGTTGTTTCCGTAACAACCAATTACAAATGACATTTTATCTGTCAAAGTACAGAAAATGGAGAAAGGGGCTTTACTTCCAGCGAAAATATTGGCCCGAACTAAGCAAGCAGATGATAAATTAGTACCAGAAAAGTCGAGGTACAGGTACCAAAACGAAGACAATTTATTTAAAAGATGACAGCAAGAAAATCATATTGAAAATGTAAGCTTTCACAATTGCACCATAATTTTTTTTTATAACTTTAAGTAGACTTTTAATAATTTGTATTGTTATATCGTTTAATTTCTTGTAGTTAAATAAATCTATTTAATTTCCTAGAACACTGTTTTCAACTTGATAATATTTTAATAATAATTTGTTGATTGAGAGCGGGCCGTTAAGAAAAATGCGGGCTGTTATGGGGATTTTAATATTAATTCTAATCAAATAACTTCTGACAACATAAGTCTATAAAGCACACTGCAGACGTTTAATTTATATCAAGTAAATATGAATAATACTAGAATAACGAATCAGACTTCAATGTGTCTAGATCACATATATACCAACTTAGATTTAATACAAACTCTAACTGTAGATAATATAATATCGGAACATAAATCAATATTATGCAATTTCAATTTGAGCTCAAATAAATGTCAGCACTTCACATCAAAAGTTAGAATAACTCCTGGATAAATTCTAAAGTTAAAATTTCAAGTAATCAACTCCATGACTTGTTCTATCCTCAAAAACAATAGCCTATACTTAGAGATGTATATATTCATTCAAAGAAGAATCATAATAGATTAGTCAGTGATATAAAGAAAACGTACTACCAAGAAAAAAATCATGAACTCTGAGAATAAAATGAAGTCGACTTGGAAAATTATAAGTGAATTATCAAATAATACTAGTCAACATACTAATATTACCTTAAATTCTAAATATTCTACAGATAATCCAGAAACTATATCTAACGCATTCAATTTACATTTAAAAAATGAACAAATAAAACTACGTAACTCGTTAAATATCTTTTATGGTGGCACTGCAAGTCAATCGCTCTTCCTATAACCTTATTCAGAATATGAATTACTGAATGTAACACTTAAAAAATAAGCGTTAATGTGGATTTGATGAAGTGCCTGACTTTATCATAAAATAGATAGCTCAAGAGATTGCAAAACCCATGGTACATCTTGTAAATAAATTATTCGAAACCGGGACATTTCCAAATAGATTAAAACTGTAAACAATAATTCCATTTTTAAGAAAAATAATCGCAAATGTATTAATAACTACCGACCAGTTTCCCAAGTATCAATTTCTTTTAAAATATATTAAGCCAGTGTGTCAAAGATACTTCAAAATTATATAAACAGCTTTCAACAAAACAGGTATACTATTACAGCATGTCATTATTTCTATGCAGACATCATTAATAAGCTGGACTCCGGTGAATATCCAGTGAGATTATTTTTAGATCTGAGCCGAGATTTTGACTGCATCGATAGCAATATTCTTTTGAATAAATTAAACAACTATGGCATAAGGGTAGTTGCAAATGCTTGGTTTTGTTCATACTTACAAAATATGTATCAACAGGTAAGAATTAAATATAAAGTATTATTAGAGAGTACAGAAATCACAGAAATTAAAAACCTAGGTATCCCACAAGGTTCGAATTTAGGTCCACTGCTATGTATAATTTATGTGAATGACCTCCCAAATTTCATAAAAAATAACATATTTATCTACGCGGATGATACGTCTGCTGTTAAAGCGATATTATTATTACGATTCAGACATAAGATCACTTCACTCAACCACGTTCACTAAAATAAATTCTCAATAATTCTTCAGATGTTATAGAAATGTTATAGAAATTATTAAAAATAAAATCAAATAGGCAGCGCATATCAATCATCACTCTGATAAATCTTCATTGCTGAGAAATGAGTTTGTTGAATTATTAAAGGACAAAACAATGGTGAAACTAATATAAGTATTAAATACATATATTCATAATAACAGAAAAACTAGTACACTCGCAACAGACCAATTAAGAAAACTTAAATTTAAAATAAAATACTGCTACAAAATACAAATAGTATACGTAAAAAACTAACTGTTTGAGACATAATATTACACGTAATACATATGACATTAAATAACACATGAAAATTATATGATTTATCGTAACGATAGACTGAAACTAATAGATCAACAGTCTTCTCAACTAATATTGCTCTATAACGTACATTTTCAACACTATCATATATTTTTCTAAATATCCACATGCACTGTACAATGTTGCCACTTTTGGGTGCATCGAAAAACTCCCACGATTCGTGTTCCTCGAATTACTGGAGCTCTTCTGCCATTACCTTCTTCCACTATTCCTTCTCTGTTTAAGCCATCGCCTCTTCCACACTCACGAGATCGTCTCCTTAGTAAGATAATCTGTACACATATACAATACATAATCTGGGAACTCTTTTAGTTTTAGTTGCCTATCGGATCTTCTAACTGAAGTATCAATTTCCTCAAGTTGTATGCGAATATAAACGTTGTCACTGCTATTGCCTTCACTTTGGAACTCATCGCTCTCATTGGAACTGTAACTTGGACCCTCATCTAATGATTCTTCTGGTTTTCTCCTAATGAATCTGGCATTTCTTTAACTTTATCTTCTTCTGAAAATATAGGAACCTCTCTTCTGTATTATTCTGTATTATATATGATAACATCCCTGCTTGTCATAACCTTGTTTCTTTTGTATCGTATATCCTGTACACTTTTGTCATCGTAACCGACAAACACTAACTTCTCTCATTTCTTGTCCTATTTCAACCTCATTTGTTTAGGTACATGTGCCATCACAGTGCAATTCTACGTAGATTTTCAATATTTGTTTTTTTACCTTTCGACATTTTATAAGGTGTTCTGCCATTTAAAATCGTTGTTGATGATCAATTAATCAAATATACTGCAGTTTTGACCACTTCTGCTCAGAATCTCTTTCCCATATTTGCATCAAATAGTAAACATCTGGCTTTTTCGACAATGCTTCGAATCATTCTTTTCAGGAGTGTACGGATTTGTCCTTTAATGAATGATATTACATCTGTCAAAAAACGATAAAGCTTTTCAAAGTTTTAAGTGGATTAAGTCCTTACGAATAGTTATTATAATATAATTTTTTTTAGATTTATAATTATAATTTATAAATTTAGGGATTAGTGTGTGTTCGGTGAATTTAGAAGGATTCTAGTAGGTTCATTTTCGGGCCCTTCTACGAAATGTGAATTATGGAAAGTACATCTTCTCTAAAAGAAGATGCGTGGCGAAGGAGGATTTTATCTTTTTGTTTAGGTGTTTCTTTAATCTTAGTATTGAATTTATGACCAGTCTTGCTGATATACACTATTTTACAATCTGTACAGGTTACTTTATATCCTTTCGATTTTTCAAGTTTTGACGTTTGCTACTTGGTTGAAAATACAATTATTTAGTTTAGTAGCTGTCTGGTATGCAACGTAATATTGTGTATAAAAGGTGTTTTTTAAACTGCTTATGTTTTTTAATGTGATTAGTTTATAAATCAGTAACTGGCTTAAAAATAGCTTGTTGTCCTTGGATAATTGGTTCAGAGCTTGTTTGCAGATCCAAGTAATTTTGGAGTTGAAGCTGTATGCTTTAAGGTTCATAAGAACATCCTGACTGTATGAGATCAGACATATGTGTGTCACTTTGTAGCCCCCTTTCGTACAAACTTGAGCACTTCTTTTCAAGATTATTGTTTCAGCTTGTAGGACCTTATCCGAGAGGATTTGATCATCTGTATTTAAGAACGTATATATCTATTCTGGAGCCCGATTTGGTTTTTTATGTATCTGTATATCATATTAAAAAGTTATGTTTTAACGTTTTAATTCTTAAACTTCAAAGCGCGATACAAATTGAAATTTGGTCGGCATTACATTCGATGGTGTTTATATGAACTCTGAATTAATTACATTCAGAATTTCTATCCGCCCGAATCTATGTCCTTTACCATGACAGTCCAGTCTCATCGAACTTTGCATTATTTGTTCGTGCAAAAGTTGCAGGTCTAATAAAACTTCCATTGCTACAGAAGGAGTAATGTGAAACGTAGGTTTGCCAGGATGATAGGCAAATTCTGTCTACGGAGCGAATTGGGCTTTGGGTCACTGCTCCTTGTATCGTTGCATATAATTTACTCCATGACTTTTAGAAGAAATGATGTAAGACTAATTCGGAGGTAGAATTTGACCTTATAGGGTGACGTAAAGCTAGATTTGTAAAAGAAGACATACATCATATCTTTAGCACTTTCTTGTGAAATCTAGTTTTCTAAATGTATGCCATCTAATTTAAAAGGAAATTCTTGGGGTAATTTCTATTTAGGAGCAATTTCTCGAAAGAACATATATAATAAAACAAATGTAGACAACTCGTCCGAGATATTTTATGAAAAAAAAATAAGTTTAATATAATAGACGCTAAAAAATCTAATTTTCAATAGATTGATGCAAAACCTAACGATTCATCTTCATTTCTGGTCATACATAAACACGCCATAAGCAAAAACGAGGATTCCTGGGATAATTAGTTATCAAGATACAAAATACAAGGAAGGCATAGAAATGACATACCATCAAATCATTCCATGCATATGGGGGATTTCATGATCACGGGGGAGAAGTTTAGGATAACATAAGATAACTTTATTGTAGAGCACCAGTACGGCGATTACATAATCAATATATAAACACATAGTTTAGAATACTAAAAATAAAGTAAAATAACAAATGCTGGGCTGAAAGAGCACCGGTCGATAGCCATGGAGCAGAAGAACAAGAACATATTGGAATTGATTTTATTTTATCCATTACATGTATTAGATTTTATTTTTCTGTGAATAAAGATGTTTAGTAGTAGTAACAAATGCTTACAATGTTAAAACGTTATATTACTTAAGTTATATTAATCAATAATTAAATGAATTTCAAACTCACACAGTTGTATTAATATATTCTTGATAACTGCGTATAAATAAATGTTTACTTTTATTTAATAGTGTGTGCTTCTGATGAACTGGTAAATTATTTTAGTTTATCCATCATCTGAAGAAATTAAGAGCTAAAATAGCAATAGGCTTGGATATTATCCCGTAATTCATTCTAAAAAATCTGCGCTAATATGCTAAGGTCACCAATAACAAATATTTGTAATTTAATACTAAAATATGATATTTATCCAGAAGTTGAAAAAGGTCAGAGTATGTCTAATGTTCAAAAATGGAGAAACATTTCAGACAGACAACTATCGACAAATTTCCCTACTTAGCAATTATTCTAATAATAATAATAAAATCTCCCTCATTTCAAAAAAGCTTTTAAACTATTTCTCATGAAAAACCTATTCAAAAGTTAGCGAAATTGAATATTATCTCGAATAAATTTAATGTATTTTTCTATCTAACAAATAGGCAGCATTTATACCTAAAATTCCTCATACTGCACAACATTATAACTAAATATCAACACTAAATTAAAAATTAAAAAAAAGAGAATTAATAATTAAACAAAAAAATATTTATAAAATCAGAGTAGCATTAAATACAAACATTGTACAGTGCTGGGTCGACATATTTAAGATGACGCTTAAACTTACTATAAAAGGTGCCATACAACATAAAATTTGGAGACACACAAACCAGATTGCATAACCTAACCATTCTAAAAAAGCGCTATTTCTACAAAAATAGATTTATAAAAAGATTCCTTAAACATTACACTGCTTCTTGCATTGAAAGGTTTGTTGAAATTTAAACATGCAAGAAGTTCACAACAATTTATTAGACCATTTAATTATTTAAAAACTTTACACATATCTGCATGTATTATATTACGTAAGGATAGTAGTTTTAGAGAAGAAAGCATACTGCTGCGAATACATTTAATTCTACTAATACCATTTTTAAAAGAAATTGACATTACAAATTTATTTTGAACACGTTTTATATAGTAAATCCTATTATTATATGCCGGGGACTAAATACAAGAAGTATATTAAACTTGAGGGTATACCAAGGGTGTATATAGTAATTTTAGTGTATGAAACAAAAAGTTTCTACTAAATCCATTAGTAGACCTAGATCTTTGACCGTTAAACAGGTGGTAATAAATGATCATCCATTGTATATATATTTTTTCAGTAATAAGACTCCTTTCAAAAGAGGTAGATATGCATATGTTATACTTAAAATAAAGTTTGTTATCTGAACACCATTTACAAATTTTATCAAGTATGCTAAGTCAAAGGAGGAGTTTACCGCGCGAAATATTTTAATGTCATCTGCAAACAATAAAAATCGGCAATGCTTAACATATATACTAATTTCATTAATAAATAATAAAAATATACAGCAATCACTGATATTGGTTTAGAGATAAGATTGTTAATTTTTACCAATTGTTGTCAGTCGGTTACAAAACTAAGAATCCATTTCGTTACACAGTCACCAAAGCCCATTGCGCGTAATTTGTTTCTCTAAAATACTATGAGAGACATGATCAAAACCTTTTGAGAAGTCTGTATACACTTTTTCTCAAAGTCATTAATAATATAAGACTAATAGATAAGCAAGTTAGAAACAGTAGATCTTCTATCGTAAAAACCTTATCGCTCGTTACACATATGGCTTTTACATGAAAACATTAATTGATCTGCAGTTAGTTTAATTTCGGAAATGTGGATTGAATTTAAATGGCTCTATAGTCTTTGATGTTACTTCTACTACCATTTTAAATATCGGCGGAATAAAACTAAAATGCTTTAATACTAGTATTATCAGCAGCTTTAAAGTTATAAAAAATATCACTATAATATAAAGAATCTTGGTGATCGCTGGTATTAATGGATAATATGTAAACTGTCTTTTTAAAGAGGATCATCTGATTTAGATACGGTAATTTTAGATACATTAGAAAAAAACTAAATCAAGATATACGCTACTATTGTTTGGAACATCATTAGCTTATCGAAAGTTATTAAACTAAAAAGATTCCGCTAAAATTTGAGCATATGTACAATTATTAGCAGACGATAAGATACTCTTACAATCATAACTCCACAATGCTCGCGGTTAATTAAAGCCACCACAAAAACTAATCCTAAAATTAGGCTACAAATTACAAATATAATTAACTGAAGAACAATAATCGAAATAAAAGGTTGAATCTAATCCTGGAGGAAAATAAACCGATGATAATATTAAGACATTACCCATTTTAAAAAATAAATTGTCAAGATTGGATGGTATATTCCTAAAACTGCTATTAAAGTTTGAGCGGACAGCAATTAAAACGCCACCACCATGTGACAATATTATCAAATCGATAGAGGAAAATAAAGTAAAATCACGAGGACCAAGTTCATTATAAGATACCGACAAATCCTAAGCTTTTCTAATTCTTCTTTTAATGACGCAAGATGTTCACGCTGAATTTGCTCTGTCGTTAGAAAATCGTATGTTATCTGTATCAACTGCTTTTGCTGCTTTAAATACTGTGATGGCTGCATTACGAGATTGAAAAATCAGTTTAATGGGTCTCAGTGTACCAGATGGTTTCCCATGATTTGGTGGATGAAATTAAGCACATTTTGGGTTCATTTTTTTGATTGGATGACGTCTTATTTCAGAGACAAAACTAAGAGGGTACGTGTTGTACCTACACGCCTTTTCGGATGGCAGCATCATGAGTTGTACCCCAAGTTTCTCACCTAGGTCCACTTCTTTTTAATATTTTTATCAATGACGTCACCTTCTGGTTTCAACAGTATTAGTACTTCCCTTCACAACTTTTATTTTAATGATTCTTTAATGCAGTGTTATAACTTTTACCAAAGTCCGATCACTAATTTTGTATACTTATTTCATTATTAATATATGTGTTACACCGAATTTGTGAAATTGCCTAATACATGAAATAAGCAAAAGCATTACTTAATTCGTGTAATGCGCAAGTCCGTTGCATAATTCATGAATTAGGCAAATAATCTGCCACATTCGTGAATTCGGCATTATTTATTTTGCTCATTTCGTGCATTGGGCAACGTAAACGGTAGTACTCTGGTGGTGTTTTTTGAAACTAAACAAAACGTCACTTCTGTGAACTGTCACCACTGCAACTTTTGAAATAAATTCTTAATAACCGGAACTCCGGAATTCACCGATCAAGGTACACATTCTATTTCAAATGTTGATTCAACCAAATGCAGAACTTGACTATTTTTAAGCAACGCCTCAGATTTTTTTTTCACTCAAAATGGATATGCAGTCGTCAATCAACGATTACAGAAGTACGAGT
Source organism: Ontholestes murinus (assembly GCA_963969525.1). Taxonomy (NCBI): domain Eukaryota; kingdom Metazoa; phylum Arthropoda; class Insecta; order Coleoptera; family Staphylinidae; genus Ontholestes; species Ontholestes murinus. Next base: position 20,017,873 of record OZ018392.1, on the reverse strand, counting down.
GCGACCTGAAATATTTCCGGATTCGGAAAGAGATGGCGCACGATGGTTGAGGTAGATTCATTGGTCGGCAAGGGCAACACTTCTACCAACAGTTGTTGTTTAAAAGTTTCTTTTGTACAGCAAGTCAGGCGGTTTCGCAAGAATGGATAAAATCGAAATTCGTGCAGTGACAAAACACTTCTAGGGGTTCATAGCTGATCTACTCCATAATTTTTTATCATTAGATTCTGGGTGAGCGAGTTCAAACATGACCGCATAAGCAGAAATTGACGCCCAAAAACCGCTACCAACGATGAAATAATCGAAAAGATTCATGATGTCGTGTTAACCGATCGCCGATTGAAGCTAAAAGAGATAGCAGAGACAACAGTCTTCACAAAAGAATACTGGCCTATCTTACACGAAATTTTGGGAATGAAAAAGCTTTCGGCGCGATGCTCACACCAGAGCAAAAACAAAAACGGGTGAACATTTCAGAGGAGTATCTGGTCAGGAGAAATCCAAAGGATTTTCTCATGCATTACGTAACCGTAGATGAGACTTGGATCTACTATTATATACCGGAGACCAAGGAAAAGTCGAGCAGTGGACCGAGTGAAACAGCTCCAAAGAAAAAAAAAAACGCCATTCCATGGGCCGGGAACGTTTTTGGCGACCATTTTTTGGGAATTCCAAGGCGTTATCCTCATAAACTAATTGCAGGAGGGAAGGACGATCATGGGGCAATACTACAGCGATTTATTCACCCGATTCGATGTACTACTGTAGGAAAACGGCCATGTTTGCAGCGAAAAAAAGTGCTATTTCAAAACGATAATGCACCGGCTCATTCATCCGACATCGTCGTGTCCAAATTAAATGAGTTGCCCTACCAATTAGTCTCTCATACTACATATTCACCAGGCCTAGCCCCCAGCGACTTTTATCCATTCCCAAACTTGAAAAAATCGCTGTCAAGAAAGATATTTGCCTCAAAAGAGGAGGTCATCGCCGCTACAGATTGTTATTTTGCAGACCTGGAAACTACTACTTTTCCGATAGCTTAAAGAGAGTAGAGCGTCATTTGAAACGGTGTATTGATCTTCGGAGAAACTAAATCAAAATATTAAAATAAAAAAAACACATCAATACTGTAATTTTCTTGTCGATTCCGGAAATATTTCAGGGCGCCCTCGTAATCATCACCACCAAAAGCATGTAATGAACATTTATAAAATGATAAATAATAATACTAAACTAAAAGATGAATGGTATTATCACATTAGGTAGACATTTGGGTTAGTGAACTTTGCAGAAGTTAGGTAAGTGTCGAAAATTAAAGATCCGAAAAGAAAGAAATGTATTGTCGGTTATCAAGGACATGCATATACATGTAAAAAAATTTCAGAGCATTATGCTAATATACCAATGTCACTCTTAAAATTGTTTATACAACAGTGTGAGAGACGCACGGAATTGACAAAAACGAGTTTTCAAGCAGGTATAGTTGTTCGCCGTTTCTGACTTAAATCAAAGAGGGTGACAGGTGAACTTAGTAGATAGTCAAAGTTTGTCTGTCGGAGATTATACATTTATTTTACATTATAAAGAACATTTAACAAAGTGCAGTTTTTTAAATCACTCGCAGAATTAGCAGAAAATGCCTCAGTATAGTCTTAAACTTTGAGACCTCACATGTTCTACAATTGGGGTCTTTTTGGCCTGACTTGGTGTTCATCAATGGTAGACCATGAGATCCACAAAGTCAAGGCTCTGTTGGAAGAAGCAATCAAACAAAGAAAAGATTCTCTAATTGCTTGAATGTGCGACCATAATACTTCTATTGTGCAACTGGTCTGCTTTTCATTCAATGGGAAATGAATTCAACTTATCATGAAGTTATAAGAACTAAACTATATAAAGCTCTATTCGGACAACTGGCTAAAATGAGCCTACGTTTCAAAATCCCACGCAAATTTTTAGAAAAAATAATGATTTGTTTGAAAAAAGTATGGAAAATATCATTAATACTGATATTTTTACTGAAAACAAAGATATAAATGCTTATATTAGGATTATTGATAATCCACAGATCAAGAGCAAAAATTTAATTGAAGATCAATCTGCCAGAATTAATACGATCGATGTAACTGTACTAAAATATCAAGATAAGTATGTAGAAACATAGCAACTGAAAATGTGCTACTTCAAGTTAACCAAATGGTCAAAATGCCCCCTCTGAAAAAAGTGATAATGTTTTAGTTGGCATTAGTCAGTTTAATAAGGGCAAGGGAGACCCTAACAATTTAATTGGAATGATAGATATAAAGTAGGAACAAAACATAGAATCATTGAGAATCTATTAGAGAAAAACAGTGTGCAGACAACAAAATACTTGAAGCTAAAAATATGCGATTCTTTGCAAGAAGAAAAAATCTATTAGGACATTAGTTAGTCTTAACACTGTGGGGAGTAGTCAGGGATACCAAAGGTATCAATATACTCAGGGATGCGAAACTGTACGATGCGGGTGTGATATTCTGTCTGTCATGGTAGAAGTTAATTTACATCATATATTTAGTTAACATTGTTGAAAGAAAGTAAATACTTAATTGTAAAATGGTCATTTCTTTCCTATTTTGATTTAATTTCATAACCATATCCCATTATTTATATAGTAAGTACAATGTGATGTAAGTTGTATATTATTAAAAATAAATAAGGTTACTTATTGTTAAAAATGCTGATACTTCGCTAATAAAAGACTCTAAGAGACGCCATCCTAGATTAAAGGCTTATTAATATAGTAAAATCTGTAACTCGGCTTGTTATTCATTCGGAATTACCCATAATTATATTTCAATATCAATATCTTTCAAACTTGCGTCCAATCATCAGAACACCAAACTGAATGGACCAACTATCGGCATTTTGTTTAAAATAATAATTCTACTGCTCCTATTCTAAAGTAGACTATCTTATTTTTCAAGATAATTATTTAATTTGATATATAAATATTTTATTATAATTGGTAATTTTTTATTAGTGCCTAATTCATACATTCGGCAGATTTGCCTAATTCATAAACAACGCAACGGGCTTGTATTTTTCATGAATTAGGCAAATTTTTGCTTATTTCATGAAATTGGCAATTACACGAATTCGGCGTAACATATGCATTTAGCGTCGTAATTGCATCAAAGACTTCAATTCCAAAAGCACAGGTTTTTGAAAAGAAACACCCAATATTTGATTGTTCGTTACACTTGTTTGTTCCCACTTGGAGTATTGTGCCTTGATTTTGAGCCCTTATACTCCGCAGAAAGTTAATAATAAATAATAATACATTGTTTGCTTACTTTTAATGTGTTGCGTCTTGTATGTATTTATGTTGAAACTTTATATTCTTAAGCTTCTTATACGAATGTCAAACTTTGATAAAGTTATTTAAAAATATTTATGAACTTTTACACTGTATTCAAATCAACAATTTAAATGACTGCACTAATTTACAGAAAGATTTCAATATATTAACCGATTGGTATAACGTTAATAAACTGTAAACTGTAAAAGTTCACTCTTGAGGAATGTTCTTCCACTCATAAAAAACATATATTTAAAAATACTTGTTTATATGACGTATTTATCTCATAAAACGTTCCACTTGTAAACAATAGATAAGTTAAATAATAAAATTAATTGCTCGCGCTTAATAATTAATTACAATTACATCTTGCAGATAGGGCTGCATGTTGGAATAGAGATAATTCCCGAGCCGGGAATTTTCTTCCTGAATGTAGTCTGCACCTTGGCAAATTAAATCACGAAAGCTTGGCGTCGGGCGCTAATTAATTTAATAATTAATAGTGCCATAACGAGGACGCTTGTGTAATAATTACGCTGCGCGCGCTATAAATGATAAGATAAATACATATGTACGGGAAGCAGTCATGCGGATATTCCGGTTTCCTAGCAGGAAAGTGTCGCAGGAAACCTCCACCATACGCTTTATAAGAAATAAACTACGTTCTTCTATATTGTAGCTATATGATAATTAATAATGATTTTTCTATATATACAACATTTTTATTACAGTAACACATATTTACAAAAATAATATATATACAGTATGATTAGTGTTTGTCTGTCACTGTCTGGGTTATCGACCGTTGGTATTTTTGCTCTGATTTTTATATTTATTTTGAATTAGAAAAATCTGATATTAAAAAATATTAAATAACCTGTATTTGGATTTGGTATCATTAATTGATTTATTTTCAAATACACTTCTGAATTGAATTAATTAAATTATTAACAGTGGTTGTCAGACATATTTTTTAAACATAGTCAACAATAAATTGTGTAACTTAAACTATTAGCTATCAAAAATAAAGATTTTCAATGCTTTACTGCAAATTGAAATCTTGCCTTAATATTAAAATATCCCTCATGTTAGTAAATACAGTGAAAATATCTGTAGATAACATTTCGTGATATACTACTATAAATATAAATTAATCCCGCCGCTTCAATGTTAATTTATATTTAAATCTCGGCCCGATCCGTAATGAAGCAATTAAATATTTATGGCATTGTTGGCATCCTAAAATTATTACGCTGCTTCTGTGCGAGGATTAATTAGTTCTGGGTACAATTAGCGAAAGTTTTACGCCCAGCCATGAATCATTAATTAACCGCTAAACTTTCGTGTATAAAAAACGGTAAATTAATATATGTATACGATTTTATTCGCGGCGACTAAGATTTTCTTTAATTAATTAAATTGATTAGAAATTCAAATAACATTAAAAATAAAAACTTTACTAAGCCCAAGCTTTTTTTCTCAGTTTATACAAAATTTGTTGAAATTGCTTATTCTTAATTATAAAACAGTCCTTAGAGAAAATTTAATTACTTCGATGAAATTAAGCAATTATTACATATACATTCTGGATATATGTTAAAGTAAACTTAATATATGTTTATTGAAATGAAATCATATTACCCTTGCATTTAGTAATTTAATTTGTAAATAATTGTAATTAATTTAATAACGTTTTCATTGATGTTTATTAATCCAGTTTATTTAAGAAAATAAACACAATGGTTAAATTGGAAGTAGCAAAATAATTACTTAATTTAATAATTTGTTTAATAATGTATTGTGTTCTCTTATACAAATAGTTGCAATTAAAATAGAAACGAATGGATGAATCTTAAACATACTAGTACCTATAATAATATCAAGTATGTGATATTAAAAAAGATACTCGTGTTTTTAATAATTTACAATGTATTACAAAATAAAAGCCTCCTCAATAACTTATTAAATGATAATAGCATTAAATAATATGATTTTTTTATGCTTAAACTTATAAATAGTTATATATTAAATATTAAAAGGTATAAGTATGTTAACAAACACACTTATATCTTTTAATATTTAATATATCAAAGTTGAAATTACATTTCATTTTGTTTCATTCATCAAATAACACGTTTCGTCCTGATGAGGCAATATTTAACACTAAGCACGGCATAAACTCAACAATCCCGCCGTGCTGTCGTAATAAAAGCCAATTTTCCAGTCTACATTTTTCCGTCGGATTAATTCCGGACGTCGGCCGACGTCCGTAAATTTATTATCATACAGAGTGAAAAGTGGACGTATCCACCCTCGGATCTAAACCGAAAACAAATACAGAAGCCATTCGGTTCTTTGGAAAGTTCGTGAGGGATTTGCGGGTTTTTATGTATTTTAAAGAGTTCCTGCCGTATATCGAGGACGTAATTCAGATATATGAGGGTATGGCTTTAGCCCCTATTCATGTGTATACGTAAACATTCATCTGTATCAGCGCCCTCCGGGGTTTGTATCGAATGGTAAATACTTTAATGCTTGCGTCGCATATTGCTTTCGAAAAAAAAAATGCAGATTGTACAGTTTTTTTAATCATCAAAATATACAAATAGTTTTTCGATTATACTTCTTTATAAGATGTCATGAATTTTAAGCTTCTTCAATGTTGATTACCATTTATTTTTCTACGATGTATATATTCTACGAATAAACTCCTTGAATCTTCTTGATTCTTTTGGACTGTAAGCATGGATCAACTTAAGATAGTATCGGTTATTCTCTGGTGTATTTTTTTTATTGCCTTTCACAAACCGTTCCAAGAATTATAATGGCCTGAGGGTTGACTTTTAAAATTGTGATTTTAAATGATGAATTGGGTCTTATAAAAGTCTCTAATTTCAAGATAAATCCACCTTAGAGGGATTAACACTGTAATTTTGATATTCCAGTTTCTAATATAAAGTATAAAAAAGGATATAAGCCCTTCCAATAAAAACCGGTTGCTTAAACACCCAAATAGTATACGATTTGTTTTCTGTTTGGAGAAAACTAGAAAAAATATTTTTTTCTTTAATAATCAGCTATATAATATTTCTGCCACAGCTAAAATAAAGATCAAGGATCTACTCTAATATAATAAGTTATTAAATACGATTATCACCAGTTAAGTCTCCAGGAATTAATGGAGTATATACAGACCTTCAACGTCTGGTGATACTGTTTAGGTATGCATAGCTTCTAGCTATGTTTCCCAAAACTAAAAAAAAACGTCAAGGTTTTAATCATATCCAAACCAGACAAGACTATAGCTATTTCAAATCGATTACACCGATGAGCCTCACATGTTCAATCACGAAAACCTTGAAGAAACTTTTCGATGGGTACATCTGGAACCATATTCTAGAAACGAATTAGCACGCGTAAATACCAGCAGGCTCAACTGAATCAACACTTCACTGTATAAATATGCATATCGAAAAGGCCTGTTTATCGATATAAAACACAAAGCCTCTTTCAACAGCATAGGGTAATCTCAATGCTTGGCACTACAATCGTACTTACTGAGTGGATAAAACAGATTCTAAGCAAAAGGACGGTCCAAGTATCAATAGGAAACAAAGTCTCCAAAGCAAGGGTTACCCGTAGCTGTTCACAGGGATCATAAAGGAGTGCTATCTCCTCTCACGTCGACCATGACATAACAATTTTTCTTAAAGGCCGCTATGAAAGTGTACTCAATGAACTAATGCAGAGTACCCCCATTATAGTGGACAGACAAAGCCTTCTCGGTAAATGTAACTAAGATAGAGCTGATGCTGTTCACTGACAAAAACAAAATGGACATAATTAAGCTTCCCAGGCTATTCAACACCACACTAACTTAACCTATGGAACTGTAAAGTATCTGGAGGCTATCCTAGATCCTAAACTGAATTGAAGTAATTTATTCAAATCCAACCAAGGTACAGAGGCCAAGCATGGCGTTCTGGCAGTGTCAAAGAGTCGTTGTGAGAACATAGGGTCTATCACCCAAAATCACCATATGTCTATACAGGGTGGTCCAAATTGCATGTTACTATAAAGAATCTCGGTTATTAGAGGACTTAGAGAAAAATCGATGAGACATCCTCCAGCTCTTTTTTCGAGACAAACCGAATAATGAAATTAGAAACAAGCTATAGTCTTTTCTATCTTCACAAGGTCCACAAGGTCGACTTGGTTTTAGTTTTTGATACTGAAAAATCGTATCTTGTAATATGAAATTTATGACGGAAATTTTAATGGACAGACATTTTACAACAAAATATTATTAAAAACTCTTTGGACAAATTCAAATTGAATTTTTGGCTATAACTTGAAAACAAAAGACAATAGCTAAGTTCAATTTTGGCATCGAAAACAGAGTTCGCCAATGCGCCATCGATTTTGTTTTATCTCTTCTTATAACCGAGATTTCTCATAGGAACATCCATACTGATATCATTTACACCACACCGACGTTAGCAATAAAGGCGCTATTGCCTCTTTCTTTAGATAGATCGGATCGGACAAGGAGTAATTCAACATAACTTTTTGAGAAGCACTAGACGTCAGAAAACTCTAAGGCTCCTGAAGCTAGTATACATATGTTCACGGATGAAGCAAAAAACAAGAAAGCACAATATATGCCTGTACCTGGCATATATTGTGCTGAACTAAATCTGGAACTAAAAATACCTCTGGAGGAACACTCTACTATTACCAGGCGGAACTTACAGGGATTCTTTTTATTGCTCAACAAATATATATAAACTGGGGATAGAAGGAGAAACCATCTTCATCCACACGGATCGTAAAAACAGCTTTCCTATCTTAACACATCCCAAGATCTCATCAACACTGTCAAATAAATGTGTTATAGTACTGGAGGCGTCATCTGTAGCTAATGGAATTTTCTTATCCTGGGTTAAGGCACACTCAAACACGAGAGGTAACGACGGGGCGAATGCTCTAGCATTAGATGGATCATCTTCAAAAAGCGATAAGAGGCATGTATCCCTATCTAAAATATCCATAAACAATCTCTCAAACATACTGCAAGATAAGACTCTAGCAGAACCCAAATCAAGGTTGAAGAACATTTCAATTTGTGCTCATTCAAAATACTCTCTCAAAATACTGCAAGACAAACTAGGTAGCAGAACCTAAAGCAATGTGAAAGAAAATTTCAACTTGTGCTCATTTTAAAATCACTCAACTCTAAAGTTGATTGATATTCTGTTAATCTATCTAGGTTAAACCTAAAATTTCTTACTATGATCCTTGACATTTCCAGTTAAATAAACACCTCTCTTTATTAGAAGTCGCTAATTATCTTAACTGCAGAGGGTTTAACCAGGAAACGGAGTCAGCGGAGCATATCGTTTGCTATTGTCTCGCTCTAGCAATATTAAGGAAAATCTTGCTGGAGACATCATGGCCAAAAATCCTCATCTTTGTCTAAAAATTTGGAGTGTGGTTGGAAAGCTAGTTCTCTCATCACTGCAGCCGTATAATGTGCCCAATAAGCCTACATACTATGACTTCATTGCTCTCCCTTTAATCCGTATAATAATAATAATAATAAAAATTGTACATTTAATAAATATAATAATGCTTAAGAAGCAAGCGAAGTTCAGCTTAGTTGCTACTCTTCCATTTAACCTGCGTTTCAACAAATGCATATCACAAAAGAGATTTGTATGCACTCTTTTGTGATATACATTTGTTGAAACACAGGTTAAATGGAAGAATAGCAACTAAGCTGAACTTCGCTTGTTTCTTAAGCATTATTATATTTATTAAATGTACAATTTTTATTATTATAGTGATAGTTATACTACATACGGCGAAAGAGAAATTATGATAAAACGACAACAATGATTTATACTGTACAAAATTAAACATTGTTTAATAACATATGAGTCATGGCTTTCTTGAATTTAAAAACTGCGAGGCTTCTAAAGCTGGAGGGAATTGAGTTATACATTTTGTAAATGTTATAAGTAAACGATCTTTTGCAGAAATAAGTTTTAAACTTTGGGAGTAAGATTGTTCAGTAAATCTCACATTTATATTATGGACATCAGACAGGAATACAATTCTGTTCTACAGATAGGGTGGTGTGGTATTCGTATCCGTAAGCTATTAAATAGTATTTACTTGTCACCATCAATTAGACCTTGAGATATTTTTGATTATATAGACAGTGTAGTTCACACCTATTACAATAAAATAACTTTATTATTACTTATCTAAAAACATCCTCTCATAATGATTATCTCTAATATTTTCTATTTAATTTAATTAGATAATCATAACTGCAAAGAAAGTAAGCCAAGTAGAAATGCTGCTTTAGAATCATCCTATGTTTATAGTGAAGAGTCATGCTAAGGTTTGTTTAATAAAGTATATATTACTGTACTTCCTTAGTATTGTTTATACATTTATACCGGTTTCGGTTTTTAAGCTAATAATGATAGCTGAAAAGCCGAAACCGTTCGCGATATAAATAAAACACAATACTAAGCAAATACCGCAATATAGACTTTATCCTATATTTAATTCTTATACAAAGTCTTTAACTCAATCAATAAGTCAGTTGAAAATCAAAGCAGTAAAACTTTCTAAAGTAAATTTTTAATTGAGTTGTTTAAAACTATTTCCAATTGCGTACTCTTGACCTATCACAATAAACTGTACCTTAACTTGGCGTCTTTCTAACCTGCATTAACGCATCCATTGAGGTAGGTCAATAGTATGCTAGGTAAATTTCTAATTTATCGCAACTGATCTCAAGGATACTAGGTTTATTTGTTATTTATTGGGGTAGGTAATGGGTTAGCTAAGTTAGATCAATATAAAGTTTAATGCTTCAGTTTTTTTTTATGTTTAACTGGAAGAGAATTCTAAAGTAATTATTAGAATGCTTTGATTAGACTAGGCTAAAATTTGATTTAGCTTTTCAAAGGTAATTCAGATTTGCTATTTGGAAACTTTCGGACGGCAGATTAAAATTTGCTTGAAATTAGATTAAATTTGAACAAAAAAATTAAATTCTATTAAGAAATGGTTTTGAAATTTTCCATATAAACCCTTAAAATTCTCTAAAAAAACAGTGGCTCTTAAAAAAAACAAAATTCTGGTTTCTGAAAATTTTCCAAATATAAATAAATAATAAAAAAAATTACAAAAAGAATACTCCCCCTATATATACTACGTATATAGGTAAAGAAATAATATTAATTAAATCTTTATTTGAGCTATTGATAATTAAAAACTCTTTTTAGTAGAACCTCTATAGAAATTTGTAGATATTTTAACAAGAATACAACACCAACTTAAAAAACTACTGAAATGTTCAAGACAGAAAATCACGAAAAAAATTGTATGTTATTTCAAAGATAATAATAATACATTAATAAAAATAAACAAAAATATAGTTATCAAAACATTCTCTTAATATACAACTATAACTAAATAAAATCTCAGTTATACAAACAAAAATTGTTTCATATGTGAAATATGTTTTTCCCAGAAAATGCGCATTACTTTTATAATGGACTCTGTATAATACGTTACTCAATTAGTTCCCAGTCTGACACATTTACAGAAATATTGTTGACAGAGCCACATGATTTTCGGATAGTACTAACCTTCAAACAGTACGTGTCAAAATTTCATGAAACTAACTAACTATTAAGTTAGAAGTTACAGTCATTTTAGTTACCACAGTTTTGTAATTTTCAAGACAATGGTAGAAAGGAATTTCGTGTGTTGATTAAACACAGTTTTTTGATGGGGAAATATACTGTTGAAGCCAGGTAGTGGCTTGATAAAAATTATGGGTACCAGGGAATTCAACTATTACTGACTGGTGTGCTAAATTTAAACGCAGTCGGACAAGCATCGATGATGATGAATGCTCTGGTCGCTTGAAAAAGACATAAAATAGTTTAAAAAGACCATAAAATAAAGTTATGTGAGATAGCTGATACCTTGAAGATATCAGAAGTTATTTTACAATTTTACATGAAAATTTGCTCACACCGGACCAGAACCAACAATGCATCGACGATTTAGGGCGCTGTTTGGAGCGGTTCAAGGGAAATAAAAAGGATTTTTTTGCATTGTTATGACAATGGATGAAACATGAATCCACCACTACAAGCCTGAATAAAAAAAATGTCAGCTGAGTGGACAGCAGCTGGTGAAAGTCGTCTAAAACAGCCAAAAAGTCTCGGCTGGCAAGATTATGGCATCCGTATTTTGGGATGCGCATGGAATTTTGTTCATCGACTATTTTGAGAAAAAATATCAATAGTAAATATTATAAAACATTATTGGATTAACTGCAATTGAAAAAAGTGCTGTTTCACCAGTGCCAATATCCTTGTCATAACGTGATAGAAAAATGGTTAAATTGGTAGATTTTGATTTGAATGGCCTTCTCACCCACTGTACTCTTTAGATTTGGACAACTGACTTTTTGTAAATATGAATAAATGTTCCAGGGTAAGAATTTTTTTGTTTTATATAAAGGACATCGAAAAGCTAGAGGAGTGTTGGAATGAATTAATTGCTCTTAAAGAAGAGCATTTTAAGAGACTTATTGAGTGATGTGTTTTGTGTCATTTCTAATATATAGATAATGACTAGCTGTTAGTTACGTGTAACTTTAAAAAAAGTGATAAAACAAAGTCATCGTGTCTCCTTTTTTATTATAATCAAGATGTACCACAAAGTAAATGTCTTCACAATTAAACAGTAAAAGAAATAACTTTTTTTAGTGTTGATAACTTAAGCTTGGTTAGCTTTAGATACCATATCATAAACTACTTCTATATTGCAAGAAATGTGTAACTCCGTCTCATATTTTGGCATATGCCATTTCCCCATATCAAAAACAAAATTAGGTTAATTGATTTGCAAGGATGTAGGATTTCTTTCGGAAACTCTGACAATAGAAACTATCTTAGTTATAGTGAGATTTTTATCTAGATTAGCACAGTACAACAATCATAGAAATACAGAAATTCCACAAGATTATCGATTTGTATAACTTCAAAAAAAAATCTGGATCGAAGACGCCTTACCTACGAGAGATAAGAAGTCGGAACCGGAACTATTTACGGAATCGCTAAATTAGACAATTTTTTTACGGATTCGAAACGATTTAAGGAATAAGGGCCTGACAATCTAACATAAACAAACATGTTATGTTACGTCCGTTTCGTTACGTCTCGACTTTGTAACGATTTTAAGAAGAACATTTCCTAATGTAAGGAAAGAACAAACGTGATTGATGCTTGAGGCCTTTACTGTGTCATACCCATAACTATTAAGAAGTGAATTTTTTCATTTATTAACTTCAAATGTAACTCGGTAGCCTAAAGAGCTAAATTATTATAAACACATTCATATGATTTAGTGAAAATTCTGAGTTACGTATTTCCAAATGAGCCCTAAATTTAATTTTAAATACTCGTAGAAATATTTTTAAAACCTTTTTTTCTAATATTTAAAATTATATTTCAATAGAGTTCAAAAGTATTGTTACAAATATAATTAATTAAATTAATTTCTCCGAACATCACTGCATTGTTTTGTTACAATTACACAAGAAAATAATGAAAATAAATTCATTTGCGATGATTAGAATTTCTTAAAATCAATTTATTTCTGTCTAGGTTTTTTTTTATTTGAAAAGATTCACGTAATTATAACATATCTTCACTGACAAAGTATGATACAGCGAAAAACGAGTTTAATGTCATGACGTGCAACTTCTGTAAAATCAATAAGATCAAAACGATGTTTCATTGCTAAGTATTATATCGGTTATATGGTGGTAGTTATTAATTACATGATCCAATTCCTGGCGGTACTTTAGTACAAGGAGTATTTGTTTAAACTGAGAGCTGTGAGTTCTTACATAAAAGTAAGGTTAATGCTTTAAGAAATACATTTTTACAATTAGTATTTTAGTATATATAATATGTCTGTATTTTATTTATCTTATGTCAGCATTGGTATGGCATGTCTTATTAATTGTACTGGAGTGCAATAAGACGTCCTTATTGCAGCCCTTCAATTAGAATTTGTCGGGATATGGACGAAGGGATGTAGAAGGCATCTGTTCCGCTTTGGTATTCGCTTGAATAGAGGGGAAGGAGGGAAGTGACCTGTTGTAACGAATAAATTGGACCATCAAAGCGCCTCATTTTTTTGGGGAAGATTAAACGCACCGCATCATCAAACGGAATATTTCCGTCGGTATTAAAGCATTTTTTGTTGGGGTATTTGCTGGTTTTATTCAAGCTAGAAACTTGAAATCCTGTTAATGTTTCATAGTATGAGATGTTTCCTTTAATAGAGTACACACAATAACGTTAAAAAAGGATTATAAATTATAGAATTTTTATTGTATAAATATTATATAATTAAATTAAGTAAATAAAATGACATTCAATGCTTTAACTTCGCATATCCCATCTTGTAATTTCACATATATATGTAAATGACAAACTTATGTCCTCATGTAAAATCTAGATTACACAAGGAATAAGCAAGTTTTCTCATAAATCTTTGCGTTTCTATAGAGAAAAGGAAAAAGGGTGGGGGGATGAATGCAAGAAACAGGGAGAAGAAAATGTGTCACATTGCGGCCGACTGTGACGGGGCGAGCGTTTCAAATGGCGTTCGGGGAGGGTGTGAGGGAGGATTTTCCAATTAAATGGATTCGCCGAGGCACAGGGCGAAATAGCGAACTTTAAATTGAGTTGATCAACTTGTGTAATTTTATTATTCCTACCACTCAACTCGTTATCGCCGATAGTTGTAGGAATTTCCCCGCCAGGATTATTACACTTGTTCTTTTTCTTCCGAGAGGGTTTGTAGTGTTCCCGCGAATGCGGCAGTAGTTTAAATTGCGAATACTGAATTAACTTTAAACCCGCATTAGTTGTTTAGTTTAAAGTGACATTATCTCTAAAACTTATAAATATATGTAGCATTTGTTTTTAAATTATTGTTAAGTGATGAAATAAATATTCGTTTCGTAAAACAATAAAAATGAGTCTTATTGAAGCTAGAAAACAAATCACTTAATCAAATAAAGATGTTTCTTGTTAATATAACTAATTGAATTATAGAAAAGTAATTTTCTTGTTGCAAATTTCAAATAGTTTATTTTAAATTAATGTTCAAAAATTTTTAAGTGAATTTTGTGTAGAGTAATTGAAATTTGCTGTGATTTTATTATAGTATTTAGTATTTATTTTATCCAATGAATTTCTTACAGAAATAATAATAATAATGAAAATGGTGAAAGGTATATAATAAAATAATCTGCTAATCACACATGTGTTTTTTTATTAAATTAACCAGGTGTTACAATTGTCCAAAGTCAAAACCATTAGATGAAATAAATAAAGTACATTGTAACTTAAATCTTAATTGTTTTAATAAATGCTTTTATAGACCTGAAAATTTATACACACATTTTAATGAGACGACAATGTTGTAAGATTTTACAAACCGTTCAATTAAATGCCAACTTACAGAAACTCAATAAAACTTTTAAACAAGGAATTTGTTTAGACTATAGTTAAACTTCTTCAGTGCGCGAAACGTTCCCAGTAAGAGCTTTATCGCGCGTTAACTTCAAAACTAAAACAACTTTATTAATTATTACGTGCTAGCTGAACAAACATGAGAAAGTTGGATGGTTTCGATTTTCTGGCTAATTCAATAAATGTTATAGCACATATATTAAGAACAACATGTTTTATCACTCAAGGTGGGAAAATAATATTGACACATTAAATTATTTTATTGCGACTGAAGCACTTATACGTATTTTGTTAATATATATTAATAAAAAACTATAGGCATATAATGTTTAATAGACACAATAGTAAAATATTATTGATATAGAGTCAGAAATTTTATACCGGAAACAGATTAGTGGATTAGACAAATATAAAGAAAATATACAGTTATTACAGAATTAATAATAAAAATGTATTATCATATCCTTGATATTTATTAAAATCATTACAGTTAGTTGTAGTTATAATAATAATTTAATTATTTTTTCCTATCAACAACAGCTACAGACCGATTTCTATCTATTTTGGATCTCATCAGCGTAGCACAGTTGAAATGATAATCAAATTCATAACACAGACACACACCCAAATATACATTCTTAGTCATCATATTCATATCAAATCATATATTTGCATTGACAGGAATTTAAAAATTTAATGCAAAAACTTTTCTGTAAATACGCATAATGTAAAGAAAAATAACTACCGGTTAGAATAAGATTTCAAGAGTTCACGAGTTTTAAGTCGCTAAGCAGAAACTCTGCTAACTAGACCACAACGGTCTTTAACAAGGACTATAAAGTTAAACATCGAGTCTATATCGTTACCATCATAGTCAATATACAACGCAAGCGGAAACTGATAAAGTGCAATAATAATTAATTTATAAACGGGTTATTAACGTCAGCAGCTCAAACTTGTAATAATTATGATGGTTATGTAAATAGTTTAGTTGTAAAATTATATTAGCAAAAGGTATAGTTATAATATAAGCAGAGAGACTTTATTTAAATAAAAGGTTATTAACATTTAATTATTTAAATGTGTTTATTTTCACCCTTATTTTTATATATTAATGTATTTTTAAAATTTAATTGATTCAGTATTTTAACATTTATATTTATTGTTTGTCACCCACAAGTTGTAAAACATCGTAACTTTATATGGTTTACTTATTGTTTTAGGGTTATCATTGTATCTTAATTATCATGATCATCAATGTATCTTTTTATAAAGAATGGATAAACCATATATTATTATTATTATTATTATTATTTCTAATACATAGATCAAATATAAATATCTAATTAAACTTTGATAAATAAATACAAATAAGATTAATGCATTTTTTGTGAGTGACTGTCGTTAGTTCTAGTAGCGACTTAGTCAGATAATATATCTCTTTGATTATTGATTGTACATAAACCTAGAGTAAGTAGTAGTAATGTTTAATTCTGTAAAATAACATACTAATCTTATGTAAGTTTTAATTAATTATTTGATATTGATGTTTCATAGCTCATAAGCTTACAGAATTCGCATAGACAGTAAACATTTAGTAAAGGATAATTTATAACTAACAAATAATAGTTAAGAATTGGTATGTAAGGGTTGATAGTTAACACACTTAACTATGTTTTACTACTAGTGGTTAAAACATAGTAAGTGCGTTAGTTAAGTGTTTATCATGAATTACCACGTAGTAACGGTCGCCACAATCCTTACAATTGTAGCAAGTTAAATAAAAATTTCAACCACTTATTATTGGTTAGATACAATAGATGACAATTAACAGGTTACGAAATAAATGACAACTGACTGTTAATAGAAAATAATTGACAGAGAAGTAAAAGTGCAAATAACAGTTAACAAATAATAGCTAAGGTTTAAAAGTTAACCGATATGTGAGAGTTATCAGTTGACAGATAAAATTTTATAATTGACAGTTGGGAATTAACAGATAACAAATTACAGCTAATATTTGTTTTGACTGATGAAAGTTGAGAGCTAAGAGAAGACATATGACAGATGATAATTCATAGATGATGGCTTATAATTAATCATAAATTAACGTTTTTATTTGACAGTTTATGGTTAAAAGTTATAACTTAACAGATACCAGTGAACAATAAAAAAATAAAAGTTGATAGTTTATAGGTCATAGCTGACACTGGAAAGTTAAATAAATTACACTTTATAATTGGCAGTTAAGAAGTAACAGGTCAGAAGTTCATAGTTTAACCAATAAGAATTGTGAGTTATGAGTTGTTAGATAATTAATAATTAATGACCGATTATAGGTGTTTATTGACAATTTAAAATTAATAGTTAAATGTTGACAGATGACCTCTATTAATCAAGAGCTACGATATTAGTAAATAGTACACATTTAAAAATAAAATATTATAGTTAATAGTTGATAAGTGAGAGATATTCAATGATAGTTAATTGTTCCACGATAATAAATAATAATTGAGGGTTAAGTGTTAGTAAATAGTAAATCACACTTGAAAAAATGTCAGATATGAGTTGACAAATGACAGTTGACAGATGACAACTAGCATATAATAGTCGAAAGTTAACAGTTGACATTTGGCAATTGACTATTTACAGTTAATAGATAATATTAGTAAAAAAAATAATAGTTGAGAAATAACAATTAAGAATCTAATAGTTTATAGTTGATAATTGGCAATTGATAATTTACTAATAGTAAATGTTAGTAGTTTTATGTTGTGGATAATTTTAAGAACTGATAGATGGCAGTTAACAGTTTACAAATATCAGTTAATAATTGGTAGTTAACAAATGGCAATAAAAGTTAAAAGCTAAACATAGGCAGTTAAATCAAAAGCTCAAGCGCTATGACATGATACTAGGCATTTACAGATCTTCGGTTAAGAGTTAGTCTATGATGATTAACAGTTGACATATAAATAAGAATTGATATACGTCAGTAAATATTTTATAATTGACACTTGAGAATTAACAAAAGAAAATGGTGATGTGGCCATCATAATACTTTCCCTATATTTTTATAACTTTTTCAGTTTTTCATTCTCTTTAACGTTTGTTTGAAAAGTTATGTATTATTTTTCAAAATTTCTTATCTTTCAAATATACTTGAATATATCTATTAAATTTTCCAATAATGTTATGATTTATGTTTTAAAACTTTTAATTAAAACCTTCGCTGTTTTACACGCTACATATACATATTAACTTTAATTACTGATCGCCTCGTGGTTTTCAATAACTTTACTTACAAAATTTGAATGAAAGAAAATTGACAAAGTAAATTTTTTGATAAAGACAATGATTGCGACCGTTTAATTTTTAAAGGAAGTCTAGATTTCTAAACGAATCTTTTTTTTAAATTGTAGATCTTCCAATAAAATTTTCACAATTTAGAAAGCGGGTTGAATTCAAAAAACTTGAATTCTAGAGAAAAAATCAGTGGAAATTTCTTGAATTCTTGAAAAGGTAAGTTTAGATTATAGAAAAAGAAATTCTAAAAAATCTAGAGCCTGAAAAAAAGAGAAATTACTGAAAATTTCCTGAACACTCAAGACAAGATTTCTACAAACAAATTTTCTAAAAAGTTCTAGAGCCTTCAAGAAAATCTTTGCAATTTAGAAGATAAGAAGATAACTTTAAAATCTCACGGAAACATTTCTGGAAATTTCCTGAGCCCTTGGAAAAAAGTCTAAATTTCTAAATGAAAATTTTCCAAAAAAATCCCAGAAATTTAGAAGACCAGTTAAAAAAATAACTTGAAATTGGGAAGAGAAATTACTAAAAATTCCTTAAACTTTCTCGAAAGTAAGAAAAGATTCCTAGGGGAAAATTTTCTAGAAAATTCTAGACCCTCCAAGAAAAAATTCGCAATTTAGAACTATCTAAATAATTTTATAGCCTCTAGTTAAAACAAAATGTTGAATTCTAGAGAAACAATTACTGAAATTTACCTGAATTCTCGAAAAAAAGACGAATTAAAAAAAAGTTGAAAAAAATTTAATTTGGGGAAGAAGTTATGGGCCATTTTCTAAACTACAAACTTTTAGAAAAAAATCTAGATAATCCTAATGCCTCAAAGAATATATTTGCAATTTAAAAGACGACTTAAAAAAAATCTTGAACTATGGAGAATAATTTTCTAGAAATTTCCTGAACCCTCGAGAAAATAATCTAGATTTCAAGAAAAAAATTCTGAGAATTCAAGAGCCTCAAAAAAACTCTTTGCGATTTAGAAGACAAGTTGAAAAAAAACTTGAAGCGTGGAGAAGAAATTACTATAAATTCCCTGAACTCTCCAAAAAAAAGTCTATATTTTTAAAAACAAATTTTCTAAAAAAGCCTTCATTTAAATCTTCGCAATTTACGGAAGATTAGTCGAATTATACAAAAAAAATCTACATTTCTAGAAAAAAAAATTCTAAAAACTTAGAAATTTAAAAGACAGCTTAAAAAATAATCTTAATTTCTACTACTATGATGGCCACATCACCATTTTTCTATATAGGGAAAGTAACTATATATTCTATATAGGGAAAGTAAAAAAATGTCATGTAATAATTTAGTCTTTCTAATAGTTGACAGATAACATATGAAAGTTGATGATGACAGATAATACTTAACAATTAAATGCCCAAAATTTAAAGTTAATATTTGATAGTTAAAAGTTTTCATTTAATAGTGGACAAATAAAATTATTTGTTAAAAGCTAATGTTTAATAGATATCACATTAAAAAAAAACGTTGATAATCGAGAGCTGGGATTTGACAAATAATAGGTGAAAAGGTAAAGAATAAGACAGGGTGAAATGTTGACAAATAACAATTAACAGTGAAACATTGACAGTTCATATTGACGACAGTTGGTGGAAGTGGTGAAGACAGTTAAGAGGTTAAGAGTTGATACATGATAAATAAGAATTAACAGTGATTTCTGATTAAATATTAGAGTACGTGAATAGTAATTAATAGTAGTGAAAAATATTCCTTTCCTCGCAGTTATTATTTTGCACCATATGTACACTTCGAACACGACGTATTCATTTTTAATTAACTATTGAAAATGAACACGTCGTGTTCCAAATGTACATATATTGTAAAATAAAAACAGTGGAGAAAGGATATATTTTTAAATACTATTAATTAACAGTGAAACATTGACAATTAAAACTGACGAGAGTTGATGATAGTAGATAATTAAAAAATGAGTAGCTGATTGAGGTTAAAGGCATTTACTTCGTGAGACATACGAATTAAATAAAAATATATACTTTCACTCAGTTAATTAAGTAAGTGAACCTATATTTTTTATTTATATATTTTTATAAATAAGTGTCAATATGTGCAAATTATTATTTGCACTGACAGATAATAGATAGGTATTGATAGGGAAAAATTTACAGCTGACAGAAAATAGTTTTTAATCGAAAGTATTATCAGATAAGAGCTGATAGATATAAAAATATAACATTCACAATTGATATTTGAGAATGAATAATAGCTGATAATTAATGATAGCAAACAAATATAAATTATTAAGAGTTAATATAAGACATCTGGCAGTTGGTAGTAATTTGGTAATAATCGATATAGTCTATATGTAGTTGATAATACTTGAGAGGTAAACAATGAAATGTGATAGATATAAATTCTAATAATTGATAGATATCAAATAAAAGTTAACAGTAAAATGTAGAGATTTGAGAACTGATAATAGTTTATTGTAGTTTATAGTTTATAGGTGATAATTGATACTTGTAAGATTATCAGTTGATAAAAAACAATCACTAATGAAATGTTTATAGTTAAACATAGTAGATAATTATATAGTTGAGAGTTAATACTTCATATATAATTTTAAATCTAGATGAAGAAATCGCAGAGAAAAAGTTCAATTTAAATGCTCAACCATCTGTAATTTTTGGACTTATGAGTAACCCTTATTATAAATCTAGCTCAAAGTGTCCTTATCTAACCCCATTATCATTTAAGAACTTTATACCGTACTTAAATCTTCACCGAAGACTCCCTTTTTTATTCTACCAACAATAACTTAACTGCAAATACAGAAACGTTCCTCCTCCCACGTAAATTTAATGCTTTATGTGTTAATGTTGATTATGTGATACTTACTACTTCCTATCCTCTGCTAAATGATTATTGGGACCAATTTCTCCTAGCTTTTATCACCAAAATCTATGAAGGGGTCAAATTTGAACACAGATTGTTACCTAAATACAAATTTAGTTTTACAGAAGAGTTTGGCGTTTTAACTTAGAATTTAAGGATCGATGGTATTTTGCTATAAATTTAGATTTAGCCACATTTTCATTTATAAAAAAGAGCATACTAGAATTCATATAAAATAAATATGTTATTATGGAGGCTTTCACATCGTGTTAACATTTAGATAATTCAAAATAAATAAAACAATTAGCTTTGTTGGTACCACTAAAGAAGTAATACCAACAAAGTTAATTATTTTATTTATTTTGAATCATATAAAATGAATGTATAGCAAGAAATTTCCCTCAAGATTTCAAAGAATATTATTTAATTATTTCTTGAATGTAGGAGCCACTAAGTTTCTGGTATATTTTCAAATGTGTTTCCTCTATTTAAAAAAAATATTCAATTATACCATTTCCGCAGTATTAACTACAAACAATTTCCTTTTATAAAGCATAGTTTACGCTTCTAGGAATACCTCTTAGCTCAGTTTTCAGCCCACTGCTATTTAATATTTATTGCTTTGATATTATGGATAATATATTCGCGATTATTCAATATATGGTAATAATACAGTATGACATATATTAAATCCACTATTAGCGGATAAAATGCACTTTATGTCTGCTAAAACATAATTTTTAACATTCTGCTAGTAAATCAGCTATAGTATTTTTTCAAGACAGCTAGAAAAGGACTCTCGCGAATCAAATTACTAATCACTGACAATTTCCTTCAAAATTAGCTTAAAATATCTCGGTGTGTTATTGGATAAAACATTAATGCTATAGGAATTAATGTATTGTACTTAAAATCTGAAACCGTACATGATAGGAAGCTGATTCGGATATATCATTAAGTTTTGGCAATAAGTGAATATTTTTGATGAAAACAAAATGTTCTGAAAGACGCCATTTTTGACAAACGATAGAAATAATTTGATAATTTATTAACCACTGTTTATTGTTTTCTATTCTTTCTTTCTATGGGAATGCACCATTTAGATTTGCTAATAATAATTAATTTATATCGTTAAGCAAGATACTATCATAAAGCTTTGTACTAGATCCTTGTTTTGGTTGGATAACCAAGGGAACCATTAACAATAATAATCTAAACATTAATTATTCTTCGCTGTCAACAATAGCCACGGTGCGGTTTCGATATAATTTGGATCTCATCAGTGTAGCACAGTAATAGTAATTTTACTGAGGAGTATTTAACTTTCCGGGAAAACCGTCGGGTGATAAAGGTACCATTTATTGCCAGTATACCGCTATATCAATATAATTCGTACTCTGGTAGGTCGAGTGAATGTATTAATTAAAAATTTGTTAGAATTAAAATAGAATATAGAATACTGTTCTAGATTTACACAAAAAAAATTGGTGTATGATTAATTGTGGAAGCCGTTATTTTGTGACACATCTTAATTACGAAGTAGATTGAAAAATAAAGACTTTGCTAGTATTACGAATTTACAATTACAATTACATTTATTAATACCGTATTATACATGATAATAAAGTAAGATCTCGTAAAAAGTTAGTGATAAATAATTCGCACGTGGAGTTGTAAGTTTAATTATCAATTATTTAAAATGCGTCAATGATGGTCTGTAAAAAATGTTTCTTTAGAATTGAGTTTGCCTATACGATTTAACCTAATTACAAATGTGTTATTAACATATAATCACCGAAAGAATTAAGAACAATCTGATTTTAATATGTTTCGTTTCAAAATCTTAAATAAACAATAATTGATTGCCGTTAAGAAAGGCTTCAATTAACGTTCCTTCATAATGCTTATAGGAGCGTTATCACTGATGGATTGTGGACTAAAATTAATTTGATAATACACAATGATCAGTTTCTTGTTATATTCAAAATTATTAAAAACGGTTGTGGTATTACCTTTGTTCAGAGGCAAAATTATGATGTTTATGTTTTACATTTTAAACGCCGAAAATTATTTTCCTTGTACTAATAGATATTGATCTTATGTAGAATGAAAATAAAATGTTTTTCACTAATGAGTGAAAGATAAATAAAAGAAGCTTATTTTAATAGTTTAGTGTAGTTACCGGTGACAGAATAGCGATAATCAGTAAAAAAGATTACATTATTATTCCTTCGTATAGTTTTCCGAAGTAAATAATATGTAATGCATTGTTTGTATTTGGTATTTTGAAGTTAAAGAAATAACAAAAGTACAATTTAATGCGAATACCGACTAATATATTTCTTGAAGGTATTTTTGATATTATAATTATGTAAAAATATGACCAATATTTTAAAGATTTAATTCGCCCAGATATGACTCGAAATTCTACTAACTATTTGAGGGTAATTTAGAAGAATCTGAATAATATGTTGAGTGCGAAAATTTTAAGCTGATCTTATTATTTGGGACATTCAAAAGAATTTTCACGGGGAATTAGAGATTCTTTTAGTTTTACCATCAAGAAAATCTACGATTTTTAATCTAACTAAACCAATAGGCAGGCCAGATATTATTTCGGATTAAGATCAATTTGTGTTTGCTACTAAGTAGCTGATTGTATTATAATTTTAGTACTACTGTGACATCAACTTTATTCAGCAATAAAATTATGTTTTTATTATATTACTTAAGTTCTGAAAATGATTCTTGATTAAACGTGTTTTGCATGAAAATCGCAGCACTAATAAAAGATGGATTTGATGTTATAGATTCTATAGATACTGAATGTCCTATTTACTTTATATAATTCAGTAGACTAATCAATATTCCTGTTTTAGTACAAAGCTTTAATTAATATAATATCCAGTCTACCCTTTCGTCGTTTTAATTATCGGTAAATTTGAGGATTGTAGCAAATTTCACTAATGAACCGTGTATGGATAGTGTGCGCATGAAGTAAAACCTTCTGTTGGAAATAGGTATTTCACTTGAAAATTTGATGAATTTGAAATCGATAGCCATCAAATGATTATTAATCACAGTGCACACATTAAACATCAGTACTCCATACGTTCGATTACTAAACCGACAATACATCAATGGGTAATTAGAACTAATTGGTATGTGACAGTAGCTAGATTTTAATATACTGTCAATCTAAAATTAGCGTTTCCCATGTAATAATTTTCCGCAGGGTTTCCATGAAATACTAAGTAAGATATAACTTATTGCGTCCTGGTGTCTCTGGAGACTCCCCAACTTCCTGGAAAATTTTACTTTTCCCGACACAATTACCGCACATACGTTTTTCCTCTTGGGAAAGTGCACAGCGCCATGATACTGAAACGTAAAAATATATATATATATACAGACGGAAAAAAGGGGAACATAAAGCAACCGGATTGTTCACGTGGCCGGAAGGAAGGTCCCACTGTGATTCGACGTAATTATAACTCGAGTACTCAATTACCTATTAAACGATTAACTGTTTATCGATACTAATTGTGTCTTTGATTTATGTTATGTCGACAAGAGGTGTAATGAATGTTACCTGATAATTGATTGATTAGTATGCACTAAATATTTATAACAAATAAATTATACTTACAAAACCATTTATGGTAGATTAATTGTTTAATATTGTTTTAGTTTAATTTAGTTCAATTTAATTTTAATTTATTTAGAAGATGTATCTCAATCGATTTCACAGTTAATGTTTACCAGTAGAATATTAACTATATCTATATATTGTATAAAACATAACTATAGCAGTTTCTGTTATTAATTTTAACGTAAGTAATAGCAAGCAAAGGTAAAATATTGTTCATTTAGTTCAAGATCGTATTACCGGCAATCTCACACGTATCAAGATGGGTTCCTGAGAACAAACAAAACATTATTAACTGTGTCTATAAATGCATTTCGGACTTACTGGATCACTGAATGGTTACGAGAGCCATCTATTGACACGGTTACAAATGTTTTTTTTGTTCGCAGGAACCCTTGTTGATTTGTCTTAGCTTGTTTGCAACAAACGTGTAGTGAATAATGTAGTTACAACTGTATATATTTTAAATTATGCATTACCAGATTTAAAGTTTGTTTTTATGCCGATGCGAATAATATGAATCTTATCACAAATCCATATTGAATAAGAGAAGGTAATTAACTACTTTAGTAATACCTTGTCAAAGCTAGAGCGAAGTTTATGCTGAGACAGGAAATTAATTATTTATAATAGTAAAATTGGTAGAATATCTCTAAAGATATTATTATTAAAAATAAATAAATGGAAAGGTTTCAAAAGTTTACCTATAATATTAAACACTGAGCTATGTTTATATTTACAGAAAATTTAGTTCAGAATACCCAGAACATTATATAAGATAATTTCAGAATCGAAAGAGAGTCAAGTACATCAAACAACTTTTAAAAAATACTAAAATACAGAGGATATTCAGAAGGATCCGAAGAGTGTTTTCATTCTGATCTAATTTTAATATAAAACTTTCTTTGTTAAAAGTTGTTTGGAAACCTCGCATCTTATATCTGAGATTGGTAATTTCAGGATCTTATAGTTGATGCTTGAAGCCATTACTTTGTGATACATTTTGAAAATTAGGTCGATAAATAAAATTCACTTTGTTGTTATCACACACGGATGTGAACAAACAAAGTGAACTTATTTATCGTCCTAATTTTCAGGATCTTATGTTGGCACCTACACTAATATTATTGTCTTTGTCTCACTGCTTGCTCTTCTTTTCATATACTATGCAATATGGCATTTACAATTACTTCGTGTGATTCGCTAGTTTTTCAAGGTAAATACCCCTACCATACTTGTTATCTAACATTTGGATGGTTTTCAACTTTTTGTCAAATTTTACTTTTCATTCCCATTCTTTGTACCAAAGTATATTTACTTTGGATGGCCACTAATTCTTAAATTCATTCAAGGCAGCAGCAAACGGTTTGTCATTTAAAAAATCTAATTCATTTTCTACTTTCAATACTTCTCAATTGAAATGTTGTAAGAGCCCATGTTTGTTTGGCATTGGCATTATTGAAGAGATCTTAAGGATTCTGTGAGTTTTCTGTTTGTCGTTGCTTTTTTTGGCTAGGCTAATTAATATTTTGTTTACGAAATAAAATAAATATATTTACTATTTGTGAACCTGGTACATTTTTATGACTTTCAACTAACTCCATAGAATAAATAATTGCAAAAATGTGTGACTTCTTTTAGAGTGAAGTAATCATACAGTTTATAATACAAGCTTTTTCTTTACTATGTACATAGATTCTCTGTCACTTCAGAACTTCTAAAACAATTCCTTATTTTTTTTTAAATCTTACAAAATATACTGAAAAATACGAACTTTAGATTCTGAAAGATTCTTGAATAACTATGGTGGTAATAATTGTGTGCCTTAATATTAAGTCTTCTGAAAGTGGAATTTTTCCTATGTTGATTCTATAATTGACATCATTATCGACAAAATTCAAGTGATCCAAAGCTCTTGATGGCTCTTGCATTTGATGGCTTTAAAGTTTTTAAAGACACTCCTTTCACAAATCTCTTATCGTTGTTAATTTATACAAGTTAATAATTAAACTAGATTCCTTCACTTTCCAGAACCGTGAGATGTCTCGATCATCAACAGTTTGTGTAATTAAGCTACTATTTTTGGTTATATAGCCTTTCTTGTTGTTAAATGAAAGTCCAGCCATTATAAGCCGATAGTTCTGTTGAAGATGCTAACTCTCTCATTTGGCAGTATTCAAAAAGGTTTTAAACATCGTAAAATTGTGCACTTAAGTATACTTTTACTATTGTAGATCAATAGATTTGTTAGGTCGCAGTTCACGAGAGGCTAACACACCTCACTAGGACCCTACTTAACATATAAGTATACTATTTCTCGAACTCTTTTCGTATATTCGCCTCATAATATTTATTTTTTGAAGGAGTTAGAAATTAATTTTTTTCATTCCCTTCAATAGGATATGGCTGTAGTTTCCCGTTCTTAATATTTTGAGAAGACCTAAGTAATTAAATCTGTATTCGGGCAGGTCAATTTGATTAAACTGCTGTATGTGATTGGATATGCTTCCTGATGAAACATATAATTTTGTTACTCGCTTAGTTTCATTGTTTTTGATGTAAGACTGCTTCTATCATTACGTTATACATAATAAAACTACTGTGCTTGTGTTGTTAGCTTTTTAAAACAGAAGTCCTAGTATTTATGCTGATATTCCTTAATGAGCCAACATTTGCTTGTTGTCATGTTAGCTACAGCTGCTAATAAGTGATTCATTTTTTGAGCCTTAGCTGCTTGTGACTTGCTGTAGTATTCTATTTGTTAAAGTGAATTTATCTATAACTTTTTTATCCTTTGGTTTTAATCTGTGTCTTGGTATATTTGCAGTAATACGATTAATCGCATTTCATACACTCTCTCTTTAAATAAAGACTATATATTTATACATAATTTAAAAAAAAATTCATTAAAAGAGTTTTAAGCTACTATGGAAAGAGATTGTGAAAAACTCTCTAAAATTTAAACTATATTCAACTCACTGATCTTCTTTTATATTTGAAAATTTTCTGCTGCAACGTTAGAAACTTCAGAGAGATGGAACGAAGGCAAATATAATATTCTCTAAGTTTCTTGAATTCATAAAACCCTCACATTAAAATAAAACACATTAGAAGGGTTTGACATTTATTGTTGATAATTATATAAAATTAATACTTGGAATCATGAAAGAGTTCAAGATATTTTTTTTTGTGGGTACGTTAAAGGCTATAACCAAACTATAAGAACCTTTCTACTGGATCACATTATAAATAGATGTAAAATATGTGTAGTTTGTGCGATAAGCGTTTCTTTCTAGCGATTAAGAAAGTAACCTATGTGCTAGGATAGCCAATTCTATTGAATTGCATTGGTGGTATATTCTACATAGGTAATAAATACATCCTTATAGTAATGTATTATTTCAGTAAATGGGTAAATGAATACCCATTACCAAACTATTAAGCACCAACAATCAGTGGAGTGCCTTCTAAGGAGTGAATATGGAAGCAATTTAAAATCTTTTCTTGGGAGTACACAGTTTCCATAAAATCAAGATGAGGACTACAGCTTTAGATCAGCAATACGATATAATAAAGGAACGAACGAATAGAACCGTCAGTGGGTACTTTTTGAAGGGAGTCTCAGAACACAAAATATAAGTTTTTGGCTTCTCTGCCAATTAATAGTACATAAAATAACCAAATAGACCCAGAAATACCATTATATATCAAAAACTATGTCTTCCTTGTGATTTTAACTTTGACAACCCACTGAGTTAAGACTATTGAAAGATTATGCCAGTGATCAGAATTTCATCAAAAAGTACGTTTCAGTAATCGAATGGAGCAGAATTACGACTTAAAGAAGAACACCATTGGTTATCAATATGAACAAATCGTATACTTATTTATATTACAAAAACATCGAAGTGGAATTCTGGAAAGGATTAATATATGATTGAAAAACCACCACAAGGTAAACTTAGAGTAATTCATTTCAACTTCTTTGTTTTCTATATTAGAAATTAAAAGAATGCTGCAGTATATGTTATTTTGCAGTAAACGCAAAAAAACTAATTTGAAAAATTCATGGTTCAACAAAATCATGGATAAAAGAATTGATACGGTTTAACTTGAAAAGAATAACATGACATGTTCCAAGTATCAACCGATTATTATCTGGAATATTGCGTAGCAAAATACTGGAGAAAGTGATGCTGCCTTTAGAAAGGAGTGAAGATAGGCAAGTTATTCGTCTAAGGAAGGTAGTTCAACAAGACTTGTTTTAACTATTATCGAGCACACTGTATAGCAGAAATCTTGAAAATGTCTGGAACAATGTATTGTCGCTTTGAGTTTGAGAAGATAGAAGTGTTTTTTGTTGATGGTAGGAAGTTTAACTAGACTTATTTTAAATACCATATGACATGGCACAGTAGGAAACTTGAAAATATGTGAAAGAATTGCTGCCACACTTAGAAAGTAGTTTGCCAAGATAGAACACTTATTCGCCTAAGGTAGGGAGTACAGTTAAATTCGATAAGGTGCTGAACTAAAAAATCGTGCACTGTTTATTAATGAAATATTATTTCTACCAAAAAATGTATAGGGTTAAAGAAAAAATTTCTAATAACTCACTTCTACAAGACAGAATTAAGAAGTTACCTATTACAAATTTATTATATGGAATGGAACAGTATTTTATCTTCCAGATTTTAAACATGCAATGCTTGTAGAGAATGTGGAAATTAAGTATGTTTCAACAAATTTTTAAAGTAATTTTACTTTGATGTACAAATATTGTATCTTTTTAAACTTTTAGGGATGCAACCACAGATAGGAAAAAATTAAACATATTAAACACTTAAATTTTAAATAACTAAAAATTATAAACTACTTTAGAAGTGAGAAAATAAAATTGAATTAAGTAAACGAAACTATATTTTATGACAATTTCTGCAAGAGGATCGTTTAAATTTCCAAAATTTCGACATAGCTTTTTAAACCTATCCTCAATAATTGATTTGATCTTTTACGTACTTATTATTTTTTTGGCTCTCGGCCATTCAGACATTTTTAGTGGGGATGTTCAGTCTATTCATTTTATGTAGATTTAGTTTCAACAAATTTAGTTTTTGGGACTTCAATGTCTCGCTCGATACCGGTAGGAACATTGTACTGGGCCAATTACAGAGTGATATTAACAAATAAAACTTAATTATATAATAATAAAATGATTACAGTAACAAAAACAAGTTGATAAGGTTTCCCCAATCAATCTATTCGAAGACAACAAGTCATTATGCGGCTTCAATCTTAGGCATTTGATGTATCACCAAGGGGAAACTGTTGTAGTGAGGAATGCGGTTCAAAAGGTACTCGAACTGTATAAAGATGGGAAAAGGCAGTTACAGATTCAACCTGGGCTCTAGAAGATGCAGCAGAAGCTATGCCAAAAATGCACGATCGCAAGAATGTAGGAACGATTGTTTTGGATCCCAGCATGAGTCAAAGCCGTAACCAGCGACTCCTACTAAGGGCAAGGACAAACAAATGATACATTGATCAGCGATACCAGAATAAATGGGAATACATATCAATGAGGTGATGAAAACTGATTATATAGGCAAGGTAGACGGCAGACAGGAGAATTGAAGCAATGATTGGTGTTGGGTACGTGATAAGTAAAAGTGTTAGCATGCCGGGATGAGGATATGGTTACATTAAAATTTAGTTGTGATAAGAAAGTAGGGTTATCAGGGTTATCAACTTTGTTATGAATTACCTTATATAAGAAGCATAAGTCATACAAGACGTGTCTTGTTTGCGGATATAGAAAGTTAAATTCACTTAGTAAATCTTGATATGGAACATCGAAACGATAAGTCCCATGTTTAATAAAATAAATGTATCTAAAGAATCTCTTTTAGTTTTTAGAGTAGAAAGGCGACCACGCCACTGAACAGTAACACAGCTTACTTGGTACAAACGTATTAAATAATTTAATGAGTACATTAATGTTCTTGAAAGGTTTATAGTTACGAACTATAAAGCCTGTAACAATCAGCAGAAATTTTAGCTACGTTTAAGCTAAATGTTAGTTTACTGTAAAAGGTAATACCCAAATTAGATTTTACGTTTGATCTGTTAATAACAGAGCAAACATTAGTAAGAAACAATAGGAATCATAACGGCCCCAGGTTAGAACCCTGGGGAACACCACTAGAAGCTATGTACGTGCGTGACTAAACACTATTAACTTCTACCATTTGCCGCCGACTATGTAAGTATGAGCGAAGTACATTCACAACACTAGCACTCAAGTCGTAGTCTATGAGCCGAGATATTAAAAGGTCGTGATCTAGCTTATCGAAGGCTTTAACAAGATCAGTATAGATGACATCAACCTGTTGCCCAGCATCCATGGATTTAGAAATAATATGTGTAAAATTGGTTAAGTTGGTAGTAGTAGAACGCTTCCTTATAAAACCAAGTTGATCTTTATAGAGAGACGTACTGACGTTATTATAAATATAGTTGCTGAGAAGTGATTCAATTACTTTGGACAAGTTGCTCATGATGGAAATTGTTCGATAATTTTTGATTGCAGTTTTAATTTTTGATTTGCGACTGTTTCCATGCATGGGGAAAATGCCACTATTTAATATAATATTAAATATATAACGCAACGGATCACAAACACATTATGAATATCTTTAAAGTTATTTACATTCCAAGAATAAACCTATTGCAGCATCCTTCAAGATCAGGCTAGGAACTATGTCGATGCCCATAGTTAAATTAGGTTTGAGGATATTAAGTTGTTTCTTCACATCTGCTACACAATACCTGACATTGGCTAGATGACTGAGTTTGTTCACATTCACATTGACAGATAATAAACTTGAAGCAAACGATTTACTAAAATAATTAGCAAAACCATTAACTACATCATTACAGTTTGATAACTCAGTGTCATCTAGTGTCATGACACCTGAAATGCGAGTCGAGGCCTTTTTATGGTTTACATATTGCCAGAGAAGTTGTGACTGGTATATATGCAATAGATTTGGCCTTAGATTAGTGAATACACTGCAAAATCCCTAAGTTACTGACGTTATCGATAAGATGTAGAAATCCACACATTTCTATTGTCAGTCTTCCGGCTTCCAGTTTCAGTGATAAAAGAAAATAAGAGACATTCCTTAGCCAAAGTTTATCAGCCGACATGTAAACGTACATCCGTCAGCATTTTTTGGGATGTTCAAAATTAGGAATACAAGAGTATGACAATATACGTTACAAAAATGTCAACATTAGAATTATTTAATGTATAATTTCTATTGAACTAAAGTTGATCATTATTTATTTATTTTACATCTTTGCACACCATTCTATAAAAATATCACAAATAGTATATATAAAATTTGAAAGAGATACTTAAAATTTTCATTAATTTCTTCAAATGATCTTCCACTCAAACCCATGAATAGCCTTCATTAATACTACTTCTATTTACTTTTGTTAATTTATTTAGTCCACTTTTACAGAGAGAATATTATAGCTGTTTATGTCAGCACGGCAAGTATGTTACATATTTTAAAAATACACAAATCCAAGAAATTTATTCGACACACACTTAAAGATTTTGTATTTATTCAGATTTAATTTCTTAATTTATACAATTTTTTTATTCCTACAATTTGCTATTTATCAAATGACTAATCAGCCATAAAATGAATAGTATAAAAGTGAGCATATTACATCAGTACTTTATACTCTCAACGGCATTTCAATTCCATTAGTTAGACCTTAAAAGGGGGAAAAATAAAAGAAAAATAAATGCAAAATTTCACTCGCGCGTTATTTTCAATTAGTGCGCCACGGAAAATGTAGCCTGCATCCAGCTAATGGATAGTAGTTACTAATTGCAAGTTACTGACCTGCAGTTTTATTTTTCGAATGTTTCAAGCCGGTGCTTTTAGCTAGCGCAAGGAAACGCAATTTCCTTCCTGCGTCCGTGCAATTTAATAAACTAATTTCGTTGTTTCCGCATTAAAACTGTAATAAAATTTCATAAAGATCGATATCTTGTGCTGCCACGGTTTATATTAAAAGGGTTAATTACAGTTTAAAGTATGCACTTCATCTAAAATACAGATGGGTCTTAGAATGAAGCCAGTACACAAAAAAAATAGCAAAGTGGCTTTAGTGCAATTGTGTATAAATTTTGTTCAAATAAAAATAAAATAATGGATATACACAATATTAAATAAAAAAAGACATATGATATTAAAATCATCAGATTCGACATTTTTGGAATAATAATAGTTATTTAAGGTACAAGTGTAAAAAGTGATGCTTTATTGCACGAACTGGCGTTTAAAAACACGAGCGAGGAACGAGCGAGTTTTTTTAAAGCCAGGAGTGCAATAAAGAAACTTTTTACACGTGTGCCTTACAAAATTTTATCTTCGATCGTAAAGGATTTTAAAGAATATATTCTTATGAGTAATATTTTAATGTAATTTCAATAATTTAATTAATGAAAACATATTTTACCCGCAGTGCACTAATGAAAGCGTTACTTAGCAACCAGTAAACAAGTTGCGCAAATGTTGGCCGCCATTATTATTTATGGAAAAAATGTTCGCTTTATTGTAATCGCTTCGACTTGCATTAAATGAAATCTTCAGAGTTCTTAAATCTGCCATTTGGTTTATATTGTATATTTTATTTATGGTTTATTAGTTATTTGTATCAATTAATAAAAAATTAAGTTTTTCGTCGAAATATATTTATCTGTCAAATTTGACAATTCTGTGCAATAAAAACAGTTTGACATTACCGTGCAATAAAAACGTAAAAAAGCACTAGTGCTTTAAAAAGCCACTTTTACAATGAAAAATGATGCAAAAAGCGTCTACTTTCTGTACGATCGTAGATAAAAGGATTAATTAAGCACTTAGTTAAGTTTCACTATTAAAAAAAATATATTAACATAAAATGTTTCACCAAAGGTTAAGTGAGATGTCAGTTAATCGTATTTTTGAAATATACACACCTGCAGATGTTCTTTGAATAAAATCCATATCTTTTTAAACCACTTTCCATATTACACTAGCTTTGGGCAAATACATTAACATATTTATCTTTTATTAGGCAAAGTAATACAATTTTATTATTTAGATATTGGCATGTGTTTATACATATGATAATTTTACTGATGCAAATTCCTATTAAAAAGTTATTTTTTACATTGTAGCTAATTTAAGAGTAAACATAAAATAATCATTTTAATGTATTAATTACCAAATTAGTGGAAATACAATTTAATTAGTTTAAAAGTGTAGGATAAAATATTTTAAATAATGCAAGTGCACACTATTAGTTCTGAAAATTGCTCCACTGCACAATTCTGGCTAGTATATTTTGCAAATTACATGGAATTCACACGTTTTAATCAAGCAGTATAAATGTAAATGTTGCTTAATATATTCGCTGTATGCGATTGTGAATTAGTTTTTTTTTCAATTCTTCTTAGATTAAAATAGTCTTACCTGCAATAAAATAGTCCTTTAATGAGGTTGTTGAATGTAAATGTGTACTCAGGGCCCTTTTTTTTCGTATGTCTGATGAAACACTTGATAATGACCTTCGAAGTTCGAAACTATAGTTGTGCTAATTGATAATATATTGTAAACTTTGTTTTTGTATATTATACGATAAATAATGGTATAAAAACGTCGAAAATACTTTTATTTTAGTATTCATCTCTATAAATAATTATACAAAGTTTTAAAATACTGAAAAATTTTAAATAAAAAACTTAAGCAAACTGGTATCAATTTTTATTTTAACTCATTTTAAACAATAAAGTAAACTTTTTTTATATGATTATATGATTGCTTTGTACCAAAGATAAGCCTTAGGTCCTTAAATTTATTAACCCCTTTTAAACTCTGACCGTTTGACGACAAGAATATCATTTTTGCGTCTGTAAATAGGCATTGACAAACATTTACATATATTTAGATGGAGCTCGTTTAACTTCAAATTATTTTTTAAAATATGTTAGTCGCCACTGTCAGAAATAACTTTAAAATCATAAGATTATCTGCATACATCAGACTTTATATTGAGAGAAAAACTCGTAAATATCTTTATCAAATAAAAAGTATTGGACCTTAATTAAATCCATTAGTTGGCCTAATTGTAATCTATACATTCAATTCTTGTTCCCTGACAAAAACAACCATGGGCCACTTTCGATGTATTTTTAATCTCGTCCCTGTTGACATAGAAAAATAATTAGTGTTTACATTATTATTGTTATAATTGTCGCTGTTGACAGATCTTTTTAATAGTCGGTGGTTATCCACTCATAGAGATCTAGTGCAATGTTTAGACAATAGATGACACCTTTATGGTACTATCGTAACTATAATCTGTCCTCTTGAAATGAAATTTCAGAAGGATTGGTTGCTTGAGTTACGTGAAGATCAAATTAATTTGACGAATAAAGCACTAATAACCTTTCTTCACAATTTGATTTACCAAATGTACATTTCGGACACAAAGTTTTGTGTCCGAAATGTACATTTAGTGCTATATTCGTCAAATTTCAGTAGGATTGCTGAACTCCATTTTTAATCAATTTAATGACAAAATATCGTAACATCTATTCGATGCCTTGGAGTACTCAGTATATATTACATCAATCTGTTTGCGATTGTTTAAGGCATTTGAAAGAAACTGTCTTTATTCCAGTATATTAGTTATTGCAAATTTATCTTGTACAAAGTCATGCTGATTATGTCCACAATATCCATAGCTAATAAGCTATTTTATTCGAGTGTTGCATGTTTGAGAAGAATAGTATTCTTCTGCCTTAAAAAAGTTGTATTATTTCCAAAAGAATGAGGAATCGCTGTTAATTTCTACTTCTACTGTTTCAATATGTTGTTTGTAAAGGCCTAAATCCTTAAACTCTTTACGTCTCGACAAAAAGTTATTATAATCGTTATGATTTCACCATTTCTGGTGAGCTTGACAGTTTTGTTTGTTGGCTTACTAGAAAGCAGATATTTTCTAATAATTTATAAGCTTTCCAGTAAGTTTAATTTCTTTCTTATTTTTTGTATAGAGGGTTTTTAGAGGAGGAGTTTTGACTGAATATGTGGTTTGCTCTCAGCATATTATTCGCCCAAGTTGAGGTGTTTTTTGTTTTTTTCGTGCTCTTTTATGTTCTTAAATCATTTCTTCAAATGCTCGTCATGCTTAACTAACGTATATTTTTAGGCAATCTAAGCATATATAGTTCTACATATTTTTCTTTTTACTATTATAACAATTATAATGAATTTAATGCGGAAATAAATATAAATGTGAGACCTCAAAAATTATTCATTTTATTAGAATTATTAAAAAAGTGTATCACGAAGTCAAAGCCTCTACAATCAAGTATTTACACAATTTTTGATTTGTTATGTTTGCTCGTTGCTTCAAATGAATAAAATAAAAAGTGAATAATTATAAAAATAATTTAAATTATATAGTCATTTAATATTCTTAATATAATTGGAATAATCTTTAGCTCTAACTTATTGAATTCATAATTACTCAAAACATTTAATTGATCATTTTTTTAATAAATCTATCAAGTAGTTATAAAATCAAATATTTTTATCATAAACTATGTTAGTCAAAATTTGAGTAAAAATGCAATAGATTAATTTGCAGAGAGAATAAAAATGTCAATAAAATTGTTTCACCACGGGTTAAGTGAGATTTTAATTAATCGTAATATAAATTTAAATCATTTTAATAGGTTTACTGATTTTGGCTAATATTTCCATTCGTTGGTCTTCATTTTTTCCTCCAAAGTAAACGGTATGTTTCTGTTCGGTTTCTAACTTCCACCTTAATTTAACCACCTCGGTTAATAACTCCCTATTTTTAATTTCTAATTTCTAGCAACTTATGCCTGATTCCCTAAAAATTTGTGGTATTATTTTTCAAAGTTTTCAAGCCTTCTTCAACATCCTGGAACCTGCGCACGCTTTCTGAAACTTTTCTAGTTCATCAGATTTCTCCTCTAGTATTGTATTGCAACTAAATTAGACTAAATTACATTAAAAGGGGTCATCATACTACTGGTATGTTCTCAGCAATTCATTTTTTTTGGTAAAGTCAATTAACTGTCTAGGAACTTTACCTATCTTCTGAAGATGGTACTTTACTGGGTAACGTACTGTAAGGAGACCGGTGACCAGTTTTACCTCGCTTTTTTGCACCTTCATTCCCACTCTTTGACCACGCCCTTCCTTATATACTTTTGCCAGCCTACATGTAGGTCTTGGTCCGATTATGGTAGTTGAAGCTCCTTCCATGGCAAATACATTGTGGGTTGCCTATTATACGTGTGTGGCCCTGTAATTGAAAGCTCCTTATAGTTGCAAGTAGTTTTGAAATTGAACCTCTGTGCTTTGAAGTTCAGACAGATGTGTGCCCTTTTTCGTAGAAACCTGGGCACACTTTTTCAAGGCTATTATTTCAGCCTGTAAGACTGATGGGCGGCTTTGTCCGATGAGAAAATGATTTGTTTTTGATACATCTGTATACCAGATACAACCTAGATATTTTCCTTGACCAGACAGCTTAATTTCTTACGTTTTACTTTAAGAGCTCTATATATTCATCTTCTCTCAGACACCATTTTACTAAACATAAACTTGCGTACAATAACTCTTGACGACCGAGGTTGTCAGGAGGTCATCTACCACGTTACATCATAACAGGGGCGATAGACATCGCTTTGATCCATCTTATTGTAGGTATGTCGATACCCTTCTTGAAGACCCGCAATTGCACGATTTTGAAACTTGAGTTGTCAAACGTACCTTTAATACCCACGAAAATACCTAAAGCAATTGCCTAGTGTTGTAGTGATGATTTTATGCCTATTGTGAGATTATAAAGTGCATTTATATCGGATTTTCCAGGTTGATAGGTACACTACTGCTTAAGGAGCGAATTTAATTCTAGGTCACTACTCTTTATATCTTTGTGTATAAGTTTCTCCATGACTTTTAGGAGAAATAAGGTAAATCTAATGGGGTGGTAGGATTTGGTTTCATTGAGTGGCCTTCCTCCGTTTTATGAATAAATATCATCACACCTTCTCTACCATTGGAATATAGCTTAGCGTAAATCTAGCCTTGTAAATTGACTGCTTATAGAGGGGTATTATATGTAAGCCCAGTTGCAGCAGTGCAGTAAAAATAACATCGAGTCCTAGTTTAAAGGGTTTAAAGCTACCAACTGCCCATTCAAATTTTTCTTTCGCCTTGAATTTACCAACCTTGCTTTTTAAGTAGGAATAGAATTTGTTTACTTCAGTACATTGAACCTTCCATCATTAGCCCGATGCTGTTGGAATGATCTTTGAACAGTACTTCGTGAAGCTTGGATGTTAGGGTTGTATGTGTATGGTTTCCTTTTCGATTTTCTCAGCTTTTGCAGTCTGGAAAGTTTTTCTGGCTTGTATCTTGTGGCGATCTAAATCCTTGTTCCACCAGGGTACGTCTCTGGAGCGAGAACTCTTCATTAGCTTACAACTGGATACATATGCGTTTAGAATGCTCTTTCTGACCAGAGCTGCTGCTGTTCGTAGCTCTTCTGTACTTTTTATGTTGACATATATATCGACGGTTCCCATACTTAAGCACTCAGTCCAAATTCCTCGCATTTCTACATTTTATTGGGTCTTCCTTTGTAGCGTCGTTGAATTCGAACTCTATCTGCTGATGATTCGTCAATGAAGGTTCTTCCACAAAATGCTAGATTTAAATTGTGCTTGGTGTGGAGGCATCGGCTAGAGGGTTGTCTATCAACTCCTGCCTGATGCCATTCATACCTCTTAATAATATTTAAATTGTTAGATATAAAGAATTCAAGAAGTTTTTTACTTCTCTTATTGGTGTCCGTGTGCTGCCTCATACCATTTTGAGGGCGATGGCATCACAGCCCAGAATGAGGTGTTTACTGCCTCTTCTTCACTATTCCATGAGTATACTGACTTTTTCTGGTGGTGATTTGCTTTGTTTAACCGGAAAGTAGTCAGACAACATGACAACTTTCCTCTTATCTTTGTATAACTAATGTCTTTCCATAGCACTAGAACTTTTATACGCCAGTCTAAAATCGTCTTGGTATAAGCCCCTTACCTGTCCCTAATTGATACAAGGCTTCTGCAGGAATCCTGTGTCAAATTAAGATTTTTTGAATTTCCAATAGACGGCCCTTGATGCTGCTTTATAGTAATGATGATTCAATTGTATACAGCGTATGCCCTCCATTATTGCGGTCTATATCCCAGCACCAGCCAGAAACTTTGTATTTCGAGACTACCCTTCCTTTTCGATCTAATAGAGCCTTTTGTATCCCTTGTCGTCGATGATAAATAAGGATATTCCTCGGGTTTCGTGGGGTGGCTGGACCTGAACTCTTTTGGCAAAACCGCGCCACTTTGCTTTCTCCTATCGGTGGAACTTAGTCAGACTTTTACTTAGTATCCTCCAATTGGGTGCTCTCAGGTCGTTCTAGGCCAACCAGTAAAATTAGCGTCTTATTTGTGTAGCCTTCGCTATTGGAAAAGTAGGCAATCGGGTCTTTGGAATGGGGCATATCTACCTCTTCCAGTATCCGTAACTTGGCTCCCTCTTATACCTTGATTTGAGCTGATGCGCCCTTTAGAATACCAGCATATGTCTTGCACTGACACCATGATCTAATATAAAACTGGTAAAATTTGAAATTAAATGTTCCCTTCTTCCACCCTCATATATTCTATCCAAACCAGCCTCACTCACGGCTACAATTTTATTCCGTGGTCATGAGGCATTCTAAAAAGCCTTCTAGGATTATACCTAATTAAAAAACTAGTTGCTGCCTGGCTGTAAGATACAGTATAGCCAGCTGTGACAGATACTGTTTGCCTTCTCACCCTTTTGGCCGTGATTGTATCCGGTATATTTCGAATTGACCAAGGTTTGTTGGTAACTTCGGCTGTTCTCTCGAGAGGCACTAATGTCTTTACCCGAGCTCCATGCCACTATCGATAAGGAAAGTTATCATCTTTCTGGTGACACCACTCATTATGACTTGGCAATCTTTGGTGTTTAGACCATTAGGGTCACCGATAAGCTCGTCTTCACGATTTTCAGCATCACATTCTCTGCTGATTTTCCGCAGGTTTCTGTAGGCACTAACATTTATTTAATATTCTCATTCATAATAATGCAGTATAGAAATTCAATAGTGCAATTTAATACATGTTTTAAAAATTTTCTATTAATGGTAATTGCACTAAAATATTCAGTTAAACTACTTTCTTTGCGCAGTAAATATTTATACTCCTCATGATGATTTCGATTAACCTAACCCAATGATTTCAAATTCGATATAGTTATCTTTAGACAAGATACTATAACGCTCTTTAGATCAGATGAACATGGTAACCCTTCACATCTATTGATGTAAATTCTATCTTAATCTAGCTAGTTTGAATAACATAAACGTTTTATTATATGTATAAAGATATTAATTAGCCTATATTGTTCTTATCAATGTGAATATTAGTTTTTATTACTGCAATATACACTATTTAATAATTTAAATGTATCAGTAATTAAAACATTTGTAATATTAATGTCAATCATAATATTTCAAAGTGTCAATGAAATAATATACAAAATGAAATTGCGTAAAAAGCCAAACAAACATTGAAAATATTATTACTAATATGGATAAGTACGAATAGTATGTATTCAAAACAAATATGTCTGGCCATTTTTGCGCAAAGTATATTATTTTTTTAAATTTTTGTTAATGAAGCTCTTAACATGAAATACTATACGAACGCCGAGATGACTGAGATGTATATAATTTATGCAATTGCTGATGGCAATTCAATAAAATTTAGGCGGTTGTACGTCAAAAACCTTTCTAGAGTAATCATCAACGTCTTCATGAAACGAAGTGGAGGATCAGGAAAACCAATGACAATAAGGATGCTAAAAGTGGAAGGACGTGATAGAGGAAGAGAGTGGTACTTCGAAAAACTACAAATAATAATAGGAAATGGGGCGGGAAAATTCTTAGAAACTATTTGTTTTAGCTATATCACATTCAACGCATTCATGTAAATATTACTTTTGATTTCCCCTCGTATACTATTCTGTCAATGACTTTTGCGCACATTGGTTCAAATTTCTCAATTACTTAATTAACACCTTATTAACTTGAATTGTATAAAATATTATTATGGTTTTATTTCTATTTCATAAAAAAAAACTGAATATGTCATAAAAATGTATATTTTTTGTATTAGTATCACGTGTATTCATGTGCTCGGATTAATTGGGAAGCGCAGTATTGCCACGGGACCGTTATTACCATGCAAATATAGCACAACGCACAGGATTGATTATTAACAAACAAACACCACAAAAATCACCTCCAGCTGTATATGTGCGCGGATATGTTTATTTTACAATTTATGAAAATCCCGTATGTGTGCTAATCTGAGGCGTGCACATCTCTCATATTCTAAAGATAAATATTTAACGTACGCTGGTTTGGAAATTACATTTTATTCGCAACATAATGCCGTATATTCCTGAAAGCTAACTACTTTATGACTTCATCTTGGTGGATATGTTTCTTTCTGTCTGCGAACTTTTTACGTCATTCGCACTTTATCTAAATGACATCGCATCATAAAAAGAACTTGTTTAGAATATGACGCGAATATATTGAAATATTTATATTTCAGTTATTTAATACGTAATATAAAGTCTTTGAATAAATTATGTTTGTAAATAATATTGTTATAATAGCGTTGTTTTCAACTAATTTTAAATAGTCTTTTTTAATTATTTGATAAATTATTAAATCATTGGCAGTTAAAGTAAGTAGCAATTTTGTTTCAAATAAATTAGAGTCGAGAAAGTCCAAAACGACTGATGAACTAATCAATATTTAATACTAAATTGTATCGATATTTGCTTTTTTACTTTGTATTGTGATCGTGATTTTTTTTTGTTGGGTTTTGTGAGGAGAATAAATAAAGTGTAAAGAAAGGATACAACAGTGTTACTTATACTCAATTTTATGTTTTATAATTTAATTTTATGTTCTGGGATAAAAGATACATTGCAAAAATATATTAATTTTGTTCTTTTAAATAAAAGTAATATCTATAGTAAATTTAAACTAGTCCCAAAGATTCAACATATTTTTTTACATCATTATTTACATTTATTTTTATATGTAATTTTTATATAATTTAAGATAAACGATTTTGTTATTATCGAGAAATATCTTTACAATGTAAACGATTTTGAATTTACGTCGTTTGTTCGAAATCTGCGAAAATTCAATTGGCGCATTGAAAGAGGCCCCTTTTGAAACCGTGAATATTACATCGCATGGAGATTTTCACTTAAGGTGGCACCGATAAAAATGGCACATTTTATTTTATTCAGTGGCCGGGGCCCCGGCGGGACCGGCCCGGCCCTGGGGCCTTGTTCTTCTGCGATACCTTAGTGTTACTGCGGGCCGGAAAGCGGCCTTCTGGGGCCCCGACAATGGTCGCTCTGTTAAACGTCACTGTATAAATAAAATGGACTTTTTTATGACCCCGTCCCATCCGGATGTAAATTGCGGTCCCGGATTACGAGGACGGACGAAAAAAAGGTTTACCAGCCTGTCAGTTTCCGCTCTTACAAGAATTAAAATTAAATAGAACACATGTAGATGAATTACTGTTTTTAATCAAAAGTTTATTATACAAGTATAAATGAAATTAAAAATAATAAAATTTTATTGTTAAATTCATCTTCTGTATTGATAAAAAGTTCAGAGATGAACCCTTTCTATTATCACCATTAACTTTAAAAGGTAAGATACTAATGAAAACATGCATTAAAATTAAAATAAGTGTTTTTATTTAAACTTATTTTATTAAATAGATGATTTCAAAAATAAACCACACCAGAACCAACATCTAATTTTAATAAAAGATCATTTTTATAATTAAATAACAACATAAATTGACAAGGATAAATGATAAAGGATAAATGAGAGCGTGAAGTATAATTAGTTGAATAGAATCCACTGTTCTTCATCTTCCATTTCTAAATTAGTGGTTAACAATATTAATGTAGACATTATTTCTGTTGCGTGGGCTTCAATTTCAATATTGTGCATAATAGTTTTTTCGAACTCTACTACCTTAAGGGACAAGTTATTTATAGACTGTTTGAGAATAATTTGATTATATTGAAAATTTTGTGTTGACGGATTAAATTATTTATTTAATAATTGCTGTTTGCTCATAAAGAGCTTTCGAAGGGTATTCGAATTCTTATTGAGATTTTGAAAAACAAATTCGTGATGTATTCTATCCTCATCAGAGAAGGTTCCAAAAAGAAATTTAAAGACGTCTCCTAGCATGTTATGGTAAAAGCTGTAAGAAATTACCTGTTTTGTAAGATGTACTATTCCCCGAATACTTGACAAATCCCTTATACAGGCTTCTATTTTCACGATGTTAGATATATTTTTCAAGATCAAGATCTTTTCTGCCTCCGCAACGTTTGTGTGGAATGCGACGCGTCATTCGTTTTAATTCTAGGCCCGGCGCATCCACCATATGACACGTGGGGTTCGTCGCGATCTCAAAAATCAAAACAATTCTTGGAAAATGTGACGTCAATATTTGTTTCAAAGTCTATAGCATATTAATTTTTTAATATTTTTTAACGGTAAAACGAAACTAGATATTATGAATAAATTTGGAATTTATAGACCAAATTGTACTGAATGTAAAATCATATACATCAGCCAACCTGGTTGTAAATTGAAGACTTGATTAAACAAGCATGAAAAATAATTTTGTCATAAAAATTATAATTCAACCTTTGCAAACAATTTACTTGAAACAAATCACCCTTTAGGAAAAGATGTCCTCTCTGTTATCCATTTAATGGATAAATGACGTCAGATACATTTACTAGAAGCGATTGAAATTTTAAGGGCCAAGACTAATAATCTAATTACAAAAAAAACATACTAAATGTAAATGTATATATACAAACATAAATACATACACGTTGTCCCCTGAAATTTTGAATATGCGTAATGTAATGTGTGTATTGTGTCTCGATTATTATTATTGGTTGCTATGGTTCTTGCTGCAATATGCATGTCAATTTGACTTACATAGTTTCAAAATGTTAACAGGAATTTTATGATCATCTGGGATACTGTTTGGCTCAATAAAGAGATGTTTTCGAACATTGAATAAGATGAAGATTGTCTAAATATGTTTCATTTTAATTCCCTATTTTATTACAAATTAAAAATTACTGATTATTTCCCATTGGTCAGTCCATAAAAATACGTCACGAGCGTGGTAACTAAGTAACAAGTAACGAATTTAAATGCCCGTATTCAAAATTTTAGGGGACAACGTGTATACATAGAACATACAGCATAATGTACAGTATATAAAAGTAAAAGGCTAATTCAAATATGTCGTTGCGAGTGTAAAATTAAAGTAAACAGGCTTTTAAATCAATTTTAAAATTCGTTTCATTGGAAAATAAATCAACACCATATTGTACTTCATGGTATTTTTGTATCATCATGAGCAACAGCAAAAAGGAGTGGTGATTTGTGTTTAGTGTGTTATACTGAAATATATATTTGTTTTTTGAGGATTGTCGAAGTATATAGATCATTATTGGATTAAGTAACGGCGGTCTATCTTGGAAGCTATGAATAATCTTATATAAACCATAAATTATAATATAGCTGTGTCTGTTATGAACTAAGATCATTTCAAATTCCTCAAGCAATTATT
Source organism: Ontholestes murinus (assembly GCA_963969525.1). NCBI lineage: Eukaryota > Metazoa > Arthropoda > Insecta > Coleoptera > Staphylinidae > Ontholestes > Ontholestes murinus. The sequence goes on along the minus strand of OZ018392.1, from coordinate 19,973,201 downwards.
CATAATTGACGTTATATGGGGAATATGTTTCATGTTTATGAAAGTGAAGTATTTTTGAAAAACGGTATCGCATCTTTCAAGAAAGGAGATATATTTGTTATAACCAGGAGCCCACACCGAAGCATAATTTGTTAGTTTGAATGTAATAAATGATTCATAGATTTTTTAATCGCAACTTGAGATTTAAATTCCCGACAATTTCTGATTATCAATCCTAAAGTTCTGTAAGAGTTAACAACAATAGTTTCAATATGTGAATTAAAGGTTAGTTTATTATCAAACCTTACCACAAACCATTGCTTCTTCACAATCGCTTATATTATTTATCACATGATAAAGTTTAATATCGTCTGCATATATCAGGAAATTAAAAAATAACATGTCAGCTAGGCTATTTATAAATAAGGAATAACAGAGGTCCCGGATTGGATCCTTGGAGTACACCACACACCACTTGTAGCAATATAAGGTGTTGATTCAGGAACTTACAAGAAAATACACGAGGATTGTTGATTGCACATTCATCTAGGAAACGTATTATTTTCGATCAGATAAATATGATCGTATAAAGGTTAATATATTAACACTTATATTATACCGACTAAAACCATTTAATAATGTATTATGAGATATCCGGTCGAATACCTTGCTGATATCCGTATAATCACATCAATCTGGTCACCACGATCTAGATGTTCAGAAATGAATTATGTAATAAAGATTAAGTTAGATTGTGTTAACAGTTTTTCATGAAGCCATGCTGGTGTAGTGTTATTATATGGCATACTTTGGTATTAAGGATTCTCTCGAAAGTCTTAGATATTTGTATTAAAAAATTAAAATTAAAAAATACTTGTACGCAGTTAATAATACAAAACAAAATTCAAATTTTAAAATACTGATATTTTTCGGCAATATCACACACAAAATTAAATCCATTTTAGAAAAACATAATATTAATGTTTCCTTAAAATCCCCAAATAAAATCTGTAATATTATTTTTAATAATAAAACCCCTGTTAATAAAATGTTAAAATCCGGTATATATAAGTTAAAATGCAAAAATTGTTTGGGAGAATATATTGGTCAATCGGGACGCAATTTTAACACAAGATTAAAAGAACACATTAGCGCATATAAAAACGGCACAAATAAATCAACATTCGCTAATCACATTAAGGAAAACGGTCACTCATTTGAAGAAAACGCACTCGAGGTAATCCACTTCGCCGAAAAGGGACTTAAGATGGATTTACTGGAGTCTATTGAGATCTTCAAGCTAAATGGTAATCCGGACATCCCCATCATTAATGACCAAACGAACCTTATGTTCTCCCCGCTTTTTAATGCGTTATAAATTTGGTGTCAACTGTAATTTTAAATATTAATTGTTTGATAATGACAAGCTGAAGTTGTCGAAACTATAGTAACAAGTGTTATTAATAAAGTGATAAAAACAAAGTTATTCGTTTTATTTTATTTTGAATTTATTTTGAATCAATCTTTACTAATACTACTTTTTTTCTTTTTCAGGTAAGCTGTCCAAGTTTGTGGAACAATTACTCATCTATGTATAAAAGTATTAAAGGTAAACTTTAAATGCACACATACACACCTCTCTAATTGTTAGGTAAATAATTGATCAACACTTTTATTTTGTTTGTTGTTGATAGTGATGGGAAAGTTATTCCTCTCTATTGGTGTTTTGAAATTAGAATTTGGCCTTTTCATAATTTAATAGCAACAGTATTTTAAAATATGTAATATTATATAAATGCCTGTTTACGTTGGTTTACAATATTTAAATATACTTTTATTTATTTTTATTTAAAATATTTTAATTAAAATTTAGCAACATCGTTTGGAAATTAATTTCGTTTTTTCTCAATACAAGACTTAATTTAATTTTTACTAGTCCACTTAAATCTTAAACCGCAAAATCAATAAATATTTTGTTAGTTCATATAGCAAGGTTTTCTTTTCTTTTTCTTTTTCAATAAATTAACACAATTTTTACATCCAGTGTATTTTAAATATTATTACTTGTAATCATTTATCCGGGTAATACAATTTGAATTGGGAGTTCCATGTTTATAGATTTGACCATTCTAACTTTCGACATAACCAATCGTTCGTTTTTTCCTTATTTACTTGAGATAGAGAGTCGAACTTTGGAAAGGCTACATCCTCACTATCGAATTGATACTGTTTATGCTTCTCCAAAGAGTTGTTACGCCAGTTGGCTTTACCTAGGACTGGAGGATTCGTTTGGCAACGCTGCTACTTCTCTTTAAGGTTTCCATCAAGACAAATTACGGTTGAGAAATTGGAATCTAACAAGCAACAAATAACTGCCTCGTTTAAACTCAGTGCTGATTTTGACTTATTAGAAAAACTCACTATACCAGACTTGTGGCCATCAGGCATATCAGTCAGACGTATAATTTTTTTCGAAACTACACAACAAAAGACAAAATAAAATCTAAAAAGTCGCGTGTAACACTTTTCCATATAAATATGCAATCGGCTAGGAATAAACTGAACGAATTCCAAATTTTTTTAAAAGCTTAGCAGGAAGTCCTGGATATTATATGCATCACGGAACACTGGTTACTATCAGGAGAAATTAAATATTTTTCACTCGAAACTTACTGCCTCAAGTTTCTGCAGGAAGCGGCCTTATGGAGGATCTATGATTCTACTACGGCAAAATTGATCCTTTAAAGTGATTGACACTGTCCAGAAACTTTCTACCGAAAATCTGTGCGAACTATGTGCGGTCGAAATACCATCATTAAAAATGAGTGTGTGTTGCGTATATAGAGTACCAAATTCAGACTTTTCTAATTTCTTGTTTATTATATCTAAGGCGCTTGAACTGTTAAAGCAAAAATATATTATTATTGCAGGTGACTTCAATGTAAAGTTTTATACAACTGATATTCAAACTAAAAAATTCAACGATTTAGTTAATTCTTTTGGCTACAATCACTATCACTATTAGCGATTTCACTAGAAACATATATTGTTTGGATAATATATTAATCAATAATTATATTAATGAAAATATCACCTATAGAAGTAATGCCATTAATACAGAATTTTCTGACCACAATGGACAAAAAATAGAACTGAATTTATTTAACGACTTTGAAACCAGCCCAAAAATTACAAGATTTATATACCAAAAAGTTTAATTTTACTATATCAGATACTTGACACTGCAGATTGGGATACTGTTCATGAAAATAGTGATATAGATGTATGTTTTGATAGATTTTTATTAATACTACAAAATGCAGCAAAATTAGCATTTCCTTTAAAATTACATAATATTCTTAAACCGTCTGGTAAATTAAACTGGTTTACTAACAAATTAAATTAAATGCGCGACACATTACTTTTCCTTATTGACATGAATAAAAATTTAACTGAATCAATTAAAAAACTCAGAAAAACATATAAGGCCGAAATTCTAAAACAGAAAAACTAAAAAATGATAAATATATCACTCACTCCAATAATTATGCAAAAGCAATGTGCAACATTGTAAATACAAACAAAATGCGTAATACGACTTCTGAAATAAAACCAGATACTTTTAACGAATATTTGCCAATGTTGGAAATGTGGTAGCAAATTTATTGGGTAATGAAAGTACTACAATCAATGATAATAGAAAATCTACCCTACAAACTCCAAATACCATTCAAACACCATTTAACAAATTTAACTTAACGAAATTATCCGAATCCGAAGTTAGGGACATAATAAATAGACTTAGTAATTCACATAGTTTCGATGCATACGGTTTCAATAGCAAGATTATAAAACATGTAAAAAGTATAATTATACCTCACTTAACAAAATTAATTAACAGAGCAATAGATGCAAAATTATTTCCGAGGTCGCTAAAAATTTCTAGAATAGTTCCTATTTTCAAAAAAGGTGACAAATTAAATGTTAGTAATTATCGTCCCATGGCTATCATTCCAATTATTAGAAAAATATTTGAAATTGCAATAAAGACTAGATTAGCACAATATTTCGAAAAAAATAATATGTGCTCAATATGGTTTTCGCGAAAATAAGAGTACAGTATCTGCTTTAGTTGACTTCTTGAATTTCATTTATACAAATATTGAAGATGGAAAATATGTAAGTGCTTTACTCTGTGACCTAACGGAGGCCTTTGACTGTGCTTCTCACAATATTCTTTTGCATAAACTTAAACAATACAAAATTGATGACAATGCAATTGAATTTTTTAGTTCAAATTTTTCTGAACGGCAGCAATATGTTGAATCAAACAGCCTATCGTCAAAAATTTTACCATTAAATCGAGGGGTTTTTCAAGGATCTATACTGGGGCCTCTACTTTTCATTATTTACGTAAATGATATAGATCAACACGTAAATGAAGCAAACTTAATTCTGTTTGCAGATGATATGTTGGTGTTAAATAGTTCAAAAAATCTGGAAACATTATTATATGCAACAACTAACATTAAAAATCGGTTAAAGTATTGGTTTTCAGCAAGCGAATTAACACTAAATGAAACTAAAACCCAGACAATTATTCTTGGAACTTGAAATTTAGATGAAAAATTTAAAGCAAAAAATGGTAAACTTCTAGGTATTTATTTTGAACCAACATTGACCTGGTTTGAACATTGCGATAGACTTGCAAACCATTTATCATCGTTAATTTACCTTTTCCGAAATATTTCGGCGTCTAAAAAAGTTTTATTTGCTGCATACCATGATTTATTTGCTGCAAAAATGAACTATGCTATTATAATCTGGGGACACTCGGCATCAGCTGCTAGAATTTTTAGTTTACCGAGAAAAATAGTACGTATAATTGAAGGGGCCCATTACAGGCAAAATACAGAATATATTTTTATTAAATATAATTTATTAACTCTTCCAGCACAATATATTTTTTAATCATTATTGTATAACAAGCAAAATATAACAAAATACGAAACTGTAAATGAGGTTCACAATTATAAAACGAGATCAACTGACAATTTATATATTCTTTTCAGTCGACTTAAAAAAACTCGATGCAGTGTCAATTATTTTGGATTAAAATATTTCAACTATTTTCCAACACGGATCAGACATTTAAGTTTCAATGAATATAAACATTGTATAAAACAGTTCCTTATTATGAAATGTCCTTTCAACATAAATTATTTCTTTACTTACACATTTTAGTTTACTTAAATTTCTAATTTCTAAAATTATGTAGTATTTTTCTTTTGTTGGCGAATATAAATATTTATTTGTTAATGTTTTAACACAATAAATATTATTATTATTATTATTATGTTAGAAACTTCTAGGAATTTGCATAAAAGACCGTTCCAAACCTCGCAATTCTAAAACAAATCTGGAAGAAAATGTTCTTTTTTAGATAATGCAAAAAATGCTGAGAGTTAGGGAGAAAAAATGGCTAAATATTTCTTTAAAATATTGCTAAAGTTCAGAAATGAAACGTAGGACACTTCTGAAAAAAATAAAAGGAAAATGGATGGAATATTCTAAAGCCCTAGAAGAAAATCCGTTTAAATTATTTTTTTTGTAATAAAACCAATGAAAACAATTTTCGCAATTCGGAAGAATATGAAACGGTAATGAAACATTTTAGAGTCTAGAAAATTGCGTAAAGCTTATTTTCGCAAATTTAAAAGAATATTCCTGATAAATTTGAAAAATCTGGGCAAAAATTGACACAAAATTCTAAACAAATCTAGAAAAATTTGCTTAACATTCTAGAACATTTCGAGTACTTTTGCACTATCATGGTCGTGTCCATTATTGAACTTCCACTTCCATACGGTTTTGGAGACAGTCTCGTAGTCTTCTATATTCTCCAGTATCCTTCTAAGAGCATTATCACCATCAACTTTCCAGTTTGCTCTTTTCTTAATTGAATGCAAGAATTACGGTCTCATCTAGGTTTCCTTTAAGGTCCGCTATTTAAAACACCATTTTGACACCTGTAATAATTTCTTGCTTATAAAAGAAACTATTTCAGCAAGGTTAACATCCCATCGGTCCTGGATTCTTACTTTTGAGGCAGAATGATCATTTTCTGCGATCGTGGCTGGTTGGAGTTTAAAACTGGGTTATCGCTTATTGCTTATATCTTACTTATATTTGTGTTTCCCACGTCAGACTTATCCTGCCTTATAAATATCAATTATTCTTTTACTCATATTTAATTCTATCCCTGAACTGCTTCTTTAAACATTTACTAATTTGAATTCCTCTGCGTCTTCTATTACCACCCATATATTTACAGTTTTACTTTTCCTACAATATATTTCTCAAGTATGAGTTTTACATCCTCGTCGCACAAAATATTTTTTTTTAATTTACATACACACTTTCATTAATTTATCCTAATACATATAATCCTTTATCTCGTATATATTCTAAACAATAACCATTTTTTTTCACTATCTTGTAAATACAAAGGCAAGGAATCAACACTTATAGGTTTTTTTTTCTCATAGGAATTGTTTTTTGAACAATGTCATTTCTTCATTACCTTAATTACCTTATTTAATTATCCCTCATATTAAAGAGGTAAAAATTAAAGAATTATCATTTTTAATTAATAATCATTTCCGATTAAATCTTTAAATTAATAATAATTAAAATGAAATATAAATTTTCGAACATTAAATAATTCATCTAAGTATCCATTTCTTTAAAATATGAGTATTTAGAAAAACGAGAGCAGTGTGGGGGTACGCTGCATTAATCATCTTTCACGAGGGCGCCGTCTTTTAGAAAGAGAACAAAAATATGACTCGTAATGGGGGTCCCTGTCGTGCTCCAGCCGAATTTATGTCCGACCGAAAAACAGGGGCGACGAATTTGAATATGATTGCCAACGGATCCCCTAACCACAATTTATAATTCAAACGTTGGTTAAATCCGTACTTGCTACACCCTTAAAATAACAAACCAAATTAAATACGCTGAAGTATGGAGAATAATTTATTTACTGCCGTCAAGATTTTTAAGTATGCGCATATCATATCGTATCATTATATTAAAATATTTAATCATAAAATAGGAAACAGAAGATAATTAATATTATTTTTAAACATAAATTCAAAGAGGCTTTGGAATTCTTTAGATGTAATATATTTCTTAATGTTATATACATGACAGCAGCCATATAGACTATAGATTTAACAAATAGAATAAACTAATTTCATTAGCCTGAAAATAGAATCGAAGGAAGTAAAAATTGAAAAAGGGAAAGGTTAATTGAAATATGTCAAAATGAATAATAAACTTTGATCTGAAATATCCCACAAAAGAAACAAAATGTCAAATGTCAAATATGCTACATTATTTTATGTCGAGAATTAATCATTATTTAACTGTTTACTTAAAATAAAATAAATATAAATCTAAGCAAACAACACTTACCGTAATTTGTTCAAGTTGCAATGCGTTTTACCTCATTTTTTGCGCTATCACGAGTGTAAATGGCTAAGGATCAAGCAATTATGTAAGTGAGCTGAGGGTCGGTGATAAATATTTGCTATGCAATGCTTGCCGGCCTCAAGTCTCGTAAAAATTAAAATAATTAATGTTAATCGCACCCCGCCATTATATTTAAGGGTCTCGTGGCTCGCTTTTTTTGCTCCTCCGTCCCAAGAGCCCGTGTAAATATTTCTGCTTTATGGTATATTAAGCTTTAGCCATTGCGCTCTTAATTACTGTAAAAATAAATGTTTATTTTAAATGAGATTTTTTAGTATGATGTATATGAATAGTAATTTAACTGCCTTACTTCTTACGTAATGTGTAAATTTTCGTTAATAATTAAGAACGAAAATATTTTAAAATGTATACAATTTATGTATAATAGATTTCTATAAGCTAAATAGTGAGAAGAAATTTAATTTAATTGTTTTAGTAATACTAATAATTCAGAATTATTTGAGGCTAAATATTTTAATATTAATATAATTAATTAATATTCGTCTGTTATTATGTTTTATTTTTAAAAAAGTTTTCATTTAAAAATGATGGAACACACCAGCAAATAATTTATAATCACTTTCTTTCAACTCCAACCTTTCTTGATATTACTTTGTTTAAATTGCAGATGATATTCAGATACACTTTTCCACTATTATAGCATATAATAGTGTTTATTTATTCCCTTCATCTCTGCAAAAATTTGATATATCTCATTGCAAAATTCTTTACAATCGCAAAAACTCAACATAAATGTTCTTACAACTTCCTTTGAATACATGAACCCCTTGATTTATATAACACTTTAATATAAACGTTCGCAGTAGTCAATAAAACAATAAGTAAGTAAACGAAATGTGTAATATATATAAATTTTGCAGGCATATTACATTGCTTAATTATCGCAATCAGTCGGCGATTGTGATTTATTCAGGAGCGGAAAATTGCAAATCAGCATTTCCCTCGGCGCACCCTAAAATAAATATTCGCTTATTTCATACGGAATTCAAAATTTCAAATATCGATGTTTACAAATTATTTCATAAATACCACAGCGCTCATACACGTTGTTCGCTGTACTTAACAAAGTAAAAACATTGTAAATTTTTCATAAACCCATGCATTACTTTCTGAGCTATCAGCCTACAGGAAATTGTAATAACATTTTAAACGTTTATATTAAATTATCACCCTTTTCGCGATACAGTTAATTCGTTATTGATCGTAAATTCGCACGGCCCAATAATAATATAAAATAGTGGGAAACCGGACAATAAATTGCCCCTCGTGTGGCCATAAATATGTGCTTATTTTATGATTTAGCGATGGAATTATCCGAACAAGTCGGGGGAAATCAAAAAGGGGCATGAATTATTTTCAAGAGCAGCAACTTTGCAGAAAACATCTCCTGGGATATTATTTCATCTTCTCTTTTACTTTAATTCATCTGCTCTATACACACGCATATAGTCGCGTTCGTTTAAATTAAAAATTAAAGTAAGAATTAAAATAAAGGTAAACACGTACCTTTTTAACATCCCACAATAAATATATTATTAGTGACTATAGTTTTGATACATTGGCGCTGGTTATTGTCAAACTAAATACACTTAAAATTGACGTACAATTTATACAATATTGGGGAATGTATCAGGTCATTAATGACCTGAATTTCTGCATTACGTTTAATTTTGAAAATTTCAAAGGACTCTAGAAAAAATTGTTCCAAAAGTTATAAACTGCAATCTGTCATATTAATTACTCGCGATTGAGATACCAATAAAAAATATTTTTTGGGTGAGAAATACCAATAAATGTATGTTGTCAATAGCATTAAATTAATTACCGATGCTTTAAAATGTCAATAGAATTGTTAGGATCAAATTTACTTAAATTAAAAAAATATATATGTATCAGCAGATGATTAAAACAGTGTTAAAATCCTATTTTTATTAAATATTATTTTTATAATTTATTTGAAATTACAAGAACCAAATTTAAGCAAAAACACTTTCTGCATTTCAGAGGTTAACATTAGAAACATTAAAATGTCAGATAAGGAAAATATATTATTAATTAAATAATTTCAAACAAAGAGATTGAATCATGGTCTAAATAAAGGGAGGACCCAAAATTGCTCGAGATAGTCTCTCTATCCAAATAGTGAGTTAAGTTCAAATTGTAGCTATATGCGATAGTGCAAAAACTCGGGCAATTGTTAATAGATCGATAGTACATATATACTCCATATATTGCACAGTTGACAAGCGTTGGATATTGGCCACTCAGTTTGCCACAAATGTGTCTAATTTGCTGCTATGTTTATGTATTCAAGACATAATGATTGTTGAGTCTGTCCAGGCGTCTTCCTTGAATGTTATGTTTCAAACATGAGTGAACGTTTGTTAATAGTTTGGAGTAGAAGTGCGGCACATAATTCTAGACGAGGGATCGATATCTTTTGTTTCACAGGAGTGTCTTTCGATTTGGCTTGTAACAGAGTGATCACAGGTTTCCCCTTAAACATGGTGCGAGCGTAGACAACGGCCCCATACGCCTTTTCTGATGCGTCACTGAATCCGTGCAGTTCTTTTTCATTAGTGTAGTATATCCATCTCTTGATTTCTAGATGTATGTTATGCAGTTGATCTGTCAGCTGCACCCACTGCTTTTGATATTGTGGTGATACATCCTCGTCCCATTTCACTCCAGAGATCCAAAGTTGCTGGATTAGTGTCTTTGCTGATATAATTATTGGAGCGAGCCATCCCAGCGGATCGTATAACTTGGAAATGTCAGATAATATTACTCTCTTTGTTATAATTGTCTTTTCGAGTACAGGTGGTTTGAATGTGAATGTATCTTGGGTAGGGTTCCATATTACTCCTAGAGATTTTTAGTCTGGGCATGAAATCTCATAGTCGCTTTGGTCTACCATGTATAACCACTTCAGAAGATTGATGTTGTTGTTGGACCATTCCCTCCTCTTTTAAGGATGTTGATTAGCCCAGTTTGAATCATTAGTGCAGATTCTAAATCCTTGGCCCCGGAAAGCGCGCCGTCCACGTAAGTGTCTTTCATGATAATTTGAGCGAAGTTTGGGTTACCAGATCCTTCGTCGTAAGCAAGTTAATTGAGTGTTCGAATTGCTGCCAAGTAAGGTGCTGCCTTGGTTCCATAGGTGACTGTGGTGAAATGAAATTTTTGTATAGGCTCTGATGGGCTATGTCTCCATAGAATCCTTCCTCTGCTATTTGAATTTGTCATTACATTTTTCTATATCTGCCATAAATACGACTTCATGGAACCGCCAACGAAGAAAGACGTCAGTGATGTTGTTCTGAAGTTGTGGGCCTGAGTACATTTCATCATTTAAACTGCGATTGTTTGATGTTTTACACGACGCATCAAACACCACTCGGAGTTTGGTGGTAGTACTCTCTGTTTTGAATACGGCATTATGCGGAATGTAATATCCTGGTGATCGACTTTCAGTGTTTTTTAATGGGACCATAAATCCTAGGTCCAGATACTCTGTCATAAAATTACCGTATTTTTTGTTTAGATGTTCATCTTTTTACAATCGTCGTTCTCGTTGGAGGAATCTTGCTACTGCTCTGTCTCTTGACTCCCCGAGTTTAGGTGGGCGTTCGATGAAAGGTAGGGAAACCGTGTAGCGTCCATCGGAAATTCTTGTCGTTGTTAAGTTGTAGTGTATGTTACATAACTCGCCTTCGGCTGTTGGTTCTGTTGGAACTGCTACCTCTTCCATTTCCGATAATCGTGAGAGATCTTGATCATTACCAGATTGTGTAGATAAGCATACTATTTCCGGATGTATTTTAGTATCTCCGCCTGATATTATCCATCCGAACTCGATGTTCTAAAGAAGGAATCCATTATATTTTTTCATACACTCCAGAAGGATTTGGCTGTAGTGTGTATTGATTCTTGGTAAAACGTATAATTGTGTTACTATCTTAAATTCATTGCTTTTATGTGTACGTAGGACTGCCTCTATCATTGAACTGGAAATTTGGCCTGTAATGTTTCCTACTCCAGACCTTTGTACCTTGTGGCGTGGAAATCCTAGTATTAGAGCTGCATTTTCTGTGATGAACGAGCATTGTGAACATTGGTCTTGTAGGACTCGTGCTGTGAACAGGGAGCCCTTCCTTGTTACTATATTCAATAGTGCTGTAGGTCGTGGAAAACCTGGTTGAAAAACTACGCAAATGGTTTGATTGAACTGCCGCTGATACCTTTGTTGATCTTCATCGGTCATTACATTCAGAACTGAAAGATACATTCTGAATATTTCATTCCACAACTGTTCTGTACTCGTGATCCACATTTCCATCCCGTCTTGGCTTATATTTGATATCTGGAGAACGTTGTTTAACGTTGTTTCAAAAAATTGCATCTTCAGGCGGAACTTGATGACTTCAGGATCTGGTATTGACACTGATGTTGGCTCTGATGTTTGTCCCGTTGATTTCTCTTCTTAAGATGTACTGTCCAGGACCGCATTTGTGATTACCTCGTGGAATTTTGCACGCAGTTTGTCTAGGTATTTACCTTGGCGATACGGGTGGTCTGGTATTTTGAACGTTGGGCATTTTTCTTCCAATTGTTCCACTTGATCCCAAATTTTCTTGGCATCGGAAGCGAATTTACTTCGAAGGCGAGCTGTTGCTGGCTTCTTAACCTCTACCAGACTCACTCCTAATTGATTGCCTAATGCCTCCTGCTGTTTGGCTAACTCATTCAGTTTTTAACTGACTATTGAGTTGTGGTTTTCTAACTTGTTTTTTCTTTAAAGAAAACTGAAAAAAAAGTCCTAACTATAAATTGTAATAACCATGTTTCATCTACCTGACGAAGCCACTGTGTGATGGAACATTGTAGAACAATACTTTTTTAAACAATATATTATGTCAGTATTTTATTAAGTGATATTAAGTTTCAACAAGTAATAGCCTCATCAATCCAGTAATTGAAAATATGTTTACTCTAATGTTCTAATTCCGGTAACTATTAAGCTTTAGTTTTATATTTGATCTACTAACTAATTGACTTTGAAGTTGACCTGAAGATTTTTAATCAAATAAATGCAAAAGTATTTTTCTTAGCAGGCTTAACTATTATTAAGCTTTAATTAAGGTAAATTAAATTAAATAGTAATTAGTGTTGGGCTTTAGTTTACTAATGAAACTATTGTCTGATATTTTTAGTGTAACTTTAAGATATATTACAATTTGTTTTTCTACCTAAAGTCTTCTTTTAAATCTAATAACTGAAATAATGATCACTCTGCAGTTCTAACTCTAATAATTATTAAACTTTAGTTTTTTCAATTAAACTGATAGCTGCTCTTGAAGGTTTGCTAATAGTAAAGGCAGACATGGGGTCACTTTGGACAGACAGCCTTGAGACATCCCATCCCAAGATGGCCGCCATTATGTCATCAAGGTCATATACTCTGACTAGACCATGCCCATAGGATGTGGTTTCCTTATCAGTAATATCCGGTCGTGTGTGCACTTTTGACCGGAAGTCCCATTAGAGTGAGACTCGGAAATTAATGAAAGAATGAGATGCAAAATTCAGTGTTGCTAACTTAAAAGTTGCCGGAAATAAGAATTAATATAATTGGCTTATGATAAGAATTGTGAGGCGACCAGAGGTGCCAACTTTTTAAATTTATTTCGAAATAAACACTTATGTAATTAGCTAATGATTAGATTTTTTTGCTTAACTTTGAAAATTAATTTATTTTCGTCTATTAAAATGAGTGGTTCATTTGTTTGTTTTCTAATAATAACTGAAAATATTTTTGCTTTACAGTTCCTACTCTGGTAACTATTAAGCTTTAGTTTTCTAACTAATCTTTTGACTGATTGACTTTGAAGTTTTATTGATATCAAATTTTCACGAGCTTTAGGCATTTACCTGAAGATTTTAAATCTAATAAATACATTCGTATGTATAACTACGGTAACTATTAAGCTTTAGATTTCTAATTAATTTATTAGCTGACCTTGATTGTAAAACTTTAAATTTTATTAAAATTAATGGCTTATGGGCTTTGGTCTTTTATTTAAAGTATTTAAAAAATATAATAACTGAATATTTTTACTTTGCAGTTCTAACTGTAGTAACTATCAAGCTTTCAAATTTGTATCTAATTTGATGACTAAATATCTTAAAAAAATTATTACTATTAAAGACTTTTGAGCTTTAGACTTGTATCTAGAGTTTTTTAATTTAATAACTCTAAAACATTTTCTAAATTAATATCTATTGGATTAATAAGGCTGTTACTTGGTGAAAGTCAATTATATAGGTAATAAATAAAATTCTTCAGTTTTGAGAATTTACACAGTTTAATGCCGATGCACTACAAAAATTGTTTCAATAATTAACTGCCTGCTGAAGCCACTGTGCCGCAAAACAATTTACCCAGTGTAAATGTGTAGACTCTCAAAATCGCCGAGTTTTATTTATCACCAGTCTAGTAACTATTAAGCTTGAGTTTACTGTCTATTGAACATTTTTACTTTTCTGAATAATCTATTGACTATCTTTGTTCATTTTACTTGAGGTCCATAAACTTTTGGCTTTTTGCTTTGTACTTCTAACTCTAACGACTATTTAACTTCTTCTTCTTCAAAGAAATGCTTGCTCACGAGCAAAATTTTTAGCAATAATTTTTCTAAAAATGAAATAAATAAAAATATTTAGTTTTAACTCTGGTAACTGTTAAGCTCTAATTTTCTGATAAATTTGACTAACTGATTTTGAAGTTTTATTACTATTTAGGGCTTACGAGCTTTAGCCTATTATCTGAAGCTTTTTATTTTAGTCTCGTTAAAATTAATTGCTCCAGAGCTTTTGAATTTTACCCAATGTTTTTTTTTTTAATTTAAATCTAACAACAGTTCTAATTGTGGTAACTATTAAGCTTCAGATTTTTATCTAATTTATTGACTAGTGTTTACTGACTATTTAACTTTATTTAAATATTCAAGATGTATCAACGCCTCAACCATTAATCAATTATTGAACTTTAGTTTTCTAAATAATATATTGACTGTCTTTGGCCATCTTACTTGAGGACTTAAAACTCTTGGCTTTTTGCTTTGCATTTCTAACTAAGGTGACTATTGAGCTTTAGTTTTCTAATTGCTTATCTTCGAAGAATTATTTGCTCACGAACTTTGGTCTTGTAGCTATAAAAATTTGTAAAAATGAAATCAAATCGTGTTTTATTAGTGACTATTACGTCACATAACTCAAAACAAATAGTGAATATATTGCTTTTTCTGAATTTATTATAATAAAATTCAGAAATTAAATTTAAATCATTTTAAATTTTAAGTGTTATTCATTATCATTATTTCTGTTAAAAATGTACACTGTTAAATCAGTTCTCGATTGATTTATTTAAACTTTATCTAAAGCCTATTCCTGTGGTTTATTCATAATGTTTTGGATAGTTTAGTACTCGGGCTAATCGACGAATCGCGTGATTTTGAATACGAGCACCAATTTCCCTCATGCCCACAAAATCCATTGTTTTTTCCTGCTATTTCTATTCGTCGCCCTCTATTGTCTGTGAAATTATTAAACGCCACTACAGAGGAAGTTGATGTCAAAAAAATCGTGTTGCTGTATTATGCCTTTTTGTTCCTAAATTCTCCAATTTCACAGCAAAGCCATCCCGAACAATACGTGTAAGTTATCTAGCAACCACATAGCAGCTGGCCCACAATGTATGTAGTTTTTATGCTTTTTATATTCGTTTCAACTGGATGTATGTAAGAATAAATATAAAGCTTTAAATTAAAATAATTGTACATGCGCCTCGATGTGAACAAATTTATTTAGTGTTTTAATATGTTTAGTAATTTATAATTGGTTGGCCTATTGTATATGTTTCTATGATGACTTTTATCGATTTACAATCAAATTCAAATGTTCTTAACCGGAATAAATATGGTATATCTTTTTGTTTCAACAGTCAATTTATGAATAATTTAAAATAAAAGTATATACAAGAAGTTACAAAACGAAAATTAGAGTAACAAAAATATTACATTGTTGTACAATTAAATAATGGTTAAATACAATGTAATACAAAACAATACAATTTATTTAAAATAACATAAAAGATACGTGTGGGTTTATTTTCACATTTCATTTTATCCTATAGTCTAATAGGCAATTTGTTTTAACGAATGAATGGATAAATATACATACATATAACAACAATGTATGTTCAATAATAAAATGTTTTGGCTCTGAGTTTATGTTTGCCAATTTTATTTTTAAACAAATTTAATACAAAAGAACCATATACACGGTTAAATTAAAAACAAACAAATAAAATATGCTGCGTACATTCATAATTTTTATGGTGGCAATCGAATAAAAAAGTTAAAACATAAAACAAAAATTTTAAAGCTTTAATAGTTTAAATCTAATCAAATAATCACATACAATTCAAACTGATAAATGTTTACAGTGATGTTAACGGAATTATTAAACCCGAGATGTGCTGAAAGCGCGAGGAGGATAGAAGAAAACCCTTTTTCCACTCCTAATAAAATTTATTTCCTCTCGGTCCGAATCAATTCCGAAGTGACGCACTTAGCTATTATGTATCGCAAAGTGGAAAACTTATTCATTCCATTTATTATTTTTCCTCGGTGAAAGCCGGCGGGAGGGGACGCTTTTCACTCGTACGCGGGGGAACCGCTGAAAATTCGCGCGCCTCTGAAAAGGAGACTCCTCTGTTGGCGGCGAGAAAAAGAGGAGCTGGCGCGGGGCAACTTTTGAATTTCCGCAAAAGGAACCTCTTCCAATTTGCATGTGTATCGCACACACAACTGGATGGATGAGGGGCGGCGCAGATAAGGGCGAAGTGCTGAAGGGAAGTGATTGATTGGAGACGTTTGTGATTTTCTGCAATTGGCGAATTTTGATAAAAGCGCGAAAAAGTGCAGGAACTGTATTAAATGTGCTTTATCAGCAAATGCAATGCGAAACGGCATTGTATGTTTATGGTGTAATACGATTTATCCATCTTTGTTTAAATATCTAATAGAGGTGCAAAATTATTTGTTTTACTAATTTTATAGACTGTCAAGTTTTGTTCTTCTGACTAAAATATTAGATAAAGATTGTAGACAATCAAGCATTTCTTTTTTTAACTAAGTCTTCAATCAGATTAATGAATATTCACTACTTATTAAAAAAAATATGCTTTAAATAAAAATGTTTTCGTTAGGCTACCAAAGCTTGAAAGTCGTTCTACTTAGTTGATCACTAAGTAGCTCAGCGTTCAACATAAAACACTGAAGAAGTAACCTAGGTGGTCTCAAAATAGAGGTAGTCAAACTAATCAACTTTTAAATTATCTCCCTATAGTCTTTGGAATAAATGATATTCAGTCCTTTAAAACGCCCCAAAGTGAGAAAAGCTTTATTTATACGAATCAAACAAGATACATAAAAGCTGCGTTTATTCTTTATAAGAAATATTACCCTCGAAAATCATTAATCTTGCGATTGTAATTAATCGTCAGCGGAAATAAAAGTGAAAATCAAAAAAGTCTTTTTTAAAATATTTTAGGTAGAAGGTCAAAGCTAATGAGGTAATAATTTAAATAAATCCTCAAGCTAGAGAACCGAAGATTGTCAATGAAGCTTAACATATAAAAAACCTAACTCAAAAATAACAAGAATTAGAATTGCAAAGCTAAAAGCCATTATTCAAATAAATCCTCAAGTAAAATTACCATAGTCTGCTATATGATTATTTAGAATGTTAGAGCTCAATCGTCTGTAAAATAAAGCTTATTAGTTAGAAACCAAAGTTATATCTGTTTAGAAAAATGTTTTACTGTTATTAAATTAAAATGCTTTAGGTAGAAGGCTAAAGCTCTGAAAACTTTATTATTAATAAAATTTCAATATCAATCAGTCAATATAATGACAAATAATTAAAAAACTAAAGCTAATTATTATTAAACTATAGCTTAATTATTTCAAGGTTAAGAAAATATTTTACTTTTTTTAGATTGAAAGGCTTCAACTAAAAGTCTTAAGCTAATTAGCCTTTAATATTAATAAATCTTCAAGGTCAGCCAATAGATTATTTAGAAAACTAAACACGGTATAAACAATATTTGATTGATATATTTAAATTTTTAAAAAATGTGTAGAATTCTAAAGCTCTTGAGCAATTAATTTTAAATAGATTAAAAGCTAAGGCTAAAGATTATAAAACTACAACTCAACAAAGTTTAAGATCAAAAGCAAGAAGCCATTCGTTCAACACTTTAAATCGGGTGACAACAGACAGCCAATAGTTTAATTCGAAAAGTAAAGCTCAACATTCAGTAAAGTAAAACTTAATAGTTACATTATTTATACCTGCAAAATAAAGTTTTACACTTATTGGATGAACATACTTTAGATAGAAGGGCAAAGTTCGGAAATATTTAATTTTCAAGGTTAATGAATCAATAGATTAATCAATCAAACTAAAGCGGAATATTCACCACAGCTATACCAGCCAAGGTATTATTAGAATAAAAAGCTTAAGGTAATAGGCTAAAGCTCGTGAACTTTTAATATTAATAAAATTTCAAGATCAGTCAGTCAAACTCATTAGAAAACTAAATCTTAATAATTACCAGAGTTAGAATATATAGAAATATTTTCCTTTATTACATTTTTACAAACTTTTATAGCTACAAGACCAAATTGTATGTATAGAACAGGTTACAAATGGATGAGCATAAAATGTAAACACATATATAAACAGGCGTGTATATTAGGTATTGGTACAAGTTTAGAACATATTCAGTAGTGGTGAGTTGTTGACATCGATCTGATCATTTAACAGAACACCTCGTTTATGAAACTTATTGATTTGCATCGACTCTTATAAATTTAGTATTAAACCTTTATTTTGTTTATGTAAGATTTTGAAATTATGGTTAAAAGAGTGGCCGTGTTCTGTTAAATGTTCTGCGTACGTTGACAAAAACAAGCTCTATGTTCCTTTATACGTTCTTCAAAACTTCTTCCTGTTTGCCCAACGTAAACTTTAGGACAATCGCCACAAGTTAATAAATAGACACCTGATTCTTTGTTCTTATTTGTTTTGTCTTTTGAATTATTGATGAATTTAAAAAGAGTATTCGTAGTTTTAAATAATGTTTTAATGTTTAATCTATGTAAAGTATTTGTCACATTTTCTGATATATTTCCTAGATATTCTATTGATGAATATGGATTCTGGGAGGGATTGCGGGATTGGGGAAAGATCATTGAAATTATTTGTTTTTGTTGTTTTTTGAATAACAGGTTTCTAATAGAGGATTCTTGAAAGCCGTTGTTTATGGCGATGGTGAGGATACGGTTTAAATCCAAATTAAAATTAGTTTTTGAAAGGGGCGTGTTTATTAACCGGTGAATCATGGCATTGAATGCAGCGAATTTATGGGATTTGGGATGAAAGGATTGCATGTGTATGGTTGTATCAGTGTGGGTTGGTTTGTGGTAAATACTGAATTCATGTTTATTATTTTCTCGTGCAATAGTCAAGTCTAGGAAGTTGATTGATTTATTTGATTCTACTTCTACGGTGAATTTAATGTGGTTATGAATACTGTTAATGTGTTGTAGGAAGGATTGTAGTTGTCTGTTAGTGCCTGTGAAGCAGATCAATGTGTCAACTACATATCGATGCCAGTATAAACAATTTTTACATAAATAATGTTTTTCTATTATGGATTCTAAATGTGCCATGAATATTTCAGCGAGAAGGGGGCTTAACGGATTTCCCATTGCTAATCCCTCCGTTTGTCGGTAAAACCGATCATTAAATTAAAAATAATTTTGTCTAAGCGCACCTCCAAGAATAAAAGAATTTGTGCCTCCATGATGTATTCCAGTCTAATCTTTTTTAGGATTAAGTAAATTTATATACCGGTCGTGACTGAATGGCTATAATAGCCTAAGTCAAATAAAACATCGTTTTCGATTCTGGGTCATACTCTCACATCCAAAATTGACAATATTAAACTCTGGTCTTCCGTCAACATTTTCAGCACAAGTTTCACGCAGACCTTGCGCATTTGCAGATCCTCAATCACTAGATGAATGCTCAATTCACATTTTCGTCGGTCTCCCTTGAACGCTCTGAGATATCTCTCGGACTGTGACCTTGAAATGAAGTAATTCTTGAAGAATACACCTCTTGAAGCATCTATTTTTTTTTTCGGTTGCATTTTTTCCAAACTGAAAACAAATTCGAAAAGCACATCTCACGCAGAAATAAGTCACTTCACTTAAACTGCTCGAAGTAAACTGGCTATATTGCTCTTCACCGACCTGTTTTACTGCTGCGATAGATTGTCATGTGACAATAAAATCAAGCGCATTACTTTCATAGTAGTAAATATTACTATAGAATGTAGATCTGAATTGATAGTAAACATTTTTAATATTAGAATTTGATAAGGTTTCTACGTTTGTCATAATTTTCAAAGATTGATCCTTGTTATAATCTTGCAGTTAGGTTATAATCTCATACTGGCATCAATTGTTGAAATTAATCTGTTTTTTCTGTCTTTATAGTTTCTCTGATACTCTTTCCCTTTGGTGATTGAAACACCCAAAATTACCACATTAAAACATAAACCATTTGTTGATTTTATAAAACTAGCAAAGCAATTGCCAAAATATAGGCAACCGTGTGTAGAAGATTTTGAATTAAAAGCACAAATATTTTACTTAAAAAGCCGAAACTGTGACTATGACAGGTGTAGTATTAATGAAAATAAATGTAATAATTAGAATTGATTATTTTGAGAGTCCAAATATTTATGTCACAATAGATAGTAGGAAGATAGAGAAAAGTTACCTACTTTTGAATTAAAATTATTTTCTGAATAAATAAAGCAAGAATATCAGAAAAAAAAAAGTTGGAATACAGTAATATAATACAATTTAGGATGAGATTTTTGACAATTAAGGAAATAAAATCTAGAAGATTCTAGGAATTGAGAAGAGATTAAGTGATTAATAGAAAATATCGGTATATATTAATAAAATTATGTAAAAGATGTTAGAAATTTCTAAAAAAAAAGGTAGAAGAAAAGTTAATGAAACTGGTCGAATATATAAAAACAAAAACAAAACTGGAATTCAAAGGTGCAAAGAATGTTGAGCAAAATATATATCTCTAACTGAAATGTATTATGATTAATTGGATCAAGAAATAAGGTTTGGTCACGTACACATTGAATATGTTTATCATTTGCGCCTCAAAAGCTACTACCAAAAACGTTGACAAAGACGAAAGTCTGCAGGAGTTCTAAGATCGTTGAACACAACTTGCTCATTCCGATACATTTAAGAAAATCATGAAGAAATTAACTGTGTAAAATTTTATAGAAAAATTAATAGATATGCACAGTAAGTCTGGATATTTGCTCGACAACAAACATAATAAATACAATGGCTCGTGCGCTTGATATCAAAGTGATTAAAACTGCAATTAAGTCAAATCCTTGTTTAGAAAATGGAAAAATTATAAGTCATTAGAAATGATACAGAACTTGAGACAAACAAGTATAATGGTGTTACTGTAGAAGTTTTGGCCTTCATTCCACCAATAACAGAAATAAAAAGTTTTCAAACAGTCAGATATAAAAACATTTACATTTTCAGAAGAAAAGGATATTCTTATTATTATCATTGTTTACTTTATTCTATTTACATTTTTTAATTTGGTTTTGAATAAAGCATAAATAAAATTATCTCTAAATTATGTTTTTGTAAATTATTTATTCAGGAACTTTATCAGATGATAACTAAACTACACTTAGATAATATCACACACGGTGTGATAGTTTATTTATCTTCTAATTAAGTTTCTGAATCAAGATATATCACAAAGCATCCAATAATTCATTTTAATTTCAATCTATTATCTGATATTTAAATCCACTTCAGTAGGAATGTTTTTCACGTCCCAACTTTCCGCACTGAATCCAGAAAACGCGATCAATTCGGCAATAATTAATCCTCGCTAAGGATCAATCGAACGTCGGGAGTTATTTCCTTTGTCTCTATTGTCGCCGGAGAATTTTCCGCGATAGCCAGACTTATTAATTGGGAGGCCCCACAAATCACGAATTTTCCGTCGCCGGAGGAGAAAAAAGTTCGTTTCCAATGGCGTCCCTTAATTAATTTTCATCGCTCTCCCGGGCGTGTCGCTTTCACAAGGAACGTAAAAAGAAAAACTTTGAAGAATTAATAATTCCCAGAAAAGAGCGGTCGACGGTCCAAGAAACTTTTTCTCGCTTACGAAAGAATGGACTTTTCGTATCTGGCGCGCGAATCGACTGAATATTTTATTATTAAAAATGTTTTAATGAGTTATTTACACTGACTGGGTTTTCTGCTTTTATATAAAATATCGAGTGATATTTGTCTTTTGTAGGCAATACACAATTATTTAGTAATTTTCAGGTTTTATTTTTATTAATACAAACTTGAGTACTATGTGATAAATTTCTATGCCGTTAAGGTACCAATAATTAATAATTTCTATGATATTAATGTCTTATTATATTTAAGAATCGCCTCAAGTATCAATATGTCATATTCTCTAATTATATTAACGTATTATCGATCATATAGTTACTAGAATTATAAGAAGTGGACAAGTTTTTGCTTTCTGAGGCATGGGTGTAATCGATACATGTTCTACTACTCTCTTGATGGAACCAAATATTCAAATTTGGAGAAGTAAAACTCTTGTTATGTTCCATTTCTTTAACATTGATAATGATCCGCAAGGACAAAAACATGTGTCAGTTATCTGTAAATAAAGAAATGGAACATAACAAGAGTTTTACTTCTAATAATTTGAGCATAATTTCAACGGAATTATTCTGAAGAATTGTGTTGTGTTTTGATTAGTAAGCTATCTCTCTAACAGAGAAGATGTTGTCAGAGTTGATATGGCTTTATCTTTGCTTATTTAAAGTTTTGTCCGGTTTACCTCAGGGTGCTCACTTGGATTGTCATTTTCTGCTTTCTGCAGACGACTTAAAAATGTACATCTCTAAAGAGATGCAATTAACCGTCAATTAAACTTGAATCTATATAAATTACTTGGGAAGATAAACTTATAATTATAAAAAAATCTCTTAAATATTAGTAATGCAAGTTTAAATCAGAATGATGAAATTACAAATAGAAACGACCGAAATAAAATTAGTCAAAGCGAGTAAATATTTTTTTTATACATCTTAATATTATTATGTTAATAGTGACGAGAGGAATGCGGCTAAGTGTTTGAAATCGAGTTAGGACTATTGAATTAGTTTGAAGGAGTGGAGCAGAGTTTGTGGCAAAATGTTGATAAACAGTCCTCAAACAAAGTTAACGAGTCCTAAAGTGGATTGTAATTGAGGCTGCGGCTGTAAATTGGAGGAGACATTTATAGACGTCCCCGGTAATAAATTTTGGGTTGCATTTGCGGGCCCCGGCGAACAATGGAAATTATTGACTCGACTTTGTACGAGTCCTCTTAATTAAATCGTGTAAGCGTCAGGAAATAACCATTTATAACTTCAAATTCAACTGATTGTTCAATAAAATCTCATTAAATTACGCAATTAACACGGCGAAGTGTCGAAATTGTAATTGACTGAGGAGGGCGGTTTTCGCCAACATGCAACTAAATGCCCGGGGTTTATGAATAAAAAAGTTTTATCAAACGAAATTTATCTTTATCCACACGAAGCTTTCTTTAATTTAAATTTAAATTACCTTCAATTTGGAAATATAATGCATTAAATAACTTTGATTTGTATAAAATTATAATTTTACGCTCTTGTTTAGTATTAAGAAAAGCGCAGCAGTTTAAAAATGATCAATCAATTGTTTTGTACATGATTCTAAATATAGAGGATCCCTTTTATATTTTCTATATATATATATTGACAACTTACGTTGTTTTAACAGAAAATAGTACAGTTTGATTGTTTTTGACTCACATGCAAAAATAACTATATCATCGTCTTTATTTAAATTTAGAAAAATAATTATTATTTACACTACATTAAAAAAATGTTACAATTTTTTTATGTAATGATAAAGTTAAAAAATAGCCACTTATAACCATTGATAGCATTGTTAGTAATATGGTTAAAAATGGATATGTGGATATCAGCATATTTTATGTAATTTTCTAAGAAAAAAAAAAACAAAAAAATATTGTAAATATTTAACCACTCCTCATAAAGAAAGTTTATTTTTAAAAATGTGATACCAACTTTAGGCATCCATATAGGACACACTGAAGCGATTAGGATTGGTTAACCTAAATTTAATATCCATACAAATATTAACTCATTGCCGAAAAGAAATCTCTTATCCCATTTCTTTTCTAACAATCAATTTAATGACGGAAAGTAAAACCACTATAACTTTTTCTTATATAAATGGTTTTGAATTTAAATCTGATATTCTATTCTTAAACAAATTATACGTGGATTTGACAAAGAAGCCATAATTTAAATTGGGGAGAGCAAACTTGTAGTTTAGTTTATTTCCTTCATAAGATCTATTAAAAAGTCCTTGAAAATATATGCATAAATATTGTTCACTTTTAAAAATAAGAACGTTGAACTTAAAGGTGAAGTTTACTGCTTTTCATCACTCAGACAATTACATTTGACAGCTACTCATTTCGCAAGTTTAATTAATAAGGAAATCTTTTGTAGCTCTTTGTTGTTGTTTATTTATTTTCTTTCTAAATTAATAATCCAAAAAATAAATAGCTGAACCACCGCCACTGGACACCAAATTTTCTAATCCTTTACAGTTTCTCTATTGATGATAAAATCTTCGAAGAAGCACCTTTATAGGGCCATAAAAAATGATGAGAGATTCTAATATCGGTAAAATGAAAGTCAAGCAGCTTTCTTATTTTATATCAAAATCAAGCTTTATGCGTAAGAATAATACCACTTTTAGTATGTACTAATAACAATCTCCTATACCTGATATCCGTTTGTGTACAAATAATATTTAACACATAAAATTTTATCCTAAAGTCCTGATCTTTATTGAAATTATTTTCCATTCCACATTTAGTTCAACAAGAACCTCCTATCCTATTAAACATGTAAGTTTATGTTTATGATTAGGATGATTCGACTTCATTTCCAAAAAATGCATATGAATATACAAAAATGGTGATGTGGCCATCATAGTACTTTCCCTATATTATTTTCAAAGACTATAAGGTTTGTGCAAAAAAGCTCAATTTTGAATTCTTTCTAATTACTTGTTATATATATTTCATTTAACTCCTATAGTTTATTAGCAAAGAAAAATGTCAAAATTATTAAGTAAAGAAATTTATTGAAAATATATTTTAATGTATGGTGGATGGGTTGCTCCTAACCCACCCTCCAATCAGTAACATATAAGCGAGAGATTAAATTAAAAGTGGTAAAACCTAAATAAATATAACATTATTACAAAATTTAATAGATTTATTCAAACAAATTTTTCAAATAATTTTTTCAAATAATTTTTGATGATGTTTTACTGATTAAAGGGTAGGATAGAGGCCACCCGCCCACCCTACATATACATATTAACTTTAATTACTGAAAGTTTTGGGATTTATAAATTTTGAAAAACTAATCATAATTTAAAACGGAAATTGGAGAGTGTCAAGATTTACTGGAAAATTCGAGACATCTGAAATTGCAGAAAATTTTTTCAACTTTTGACGTTTATTTCGAAAATCTGAAAAATAATTCATGAAAGTTGTTGAATTTTAAAAAGAAAACTTTCAAAAAAATCTAGAGATTCGGATTTTATAATAATAAAAATTAAAGATGTTACTGGAAAGTTCTAAAAATTAAAGTTTATAAAGCAAATTCTGAAAGCGTAGAAGTAAAAAATTTGTAAAATTCTAGGAATTTGATGAAAAATTGCTGGACAATCTGAAATACTTGAAGAAAATCCTAGGAAAATAGAAGACATATTCCTAGATTTCTAACAAGTGTTTGGATCTGTAAAAGAAATTGTTAAAATAATTTTAAACTCTCGAACAAAATTTGGATTTCTAGAAAAATCTGGAAAAGGGAAAATATTAGAAATCTTTATGAAATTATTCTAAAGAGAAATTGCTGGAAATTTAGGAATGAACGAAGAAATGTTTAAATTTGCAAGAAAATCCCTTAACAATGGAATAAAAGTAGTTGTAAAATCCAGGAATTTAAGAAATAAATTGCCGAAACCGTTTACTGTGCTTTTTTACAAATAAATATTCACACTCGTCATAACAAATATAGTTTTAAAGTATAACACATATCCTAGTAAGTATAACTGCAGAATTTCAATATGAAATGGACATTAGTTTTATAAGCCTACAGTAAATTAGTATCCAAAAAGATACTGTTAAAATTTTCTTTAATTAATTCAGAAAGGAGAGCTTTCTGAGTCTGGAAGAAATGTTGCTAGTATATTACTAATATCTGACAAATTTAGAAAGACGGAAATATTTTCATACCTTAGAGCCTATGAATATATAAATTTAAGTCGAAAAATAATCTTGTAATTTCGGGAATCTATAAAAAAAATTATTCGAAAATTCTGAACGCATAGAAAATTCTAGAAATTTGGTAAAAAAAAATCTGCTGGAAAACCTTCGAAAACAAATTTGGAAATTTAGTAGAAAAATTTTTGGTTATTCTAGTAATCTAAATAAAATTATATTAAAATATTTTGACCCCTCGAAGAAAATTCTAGAAATTTGGAAGGGAAACTTCCGGAGCCATAAAAAAGAAAATTCTAGAATTCGAAAATTTTTGAAATATAGAAAATAAATTTATAAAAAATTTACAATTACCTCGAAACAAATTCAAAAAATATTGGAAAGCATTTTTGAATTAAAAATAATTAATACAAAATTTTTGGAACTCCTCAAAACAAAAAACTAAATTTGTAACAGAAATTGGAGATTGTAAGAGAAAAATTACTAGACAATTTTATACATCTAAAAAGTTTTCAACTTTTACCATAAATTCTGGAAAT
The DNA here is from genome assembly GCA_963969525.1 of Ontholestes murinus. Lineage (NCBI taxonomy): Eukaryota > Metazoa > Arthropoda > Insecta > Coleoptera > Staphylinidae > Ontholestes > Ontholestes murinus. Next base: position 19,946,541 of record OZ018392.1, on the reverse strand, counting down.
CTGAAAAATAAAATCTTAAAAGTTTAGAATGTTAAAGAGAAAATTCTGGAATTTTTAAGAAAATTTTACAGTTTTGGATTTTATAATGATAAAAATTAAAGAAGTGTGTAGAAAAATCTAAATTTAAATTCTGAAAATCTAGAAGAAAATAAATTGGAAATTTTTAGGAATCTGAAGAAAAAATGCTAGACAATTTGAAATACTTAAAGAACATTCTAAGAATTTGAAAGAGATATTCCTTGGAATATCTCTTCCTAGATTTCTAGCAAGTCCAGAGAAGAAATTGTCAGAAAAGTCGAGAAGCAAATTAAAAAAAAAATTGCGGAGAACTTGATAAAAACATTTAAATATTTTTTAGAAACTTTGGAAATAAATTCCTGAAGAATGAAATAAAGGAAGCTGTAAAATTCTATAAATGTGGAAAACTTTAATAACTTGGAAAATAAATTACCAAAATAGTTTATAAGCCTAAAGCAAAGTTTGGAAATCTGATTGAAACATTCTGCTGGAAATTTTTCTTCAAGAATTTCAAATAATTGTAAAGAAAGCTTGTGAAGACTGAAAGAAATGTTGTTGGAAAAGTCCACAGATTATTCTAAAAAAATGGCAATTCTAGAAATCTATAAAGAAATAATTTGAAAATTCTGGAATAGAAAATTCTAGAAATTTGCTGAATAATTTTTAATATTTGGGAAATGAGTTGCTGATGGAAAAATCTGCAAATTTGTTAGAAGAATTCTTGGTAATTCTAGGAATATAAAAACAAATTAAATATTAAATGCGACGAATTTAAATAAATTATTAATTATTATTAATCTTATTTTATTTTAATTTCACGAATTAAATTTTGTACTTTTTTCTCACTAGTTTTAATGTCACAACATGTATTATATTGTATAAAGGGGTCTCCCGTATATAATAAATAAATAAATAAATTATTAGAAAATTTTGGAACCCTTGAAAAAAATTCTAGAAGGAACATTACAGGACATGAAAAAAAATTAAAAAATTTGTAAATTATCGAAATGTTGAAAATATATTGCTGGACAAATTTAGAACTTAATATAAACAATATCCAAATATATTGTAAAACATTTTTAAAAATTTTTTAGGAATTATAAATGATTAATTAGAAAATTCTCAAACCCCTGAGCAAAATTATATATTGTAAATTATTAAAAAATACATACATGATTCGTGGAAACGCATTAAATGAAGCCTAAATGTGATTAATTATAGAAAGTCATTTATATTTAAACTTTAGTTTGGATTATGCAGGTTTTATTGTTTTTTGAAGCAAAATCATCAACATTTAGTATTTAAAGTTATCATGTATATATAAAGCGGGTGGGTGGCCTCTAACCCACCCTTCAATCAGTGAATCATAAGCGACGGTTTTAATTAAAAGTTGTAAAATGCTAAGAAGCAAAAAAAATGGTTATCACGGTAATTTCCTTACATTTTTTTCACAAAAAGGCTATTCCTAATAATTTGCTCAATTTTAGATTCTTTACAAATAATTGTTATACAAATTTCATGTGACTCCTATAGTTTATTAACACAATAGGCAAAACATATCAAAATATTTAATTTTCTCACAAATTAAGAATTTTACGAAAAACATGTTTAAATAAAACTTTTTTAGTTTCTTGTTTTCTTTAACGTTTATTTGAAAAGTTATGTAATATTTTTCAAATTTAGAAAAATATCAAGAAAAATCAAAAAACCCTTCGAGTAAACATCCACTTCCGTTTTATAAATGCTTACCAAAAGCTTTTCAGTTCCAGTTTTTAACGATAAAACTTTAAGTTTACAGTTTCATCTCAAACGGATTATTCGTTTTCGAATACAGCGCCCACAGACATAGCCAGTCACGAAAACAATACTCCCCCTATATATTCTATATAGGGGAAATAAAAATATTATACAAAACAGAAGGGTTGTGGCATTTACAAAGTAGCTAAAATGTATTTACTGTTTTCTTCAAGTTAATTTACCCTCTAAAAATAGTAAGCAATATTGATGCGTCTGGTTCTTCTGGAACAACGACTTCAAACAAGAGATCCGTGGAAAATGATATTGGTAATTTCTTTGCTTCGTCCTATTATACACACTATTACAATTCTTCTTCTTCTACAAGCTCGTGTGTATTCATGTTGTAAGGGTCAAATTTCAAGAAATCCAAAGGACTAATTTTTAGCAGATTTTTGCCATACTATCAATGTAGTGGAGATTCAATAAAAGTTTGTATTTTCTATAGATATACTGCTAGAAGTATGCTTCGGTCCAGCCAAGGAAGAGTCACTTTTACTACCTTCACAGTTTCCATGCAGTCCCCAAAGAAGATCTATAGGAAGTTACCTCTGTTAATTTGTAGGGGTTGCACTCGAGAAAATATCTGCCCAATTCTGTCCAAATATTAAATGTAGCATGGGTCTCCATTTGTGTATTTTTCCTATTGAGGAAATCGAAATTAATTAATTAATTAACTAATGCCCCAAAAATTATACAAATCCCTTGAAGAAATCAGTAATTGCAAGTCAAGTTCATTTGCAGAATACTACGACAACAAATTTAATATGACACACAGCAACTCACCAAACAACTTAGATGCTATGTACGATATACTTAAAACTACCCTGTTCGCTAGGTTTCTGATGATGATACAGAAACGGAAGTATATTTTGCTCATAGACAAAATTTAAAAACAATCACTCCTATATAAAAAATGATAATGATAATAATTACAAATACATATTGCAAATATTTAACCATAACAGCTATTACCAAACCATTTGAGATAAGTGGAAGTAGATGCTTTTTAAATGTATTCTGAAACCAGACCAAGATGTAATAGATCCATCAAACTTTTTCTAATTACCCTACTAAAAGCCTTGAGTAAAATGTCGAAAGCATTATAAAATATAGTAATGCTCTACATATCTCACAGCATTTCTACTTCTTTGCCGCTCTTAATTACTACTTAAAAATGCCAAACAGTTCATATTGTACAGCAAAAGTCTGTTGTAGTTTATATGGTTTATAGGCATACAATTTTTTTTTGATTCAGTCTGATATCGGATTTTGTAGATTAAACGCAAAGTTCTCTTTTGAAAAGCTTTTATACAATACCTAAAAATGTCAAATGATAGCAACCATCAAATATCTGCTGTAGTTTTCATATACAAATTATATGAAAAATAATAATAACAGTGATCTTTATTCGGACAATTACATTTTTACATTTATATATACATAACAAAGACAATTAATGTGGTGTTAGTCCGTCTGGGCTATAGACCTGTGGTCTCTCTGCCCTGTCTACATTTAATTTAAAATAACAAAAAAAAGTTCTTTGCTAGCTAGCTTAACTGTCAGGGTGATTCGTACAAATGAGTTGATGAATTGTGAGGGGAGGATGTTGATACTTAGAAGGGATATGTGGATTTCTGGGAATACAAAACTTGGTTAGAAGGGATCGATTAGATGGGTTATTCGCAAATTTACTGGGATATTGGATTTGGGTAATTTCATACAAGAGGTCGTTGGAGGGGTTATGGAGTGGGTTATTTGGGTATCGGAGCTTGGTAAGGGTTTTTAGGGATGATCTCTCAGCAACTTCTATGTGGTGTAGGACGGATGGACGGAGATAGGTAAAGAGAATTGAACCGTAATATAACAAGGGCCGGCATATCGATGTGTATATATTTGTGGCTGTTTTAGTTGATATGCCTTCTTTTTTGAAATTATATGACTTAGTTTGATATTGGGATTAGCTATTTAAAGGAAATCCCTTAAAAATTCCAATTCCATCTTTTCAAATTAATTGGAAAACTATTAAATAGACCGCTGAAAGTTAAAATCTGAAATACCTTAGCTTATGCTTATCTTATTTTAATAAGCCCAGCCCTTTATAGTACGTAGGTTTTAGATTAAATTAAAATTCATTTGGCTTGTTTCACAAATTAATAATTTATTCAACTAGTTTCGGCTCAAGGCCATTATCAAGAATGATGTACAATATGGATTTTTTGACACTATAAACACTTTCAGGTAATAAGGGCATTTAATATTGGGGAATTCCATAATTCGTCCATGTCGTTGACAACGACAAGAAATCGTCTTGTTCACTGCAGTTATAAGTTAAATTTTAATTATAGTAATTACCTAGAATTTTAGAATTTAAGATCTCAATGCAAATGATTACATAACTCTTTGTATAATAAGTTCATTAATCGTGGAATAAAATATTAAAAATAATAGTAAATTAATTTGGTCTCTTCTAGACGACTTTAGAAGTGTTAAGGGTACTACAGTAAATAGGATCTATAAAGGTAATCAAAGTAATTACACCACGCAGCAAATAATTTTTCAGATTACTTTACAAGTCTATGCTTCGATGATTCCAATACATCGGCTCATTCGTGCAATTTTACAACGGTACAATTTTTTGATTCATGTATTGTTTTTAATGTAGATGTTGAATCAGGTTTTAATTTAATTAACGCTTTGAAACCTGATAGTAGTAATTCAGATAATATTCCAAACATATTTCTTATTAATTTTGTTTGTACATTAGACCACCCATTTTCAACTTTTTCAGCGATCAATAAAATATCTATAGTTTTTCAGATATGGAAACGCAGTTATCTTTCTTTGATTTATAAGTTAGAAGATCGAGATAATGTTATAAATTATATGGGCATTACATTGCAATCTGCAATTCTTATATTATTAGACTGTCTTTTATCTTAACAATTATAATGGGTATAAACGAAACCCAAAAACAGACATTAATTAAAATGAGCAGTTATAAAGGTGTACTCAGTGAAAAACAATATGAATTTTGTACTGGTCGATTCAGTGCATCGAATCTATTATTTTTAAGGGATTTCTGTTGAACGCATTTTATTTTTTATAATTTGATTGTATTGGCTTTTAATTGTTGAAAGTCCATTTTAAATTCATTGTTAGGTGTTGTAACTAAAAACCTAACAGTGCATTTTATTTTACTAGCTAAATTTAAATGTTTGCGTTAAACGAAGCAGTCTTTGGATGAATATCTAGCCTTCTGTCGAACGTATTCAGTATGTCAAGATTAATGATATTATTTTGGAAGCCATACACGTTACGTCAGGTGTTCTACAAGGAACGCATTTGGGTCCGATCTTATTATATATATATATTTTATATATCTGTCATGCTGACATTAATTGTCAGAAGTTTTATCCAAATAATTGGATAAATTAACTAATATGAAGCAAATTATAATTGTTGGTGTTGTAATCCATAGTTACTGGGTGAAATATATATGATTCCAGATATAGAAGATAACGATAGCTTCTTACTTAATGGTACAAGAAGGGTTTGAGTGAAAGAACGTATTATAAAATTTTATGTATGTTTTTTGTAATCTATCTTTTTGAAATATATTTTTTAAGAAAGGTGTACAAAGAATAAATAAACAATAAATAACAATAACAATGTTCATTAACGATATAGTAATCTAACACGATATTCTTAAGTATTGTTATATAAGAACAACTTAAAGTTATTTCTTGAAATCAGTACAACTGTGGAAGCATTACTTCTGTAGGATGATCCAAATAATTTATAAAATGTAAATAAACACATTTTTCATTGATGCTTCATATAATTTAAATGGAATTATTTTAAATATAGTATTTGAAATCAAGGATCTCGGCTTTTTGAAAGCAAAATTAATGTTTTCTCTCATATAAAAGCTATAGCAAACAAGAGTCTAAAGGTTTTAGGTTTTATCTCTAGATTTTGAATGGATTTTAGTGTTGACACTTTGAGAACTTTATACTAACACTAAATTTCAGCAATGCACTAACAAATGAGGTTTGCTTTCATTTCATAAATTTTAATTTAATTTTATTAATTTTTACTCACTCTGTAATTTTTTATTTTATAATAATAGACAAGTTTTTTAATAAACATCTATTATTAATATTATTATTAAATCACAAACAGGCAGCGATATGCACCATACATAAAAGGGTGTAGAGGCAACACAGATACTACATAATGTAAATTTGTCTAATTTAATATTATAGTATTACCAAGTTGCTCAAATACATATTTTTTGCATTAACACTAAGACTACAATAACAAGATGAAGAAGTTCAGCCAATGGTTGTTTGTTGCTCTTTTTTAAGGAGTTACAATAAATTTTGTTATTATTACAATATTTAATTAAATTTGATCCTGTAGTTCATTGTTTTCCAGTATATACGTGTTGCATAGTTTAACAAAATCAGTTTAAATTGTCAATTCGTTTCTACAATTAAATCATTACTTTATGGTATTTTATACTAAAGCTCAGATGAGAATTAACCAAAATAATTTTTGCTAATAATTGTTACTATAGTCCATCCATTGGATCTTCCGTCGTACATCACAAACTATCGGTTCAAAAAACGACGAAAGTTTTACAGTTTTTTTTTTAAGTTTTACAGTGCGTTCTTTTTCTAACGCATTTGGTTTACTTTATCAGACTTAATGTTTTTGTGTCGTTTCTCGAAGCTATATTTTGTGACGTAGGACGGAAGATCTAACGGATGGACTATATTTATGTTCAAGTAATATAATATTAGTACTAATGGTGATTTTATTATTTGTTTCAGGTATGTCAGCGATTAAATTACTTATTAAGCAAATATTTTTTGAGTAGCCTAAAATATGTGCTAGGTTCACTATACTAACGTGTAAGTACAATTATTATATATTTTAAAACTTAATCTACTGTATTAAAAAAATGTCTTGGTATATGTATAAATTTAAGTACTAATTTTAATTTAACTTAATGTATTTTAAAACCGACTTTTACTTGTTAAATTTCTTCAGCTTACGCTGGATGTTGCTTTTGTTAATATTTCTGAACAATATTTATTTCAAAGCCATTATAAGTAGTACCTTTTTGATTTTCTGATAGACAACAATTTTTTCTGATTTTCTAATAGACAACAAAAAAAGTTTAGAGCTGTGAAACCTTCAATGGCTTTCTATTACAGTTTTATTTGAAGAAAATTTGTATATTATTCGAATATAAGTAATGTCCATATTATTGAACAAGCGTAGGGAGTATTGAAAAATAATAATGAATATTTAAATCTTTTGCACGAATTCTAATTTGAAAGACTCGATAATTTGAAATAATATTACACTATTGGTTAATATAACTATATGCTGTACGATATTGAAGAACAGCATGTAGGCAAAACTTTATTGATTAATATAAAATTTTAGGCTTGACTTTTTATATTTTAAATCTAGAATAATTAATAATGCCATTTTATGGATTAAAGAAAGATTTCATAATACAATTTTACCCGATTTATAAAATATTTAAATATATTTTATTATACAATTATCATATTTATAACAATAATTTTTCCATTATTTAATATTAAAATAAAAGTTAAAAACACCCAATAATTCATTTATTAAATATATTTAAAATAAAATAAATTAAATATTTAAAATCATGTGTGGAAATATTTAAATGATACATTTTTAATTCACCGATTATCCTGTATGAAACACGGTTATAAAAACACTGCACGTTTAGGTAACAAATCCGAAATATTAGGGAGTGATATATTAAAATTTAAAGGGCGACCACGAGAAAGCGTCGACCCTTGAAATCCAGATTTTTACACAGCAATAAAACGGAAGCCCCTCAGATCCCACATCAAGCGCACAAAACTTATCCCGTCCGCTTGTGTGCTCCTGTTCGGGATGAATTTATGAGAAACACAAAATAACTTTCCATCGATCCCGACGGAAATAAATCCACCCTGCCCCGATGGGTTCTCGTCCCTGCCTCGCCGACCCCCCGCACCACCGCGCCGGCACGTATCGGTTTCGCTTTTAATAAATCCATCACAGTTTCCCAACTTTCCGCGTTTATTAATCAAAAGCCAAATATAGAACTCGGCCAAATCTATATATTCGACGTGGAAAAAAAGTACGAGGGAAGTAAGCGAAATTTAATTACAAAATGATATTTTTGTTTTTGGGTAAAAAAAGTATATTTTGTAATAAATATTATTTTAAATAAAAAAATATATTAACCACCCCTTTTTTTAGAGAGATATAAATTTATTTACAAATTTACAATAATTTACATAATGTATAATTAATTGACAATATAAATGTATTGCACTTTTCTTCCCTTCCTCCTCACCTCGAGGTTAATGGGCATTTATTCCCGTCTCGGGCTATCGGTATTAAGGGATTTGGGATCTAATGCAACATTTAGACAATAGATGGCGCCTTTATGGTAATATCTTTATATGATTTGACTCAAACCTTACTTTGTTTCAGTATTTTATTAAGCGATACCATGGAGTTTCAAAAAGTAGCAGCCTTATGCTTCCAATTATATGATTTGCATCTTTAATAAATTTAGCTGTAGTATAAACACTAATTTAAAATCTTTTCCACGTTTTTACTACTAAAAAACTATAACTACAGTTATTGTTTTTGACTATTTAACAAAATAGTCAAAAACAAAATTCTTATTTGTAGAGCAGAAATCTCCAATATAATAGAGGTTTTAGAATGTTTGCTTTAATTCGAAAAAAAAGTTCAGCTGAAGGGTATCGAATGCTTGCAGAAGTCTATAGTGACAATGATCCAACTAAAAATCATGTAGAGAATAGTTTCTGTGTTTCAAGAATGATGATATCAGCTTTGCTGAACAAGTAAGGACGATTCGGTGTAGATTTAAGTTCAGAGCAAGAATAGCTTTTAGAATCATTTAAGTTTACTTAAAAAGCAGTTTCCCAACCATTAAAATTCATTGAAATGATTCAAAAGCAAGGTAATTTGGTGCCTAATGAGCGAAAATAAAACAAGAATTCACTAAATAACAGCTTATTTAAATTCACAGGTGGATTCTAATCGAGGATGATAAATAAACAGCCTACGAAAATTCAATGAAAATTATTATATCAGGCAACTTGTTGCTATTAATCTTAACATTAACATTAAAGCCGAATAATTATTCTTTGAAGGTGACAATTTTCGGAGTGGAATTGAGAAGATTTGTGAAGAAATAATAACCAGATATGGATAATTATTTCATTACCATTGATTTTGACGTTAAATAGAAGTTTCTTTATTACAAAAATAACGGACCGAATTTATGTTTGTTCAACAAACATTGGAAATATTATTTATACTAACAAATTCAATTGATTAATATGTTGAAAATGATTTAGATTTTTTTTAAATTACTGAAACAAATTACTTTTTAAAACAGTCACATATTTAGGAAAGATTGAAAATGTTGAATCCTTTTATATAACTAGACCAAATTAGAACTATATTCTCTAGATAGGTATTAGTAATTAAGCACTTGTTCATTTAGGTGTTTATTAGTAGTTGTTTAGGATGTGTTACCATGATCAATAGCGGGATTTATTTATTTATTTTAAAACAGTTAAACTTCAATAATAAATTATTTCTAATTTTTTTTATTGATATTATTTAGAAAGTCATCAACTATTTCTATGTATTAGACTTTTTTCAGTATCGAAATGGTGTTATTTTTACGAATTATTAGTTGATATTTATTCTATAGATTTTTTGTTTATAGTTCTTATTTGATTGGTTTCTTATTTTTTTCTATATTGTTGTTTAAAATTATGTTTCCAAATTAGATTAATTAATCTATAAGTAAATCAAAATTTGCTTATTTGAGTGCTATATTTGTGACTATGCTCAAAGTTGTAAAGTCCATTCGGGTATTCGTAGTGAATGATAAGATTTTGATACTTTGCTTAGTAGTCATTTCTCTGTTTGAATTTTTCGCTTTGGGATGTTCAGTTTTTTTATAGTAAGAACCATGCTGTTCAGTGGGGTTCTCTTGTATTGAACAACAAATGGGAAAAGAATAATGAAGGTAGTTTTTCATCTCTTAATGCAGAATATCAAATGGGGTTCATAATCAAATTTTCGGTGCATATTTGGGTATGTCGAAAACAAATCGAGGATAACGATTCTACTACCCACCCCGTTAAAACAAGTAGGTTACGAAACCAAAACAAGCACTTCGGGTATCGATAAAAGGGATGGAGGAGGATAGTTTTGGAGGCAAAATCCATGTGAGTAATGTAAAGCGTCAAGTGCTCTGTATATTAATTGAGATATTCCTCATTTCAATTATGATTTTTAATATCTTTTATCATCTTGCTTTTGAGACCCCAATAAACATCAGTACTACCTGAGTGGTTAAACTTATTTATTGTGTATCGAATTTCTACTTCAGATACATCAAAGATGTTTGGAAGAGATTTTGTTAAGTTTACGACATTTGAAAATTACTTATTAAGAATATCGGGGTTTAGTCTTTTTATGCCTGTTCTTTGATTTTGTCCAAAGTTATATCTTCGTTTTCACAATTTTGTGTTTTAATAGTTATAGTCAAAGCTTTACACCATTTGTCACTGTTGGTTTTGCTTCGTTTGATTTATATATAAGAATATCTGCTTCTGCCTTTATAAGAAAAGATATAACTATAAAGGTATTAAAAATCACTTGTTTTGTTTCATGTGTTAAGTATTAGTTTCCTTTATAATTCTTTAAAAATACCAAGTTAATCTCAAATAAGAAAAAGGGCGAAGAAAGGGATTTTATTGTATGTAGCTTGATGAAGCATTAGTAATGCATTATGAAAGATTTTTATTAATTAATTTATTTATTTATTTATTTATTTACGGATTTACCTTTCATTTACATTAACCTTGATTTATAAATCCGAGAGCACTCGCAGCTGTATCTAATCAATCAAACAAAAACAACACGAAATCGACAAAATATGAACGAGGCGATAGCAAAGGAAATTTTACAAAAAATTAATCAATTAATTGAAAAGAATAAAACTATTAAGGTAACATTAAACACAATCAACTGTAAAATAACCCAAAGATTACATAAAATTGAAGAAAGATGCTCAGGTATAGCAAATGTTGTTATTAAAATAGAGCGAAACATTTAAAAAAATAACATATTTGGACTAAGAAATGAACAAAATAATCTACTAACATATACAATTAATTAACTGAATTAACTACCGCAAATATCATTAACAGAAAGAATTAACTACAAACAATATAGAAATAGATTAACGAACCTAATTAAAACAACCAAACATAGCTTCTATAAGCAAACAAATCGAAGACACCACCAATATCAAACAAGTGTGGAATGTTACAAATGAAATATGTGGCGAAATTAAGCATACCCAAATTATTACTTACAATTTCCTAAGCGATCCAACAACTGAAAAACTCAAGAACTTAGCTAATAACATTAATGATCACTACATCAATAATCTATCAAAAATAATTGCAAGCAAAATCAATAATGTCCAAACCAACGTAAATTTAAAATCTACCAACAGCTTACATTCATTTTTTATTAAACCTACAACACCAGATGAAGTCTGGAATATTATACAATGAAAAATAATAAAGCTGCAGAAATAGGTGGGGTTAAGGCAGAAACTCTAAAAACAATTAAAATAAGCATTGTCCTGCCAATTCACAAAAATGGAGATAGAGATAACTTCCTCAACTACAGACCAATATTTTTAATAAATTCGTTTGCAAAAATCTTTGAATAAATATTAGCTTATAGATTAAATAACTACTTAGAAAAAAATAACATTTTATCAGACAATCAATACAGCTTTAGACCAAATCGAAGTACATCAGACGCCATGTCCCAACTCATTGTAAATATGTATTCGGCTCTGGACAACGGTAAGAAATCTATTTGTGTATTCTTAGACCTTGCTAAAGCATTTGACATTATCAGTCACACTGTACTCTTAAAATCAATCGAAAAAATAGGCATTCGAGGAATCCCACTAAAGCTGTTTCGTTCGTATTTAAAAGAAAGGGCCCAATGTGTCCAACTTAATCACATTAAGAGTGATTTTAAAACATTAGAATGCGGGGTCCCACAAGGAACCATACTATGCCCCATTTTATTCAATCTATACTTAAATGACCTATTCAATCTTAAAACTGCAGGAAAAATAATATCGTATACCTTCTGATATGTTATATAAAGAATATAAAGTAATGGATCCCAGACAACTATGTTTCCTGCAATGTACCATATGACAATTCAAACACAAACATATACTAAGAACAAATGATCGTATCTATAAAACACCGGGAGTACATAAATCTATAGGTCAAAGGTGCTTTACCTACTTGAGCCCAAAATTCTTCAACAGTCTATCAGACCAAAACAAAAAAGCAACGAACATAAACTATTTTAGAAAGAAATTAAAAGAACATATATTCAATATAGCGAGACAATCAATACATGATATGATTGAAAAAATCTAGGCTTAACTCGACCGCTTGATGTGTATAATTAGATAATAGATAATAGATAATAGAATTTATTCATGTTTTACCTTAAGGTTTACACACCTCATACATATGTATATATATAATAAAATTGTAAAGTAATATGGACAATATAAGTAAATAATATATAATAGTACAAAATATTTAATTGTTGTGATATATCTATAAACAATCATTTATTAGTCAAACACATAAATTAAAATCGTAAAATTACATTTAATTTTATTTCATTGATTGATCAGCCTGTGTTTTAAAAAACTTTCAAATGAGTTCCTACATTCCTTCATTTTAATACACTATATTTATATATTTTGCACTTAATTAATGTTATCTACTTATAGTGAGATTTTTAATTTAGTTTTTAAGATTAAACATTATATATTTATTTATGTTCTAGTTTAATTTACCTACTAATAGTATGTTTTATATTCGATTTATTTTATTGATTTATATATTCTTGTATACATTATTTTACACTTTTATGTTTATACTATAAATTTTCAAATTAGATTTTAAGATTATACATTATACTTTTATTTATATATGTTCTAGTTCAACTTACAAATGTAAACCGCTCCACACAAGATTAGTCTTATCGGAGTGTTAAGTATGTTTATTTGAGTATTTAATCTATTTTCAATTCAAGTATCTAATATGAAATTCAATAAATATTATTATTATTATTAATATTTACATAGAAACAGTACAAAGAACAAAGAAGATAAAAATAACAGACGAGTAAAAATTAAACTAGAATTAAATTGATTACAAAATTAAAAGCTATGGACACATAAATCAGTAGAACCTATAATAAAGTCAACAGTCAACATAACTATTTATAATATTGGACACATTGCTACAAATTGATCATAACTCTTTGAATTTCGGTTTAAAATACAGCTGGGTGTTCTCTTTTAAGACAGATTTAATTTTCTCATTTATTGAATTAGAGGAATTACTCTTTGTTCTTGGTATAATAGATCATTAGGTACATCCCAAGATTGTCATTTCGTTTCTTATGTTCATTAAGTAGTATTCAATTATGTCAAATATGTAACCAAGGTAGCCAATTATTTATTACATCCACATTTGCATTTAGGTGATTCTGATCGATATTTTTGCAATTATTGCAATTTAGAACCATATTTCCGAGTCGATAATTTATTTAGAAAAATATGATGATGGTAATTTTTACAGCGACATTGCCCTTTGTGATAAACGAACAAAAATAGGCGACGGTAGGGTATAAACACAAGAAAGAGAGATAACAATACAAATCAAGAAAAATTAAAAATCTTTTATTATTTTTAATCATATTTAATTGCATTTTTCCTTTTAACCATCTTAACTATATTATTTCTGTGCAAAACGTTTTTTTTTCTACCCATTGAAACATCTTATATTTTAATTTCCTATTAACTCGACCCGTAGATATTTTACATAAAATTACCTCTACCTCTATCTTTGATTTCCCTAACTCTGTTTTTAGAATTATTTAAAGGTTAAATTTCGTTTCTTTTCCATCCAAGTTTCATATATTCTAATTTTTTATTAACTTTGCTCGATTTCTTTGCAATATTAGTGCAATTTTTCTTTTTTACTCATTTACTTCTACTCGTTTCTCAGATTTTCTGTCTTCTTTTTCAGAATCCTTGATTTTTGTGCCTAATAAAAATTTTTGATATCTAAGTTTTGTCATAATTTATTTATTTCCTTTCTGCATAAGTTAAATTATAATTTTGATTTGTATCTTCTGGTACTTTCTTGCCATCCATTTTCTTTTGCTTCTAGTTTTTTCTACTATTGCTCTTAATTGTTTTATTCGTTTCTAGGTTCTCTGTGTATATCTATCCAACTGCTTGTTTCTATGCTCTTTATTAATGCTCTTCTCTTCTTTTTTACTTCAGCTCGGTTAGCTTACAAAGTATTTAAATGCGAGTATAACTCAAATAAAGACAAATAAATTGCGACCAGAGCACCAAAAATGTACAGTTTACGGAATAAATAAAATTTTAGGCACCGCCTAATGGATAGAGTGCCTGCTCATAGGCCACGTGGTTGTGGGTTCGAATCTCAGACGGGCGGTGGATTTTTTAAAGGAAGAATTTACTGTACGGATCCATGGGTGTGTATGCGTGTCTTTCATTAGATGGAAATTAAGAATAAAGCTGACTAGTTAATTGGCAACATGGCCAATATCCATTAAATTAATTAAAAAACCGCAATTTTTTTTCTATAATTTGAGGATTTTTTATTTTATACCTATTTTTTATCTCTGGATTTATTTTAAATGCATGGAATAAATTTCCAGTATGTATGAATTTTAAATATAAAAATTCTCTTTTAATTCAGTATCAGAATACATTGGTTTATTTTATTATTTTTTATTTTTTTATTGTGCGAGCGATCCGATAAAGTATTAAAGACTTATGGCGTAATGTGTTGAGAAACTTTTTGCGCCATTTTTGCCCGCTTTTTGTAATCCCACACTGATGGACACTCGATTCCCGTTGAACAAACACTCTGATTCAGACAACTTTTATCCCGATCGGTTTCAGCGACTCGTAACTCGAGATTTTTAATTGCAAACTATCGAACTCACTCGGTGAGAGGCCGCGTGAAAGAGGATGTGAGTTAAAAGTTGACCGTAAAAAAGCAGGGGGGAAAAAAACTGGCTTCGTTAATTATTTTTTCGTCTTTTATCATCTGATACCGATCAAATTACATCCAGAATGTTAAAGTATCAATATTCGTTGTTATAAAGTGTATATAAAGAGATAAAATTTGTAATGGGTATCTATTTGTTGTTAATAAGTTAGTTTAATCAATGCCTTTGATAATTTTATATTTTTATTATTTTTCTTGTAAACAAATTCATAATCGTCGTAAATATACTCTAACAATACGTTCTTTTTACTAAGAACCATCCATTATATATATTGTTTATTAATACTTTAGTATTCTTACAAAATTACAAAATTAAAAAATAACCTACAGATAATTTAGACTATAAGAATCCTGGGCGTAGTTCACTCTTTTTGAAAATGGTCTTCTACTTAAACCATGCTTTTTTTCTAATAATAGGATATCCCGTTACACTTTATGTGATGCTAGAATTTTTTATTTTATAATAAGTTACATTTTAGAACCAAATGTTCTCTAAATTATGTCAACATGATATTATTGAAGGAACTGCATTATAATGAGAGCTATTTTAATTTAAACCTTTATATTAATAGTTTCATGAGTATAAACTGACTAAATAATTCAATTGTATATTTATAGTATATGCCGTTCAAATCGCTTAATTATTATATTAAATCGATATTTTGAATATCCAAATATATTAACCATCAATTTCGATTGAGTTTAATTAAATACTAAATACGCAGCGATTTCACGCGGCCAAAAATATCTTCATCAAAGACGATGGTGTCAGGCCGTCATGTAAAAGGACGAAGGGTAATCCCCGGCTTTAGTTGATCCCCCCGACCGAAAAAAAAAAAACGAAATGGCAGTGCCAACGATGCCGACACATTTACATGCAAATTATTATTTGCGCCCCTTTTGTCAAATATTTGCGCGTCCGGCGCGATTTTCAATTTCACCACATATTAAATATTTACGGGGTCGATGAGGGGGTGGCGCGTTTTTGCGTCAGTCGCCGGTCCACCTATTCATCCGGGCGATTATTTTTTTTTTATTCAAGCCGCCGCTGAATTTACGATCACCGCTCCCTCGTCAATATTGAAATACCTCACATCCGAGGCTTATAGGCATGTTTAAAAATTAATACCCGCCGGGCTGGCACATGTACGAATAAATTGTAATAAGGAGAAAATAGCCTGGTTTTGAATATAATATCGCATGAAACTAAATTATGAATACCATTTCAATAGCGAGTGCACAGGGTGCAATAATACAGTGCGTATAAAAGTTCTTAAGTATATGATTATATGAGATCACATCATATCACACTACATGGAATGTAAATTTTCCTGAAGCAGTAGTAGAAAACAAAAACACGAAGAAAAGGTGAAACATGTTTGTCATTTTTAATAGAGCTTCATTTTTAAATACGAAAAGGAATACATGCCATTAAGAGTGACCAAAAATTATTCCAAAATCCATATTATCAATTGGAAGCTGTAAAACAACATTTCGCAAAATAGCTAATTACTTCCGCAAATTTCTTTAGTAATCGGTAGTCGATAGAAAATCACATATATGACATGACTGTCTTAATTGATATTTATTAAAATCAATGCCTTGAGCAATTAATATTCGTCAAAAATAAATTTGAGTGAAATTTGCTGCGCATGCTTAATACAGCTTATAAGTTCTGAATTTTTTAAATTTTTTTTGAGTTTTTAGCTTGGCATTTAGTTAGCGCCACTATTTTTAAATTGTTATATTTGCTACAAAACCTAACTTGGATTAGATTAGATTAGGGAGGTCGTTCGGATATAGGCAGCCTTACAAGACTACGACCTGGTTAGATCTTTTGAACTAATACCCTACTACTAGCATGCTTCCAAGAAGATATTTTCCATGGTAATGCCAATTAACTTCCTAGGAGTCCATGCATGGTCTGTTCTGGTATTATTTCCATTTCTCAAGTTGGGGTTAGTTTGGTGGTAGCCAGTGCTACACATACGCATAGGATGTGCTCGTCCATTTCCTCAGCCAATCCACATAGAATCTACAAGTGTTGTTGTCAACTTTATCTATCTTGCGAAGCTGGCATTTTACTTGGAAATGTTCAGTTGAGGTAAATAAACATTTTGAATTGCCTTTGACGTGTTGCATTTATCCAGTGCCCTGTTTTGCATTTTTTCCCAGACATGGAGCTCACATGTAGGCTTTGTTCCGATTTTAGTAGTCTTGTACGTGCCGATGTACTTGGGCATGTTTGTTGCCAATTATGTTTACAAGGCCTGGTTCCTACATTAAAGTGAGCTTGTTGCCTTTCATTAGTTGGTTCATAGCTTGTTTACAGTTCCAAGAAGTTTTGGAATTGAAACTATACGCTTATAGTTTCTTAAGGCCAGACTGCCTGAATGAGACCAAGCATATGTGTGCCCCTTCGTAGCCTTTTTCACACAAACATGAGCACTAATTTTCAAAGCTATTGTTTTAGCCTATAGGACTGATGGGCCTTGTCCGATAGGAACTGATTTTTTCTATTAGGCCTGTATATGCCTATGCCGTAGCTTATTTCCTTTTTGATGTATCTTTATACAAGATTACAGAGTTATTTTTTAGTTTTTTGATTCCATTTAAGCCGTCTTTAACTTTAAAGCGCGATACTAAATGAAATTTAGTCAGCATTATATCAGACAATGTTTGTAGGAGCTCTGATTTAATCAAGTTTAGAACTATATCCTGCACCATGCCAGTCCAGTCTCATCGCACTCATTAGACCTTCTTTTCTGTTTTGTTTATACAGAGGAATTAAGTCTAGTAAAGCTTCTTTTGATACAGAGGAGATGGTGTGCTCAACTCAACCCTAAGATATCAAGATAGGCCATTCTCTGAAGAAGCTTCTTTTGGGCCGCTGCTCGTTTAATCTAGAAACAATCTACTAGTGGCCCATATGTAATAATAGGTCTTGTTACCATAATGTACAGCTAATATCATTTTGATTTCCACTTCCCAAGATCTGCAAAAGAGTCTGCGACATATTCATAGTGACTGGCTTTGCAGATGTTTTTTTTTTTTGCACGTATCAATTAGGTTTTCTATTTGGTGCTAAACTTAGATATTCTACCTGATCGAACAGCGTATTTTCTTCTCCTTTGACTTCAAGAGGTTTCATATTCAGCTTCCTACGATTAACTAAAGGTACCAGCACAGTTTTGTCAGGATTGACAGTAAATCCATCCTTTGGACGATATAATGTTGTCATATTTACTCCTTATGACAATTGCTATGTCGTTGGCATAGCCTTACGTACAATAACACTGATTAACCAAGGTCATCTGTAGACATCCACCACGATAAACTAGAGCAGAGGCACCCTTTTGCAGTGGTTACAGTTTATAGATAGCTTCTTTTCTCATGGTTTTAAAAGTTGTGTTTCTTCAATATCCACGAAAATACCTAATGCACTTCTTGTGCTACAGTTAAGTTTCTATGTCTGTTATGCAATTATCCCAATGGATTTTTCAGATTTATAGGCAAATGTTTGCTTAAGAAATGGATTGTCCTTTAGGGCACTGCTTCTTATATCGTAATTTTCTCCATAATCTTAAGGAGAAATGAAGTTAATTCAATTTGGGGGTAGGATTTGAAAGCATCCGGTGGGCTTTAGCCGGCTTTGGGCATAAATTACACCCTATTTATATTCCCTATATAGCCTAGCGTAATAAACTGCCTACAGATAGAGGGCTATTATATGTAGCCCCTGCTACAGCAGTACCATGTGGACCTAATTCTTTAAAGGGTTTAAAGCCAACAACTGCTCATTCATTTTTTTTTGATAATGAATTTAATAGCTTTGTTTTTTCTTCTCTTATATGTAGGCAAATGCTTCCTGCTAAAGATTGATCATTGCTTTTTGGCAATCCACAGATATTCAGCCTGAAAATTGCTTCTTTAGCAAAACAATCTATAAGGCCCTCTGCATAACTCTCCGGTTTTTTAATTAGAACGATCATGTTGGAGTTATCTTTGGACAGGACTTTGTAGAGCCTGTCTGTTGGGGTCGTATCAGTAACTCCCTCACAGAACGTTCCCAATGTTTTCCTTCTCGATTTCTTCAACTACAGTTTTATTTCGGCATTGCTTAACTTAGATGCTATCAAAATTAAATGACATTTTGCAAAACCGTGTACAAGTTAGCTTTCAAAGCGTCCCTAAATCTAAATTTATGTTTACTATAGAAAAAATAAATTTCGTGTTTTGATAAAACATTGGTCCCTGATAAGAAAAAAATAAGGTATGGCATGATGAATCTTGTGATACATCTGACCTATAGATTTTTAGCATCAAATATTGGTTTTTCTGAGTTTCTTTGTAACTAGATGAGCACAAACTATGCAGCACGTTCAAAAACGCCAAATGAAGCATTTACTCCAGAAACTTAGTTAAATCGTTCGTTAAATAGTCGCAAAATGAAATTGAATAAGTTAGTTCACATGATCGGTATCTCTAGCGAACGCGTTTTTGACAATTGACCGAAAAGCGGAACGTTTACACCGTTTAACAAGGAGAAGTTTATTTTTCTCTACATGCAGTAGTTTAGTCGTAATCAGCAAAGTAATTTTTCTTTGCTGAAAACATACCAAAGCGCCCGAAGACAGAAGAATCAGCTAGACAAGTTTTGACTTGTATTACTGAAGATGCGTATGGTTTAAAATTCATTGAATATTTTGAAAATTGTAAAAACATTATTGGATCAATAATGCAACGTGATTAATGTCATATGGTCACAGAACAAATAAAGAAATATTGTTTTACTAAGACAATACTCAGTTAACAGCTAACTTGATGACACAACCAATAAATTGAAGAAATTGCGGTGTTAGGTATTCCTGCATCCTCCGTATTCTCCAGACCTAGTACCTGGTTAGTAGTGGCTCACTGATAAAAAAAAATTACTTGATTGAGGTCAAGTTTGAAATAAATACCTATTTTTGCGTATCTTCATTAAATTGAGATAGACTTTTTCTTCAAAGAACATGTGGGATATTTTTAATAATTTAAAGTTCTAGAACATTCTTTCAGAAATAACTGTTTGATCTAATTAATTAATGCACTTCTTTGGTTGTTTGAAGTATCAGGAGTGTTTGACAGACTAGACTGTATTGATTCCCAAAACGAAATTGCAGTGAACAATAAATATATAAATTTCTCTTACAGAAGCTTTTCAATAAATGAAAGCTTTAGAACAGCATTTCAGAAATAACTGGTTTGTTATATTATATTATATTATTTACTTTACAGGATCGATTACAAAACATATAAAAATACATACATAAAAACACTAAATCAATAAATCACTTTATAATTTGGAACATAGATCCTGAAGGCGGAGTTCATGATTTCTTGTGTTCTTCCACTCGACCCAATACATTTCGCAGCTGGTGACTATATTCATCAGGTGAGTGTGGCCATTTAGGCCATATTTTTGCCATTTCTGGCGTATTTAGGTCTAATTTTTGAAGACCTGTCTTATTTTATTTGTTTAATTCATCAATTAATTTCCTTGGTTGTTGTTAGTACCTCCTGATACAAAAAAATAACAGCTAGAATGTTTGATAGGCTTAATACTTAATACTTTTCTTAATACCCAAAACTTAATTGAATTGAAAAATAAATATATGTCCAAACTATATTTGAATCTATGCCTCGCAATATCTCTAAAAATTGGCGTCTAAGTAGTAAAAAGAGTCGAAAAACATTTAAATATTTCATGAATTTAGTTTGAAAATAAGGTATATACTATAGATATTTTAACACCAACAATAATAAACAATGTTAACCAAACATATTATCATTTCTAAAAATAAAAAAATAGCTTATCTTTCCCTATTAATTTAATTCCTTCAACTAGCTTACATATGAAGTAAGTTAATGTCTATTTTATCAACCCTTAAGTGCATAATTTTTCAGTTCTGTGGTGCTATTTCGGATACAGTTAGGAGAAACGTTGGGTAAAATGGAAACATCATTAACACTGAAGAAACTGGAGCAGTAAGACTTGATAAAACAGATAATTAACCAAAAATAGAGGAGGAGAGAAACAAGTGCAAAATGGTGAACATGCATTTTTGTAATTTAAAAATATAACTAAATTTAAGAAAATTGAATATTCAGTCATAAATTTAACTTTTAGTGCAAGAATTACTGCATGATGTTGCACATACCTCGACAAATTATTCATTTTTTCTATATGTAGTGTAATAATATTTTAAAAAATATGTTTCCCGTGATTTAGAAATAAATTCAAAACAAAAAAAAAGAAATTTAATCAAAATATTAAAAAGTATGCAGTTAAGGGTTAAAGTAGGTCGGAAGTACGGTAAGCGATTGTATTTTTATTGTGATAGGTCAAGATTACGATAGAACACATAATAATCAATTATATTCTAAATTTGTGAACTATATAAAATTAATATTTGGTTTATTATTAGTTAATAATAATAATGCTTTTATTGCCCATCGAAATATCCAATACAGGCAAAAATTAATTAAAGTAATTTTAATACAAATGTAGTATAAGCATATAAATAAAATAATTAACATAACCAAGCTTAAAGGTTTAAAAAATATAAATACACTGGTATTCATTATGTAAAGTAAACAAATAATTAATAAATATGTTATTCAAATAATTATTGGTATTGCAGGTCGTATTATATACGCTTATTTTCCACAGTATATTTCATTTTTGCGTAGGAGTACAAAATATATTACTATAATAAATCAATATTGATAAAATATTTTGCCGCACGCATAACAAAACTCATGAACTTTAAAGCTAAAGACGTGGTAGCATTTACAAGGCTGCAAAGGTCAGATGTCGATCGAAAACAACTCCAAGATCCTTTATTTCGCATCTTATGAGCGGGGTGCAGTTAATATTATATTCGTAGATAATGGGAAGCTTCTTGCGAGTGTAACTAACTCCAAGAGTATTTATTAAAATTAGGAGATACATTATTTTCATCACACCAGAGTGCATTAAATTTAAATTGTTTTGAATAACAACAGCGAGATTATAACTAATAATCAAATTAATTATAAGCATAAGCTAATATTAGTCATAAAATTACATGTGATAACATCATTTATAAACATAAGAAATGGGAGTGTCCCTAAATTAGAGCATAAACGTAAGTCTAAGCGAAAGGCTTAAAGCTATTGTAGGAAATATAGTTAGTTCTTAGATCAAGTTATGAAAAATAATATTTTAAAACGTTCTGGTAATACTAAAAGAACTGAGTTTATTCACCAATATATTCTGCTTTGGTGTATCAAACGCTCTCGAGAAGAATATATCAGTCTGGCCTCGTCCATCAATGTTGATGATGGTTTGTGGAGGGCGACCAGATCGCCGAAGCAATTAGACCATTTGTTGGTAAATTGTGCCACCTTCTGAATCATACTCCTCAAGCCAACCTAAACTTCTTGAGAAGTCGAATAGTTGGCCGTGTAAAGTGTTGCTCAGCTTTGACCAATAATGGCTGAATTCTTGCTCGAATTTCCAACATTATGGATCTTTTGCTACTCAATGTTATTGAGGTGCATGTTTAGTTTGTAGTGCCATTTAGCAGCCGCAAACTGTTTTTTGGTAATATAACTGAGCAGGAAATACATTTGGTAATGTATTTCCTGCTTAGTTTCGGTGTTGGTAAATGGTTGAATTTTTTGGCGACCGTACACTTGTTAGTTTGTAGCCATTCCTTTTTGTGTTCATTAAAAGAGTTTCCTTTCAGTATTTAGGAGATAGTAAGTGATGCCAGTGATAGAAACTTTTTCCAGGGCAGCCCTTTTGGCTAGCCTTTCTGCCCATTCATTCCATTTATTGTTTGAATTTCTCTTAATCAAAGATATTGTAAATTTATTGGTAACGGGATGTTCTTCTAGAGCTTGTTTGCACTTCAGTATTATACTTCTAGCCACCCTTGGTCTTGATAGCGCAGGTATGCTTAATTTGCTGTCAGTGAGAAACAAAATATATTTGTTCGAGACTGCTAGTTCCAGTAGTTTTCGAGTACCTTCGAGTACCCAGAAAAATTCCGTTTGGAAAATCGACACATTTTCACAAGGGGCTGCTGAGTCTCAAGTCAAGTTCTTGGCAGTAAATGCCTTCCCAGGTGCATTCATGGTTCTTAGCCCCGTCGGTATAAATAGAGACTTCTAATTTATCCATTCTTAAATGTTGTCGGCGTTAATTTGGTGGTACATTTTAATAAGATAATTAAAACACTTTAACTTTTTTTTACCACAAAAAATATTTATTGCTGTGACTATAGTTTCGAACATTCACTGTTCATTATCAAACATAAAGTGTTTGATAATGAACAGTGAATGTTGTGTAAAACAAAGTTAAAGGGTTTTAATTAACTTCTAATTTATCGTCAATCTGATTTTTTTATTTCGTATTGCCGCTTAAACAGGTATTTCGGTGAGATACTGTTGAGAGATTCATTGAGTTCAGGCAAGATCCCGGTCTCCTTTAGTATTCTTCCGTATCTCACATTGTTTGCTGTCGGGCTCCATGTGCCATTTACCTTTAGTCTTGCGGCCGTGTTTACTGCCACTTCCTATACATATATGTGAAGAAGTGTCAGATTCAGTAGAGTTTCAATTGTAACCGTGGGTATTGTTTGCATTGTACCCGTCATAGTCAATCGTTTTGGATAGTTTAGCTTCTTCCTGGTTACCGATTGGTTTATTCTCAGCCGCCAGGTTAACGTTCCATATACCAGAGCTGGTATTACGATTGTAGTTTAGAGCCACTGCGTTTGGTTTGAAACTTCAGGTTGATCCTGGCGCATTCCTGCACTGCCAGAAGATGATACAGACTTTTTGAAGCTTGTGTTTTAAGAGGTTTTTCCAGTTGAGCTTGGTGTCCAGTATTATACCTAGGTATATCAACTCATTTGCCAGGCACAGCTGGTTGTTAAACAGTTAAGGAAGTCTATGTATGTTGATATTTATTTTTCTTGTGAACAGTACAAATTCTGTCTTCTCTTGGGGTTAACCGAGGGCGACGTTTCTTCGCACCATTCGTCTATGATTTTGAGAGCGCTCTGAATTAGGCTAGATAGAACATCCTCGTGTTTTTCAATGAGTAGGATTACCACGTCATACAAATGCTTTAAATCAAAATACTCTCCTCCAGCATGAACACACTTGCGGAAACGTTTCTGTCGTGCCTGGAAAGCACCCTGAAAATTCTCGACGGGCATGTCTCTTAAAAACGTTGTAACATGCTTTTGGAATGTTTCCCATCGACTCCAAATGTTTACCATTTAGCTTTCTCTCAGTCCTCACTCACGCGACCCTGTATTTCAATCTGTTAAAAACCTTAAGCTTCAATACACTTACAGAGAAGTTTCTGCCATGCTTGGAAAGCACCATGAAACTTCTCGACGGGAATATCTCTTAGAAACGTTGTAACATGCTTTTGAAATGTTTTCCATGGACTCCAAATGCTTTCCATTCAGCTTTCTGTCAGTCCTTGCTCGGGCGAATCTGCGTTTTAATCTATTGAACAACTTAAAGTAAAGACTAAGTTAATAGTTTCTCCCGGTGGCATAAACTCAAAATGGATCATTCCACAGAAGTCAAAAAAGATAATGAGCATGGTTTTGATACGAGACTTGCTCATTCACGTTTTCTTGGGGCGGAGGGATGTTTGTATGTGCCTCTTGCTTATCTGTCTTTTCCACTCTGTGTCATACCATTCAAGATTTGTCTCCAGTAACTACAGAGTTAAAAAAGACCGACTAATTTTAATCAAATCCAACAATTCTTGACATCGCAAAACTCGAAGTTCTTTCAGGTCTTCCATCAACACTATCCCATGTACCGCAAATGTGGACATATTCAGGATGTCTACGATTTGTTGGGCACAATTTCGCTTACTTAATTCACGTTTTTGTCGATTCTGGCTGTTCTTGGACATCCAGAACCCCATGTGTCAACTTTCGGACTGTGACCTTGAAATGTCATCCTTGAAGGCCTCTGGAAACATTTGAAATATATCGATTTGGTTCTTTCAAAGCAGCACACAACTGAATTGCGTATCGCTGTTCAAACTAACGCTTCATCGCGTCATGTTACAAAGTCGAAAAACACCATTCAGATTGCTCGAAGCAAACTACAAATCGTCTGCATTGGAATGGCAGACTCTTCATCATATTTCGCTGCGATAGATAGTCACTTTACAATAACATCATGTGCATTACTTTCATAATAGACCCTGTATTACTGCACACATAACATCAATATTTATTTTAGTTCGTCCTACGGTATTTATAAATATTTAAATTCAAAAAATAAATATTACACGTTATGCCTGAAATTTAATCATATTACTTAATCCGTACAAAGTCTAAATCAATACCGAACATTTTGTTGCAAACTGAAATCAAATTTTCCGTTTATTGAGCCATATTTTATGCGATTCACCGCGAACTAAACTTTGGCGGTAACCAGGCCAGGGGATTTAATGCAGTAATCATATAAATCTGGGCATTAAGTTGCCTGAACTTAGTTTCATCTTTGGTGGTTAAACGACCGACTCATAAAGTAATACATGAAATAATTTGACCTCCCTTTATTAGTCCGTAATATATTAGCTTATTAACCTAACAGTATATATTTTCATTATGATTACAACGAATAAAATACATTTATTATATGTTTCAATTAGTGTTGCTATAAATAACAATTGAAGATATAAATATTTGCTGGAATAAATGAACGAAATATGTAACAATTTTAATGGATTTCGCTGATGATAATTTTATTGATTAATAACGTGCATAGAAATAGAGACAAATATTAATTAAATGGAGAGTGATATAAAAAATTACGTTTTGATTAATGGAATAAAAATAAATAAGTAATTAATTTATATGCGCAATAGGATTAAGGAGATATTTTATAGTTACATAATATTTTATTGACGTGTTTTTAATATTATTTACCAACTAGACTACTTTGTTTGTATTTTTATCTTCTCTAGTTCTAAGGTTGTTTTAATAGACTTGATAAGCATTTGATTTATAAATATTTATTAATAATTATCCAATATCTCCTGCCAACAATAGCCACTGACCGGTTTCAATCTATTTTGAATCTCATCAGCGTAGCGCAGTTAGAGAAAGGAAAGCGAGTTTTACTTTGGACTATTTAACTCTACATGTGATATATATTTTGTATTTAAAACTTTAGAATTTATATAACGCTTTTTTGCAAGAATAATTTATTATCAGTACAACCTTTTGCAGACGAGTTTAAAATAATGTGGTCATATAAATGGCCGAGAACACGGATGGCAATGATTTAGCAGTGAAATTTGTATTTGTATCATCGAGGCTGGAAGCCAAAGGTGATGCGTAGGTAATTTATTCTAAGGCAACCCCTACGCATCCACGCACAGGGGGTCGATTATTCAGGGGATGCAAATATAGAGTGTAGCGAACGAGTGTCAACGCTGACTCGATTTATCATCGTTGCCGACGAATTTGAATTTTAATAAAGCCTAAATAATACATAACGCTTCCGTAATAAAGTAATCTCTAATAACACACTCAAATATTTATGTTGATTAATTTTCACAACCATATTATATACTTTTCGCAGAATCTTGTGTATTGATGAAGAAGGAAATCGATTCCGATATTTCCATATATTTTCTCAACCCGAACAAAAATAATACACCTCCCCAAAAACCGTGTTCGATCGTAACCATAAATTTTACAATAAAAAATCGAACACGGGGTGCCCACCCGGAAATTTTTTATTGGCCGTTTGAAAAGTTCCGCACCGAAAACCGGACGTATTTTCGTAATACGTGCCGATAAAAATGGACGGGGAATCTTTGTCTTTCGCAATAAATAATTTACTGTCGAAGCCTGAAATAAATGAAAAATAACGCATATATTGTTTTTACCATTCACAAAAAACCTAGTGGATGGAAACATAATAATGTTCTATTTCAAGTTGATAATCATAATAGTACAACTATCAGTAATTCACGTAGTCTTTCTGCCATATCATGTTTTACATTTATTTTGTTACTCTTGTATGTACTATATCCAAGACCTTTTTATTCTAATGGTGAAACATTTTTGAAATATATTTTATTTTGTCTTTTCTTATAGACAAGTGGGGTTCACTATATTTTATATTAAATAAAATTAAGTGTTAACAAGCTTTCAATTTAGAATAAAACATTAATGTGCTTTATGATCAAAACTTGTTTACAAAGAAGTTTTTATCTAAACCATTTGGGATTGTATACAAAATGTTAATTATTAGTTGTGTATGTAAATAGCTTGTGCAAAAATTAGCATGCAAACTTCACGTGGCGTTGTTCCTCAAACAAAAATGAGAAAAAAATTAATAATAGTTTGTAGACACATGGTTTCTTTTCCGCATAACAATTTAAGAAATTTAAGCTGTACAATTTAATAAAACACAGATGTTTTAAGAGTCTTACTTTATTATTATATGTAGACACCACACACCGTGACTTTATCAGGCAGATGAGTAATGATGAGGCTACAGTATGGGAAATTGTTATAGCAGTATCTCTACATAATTAAGCAAAACTCTTTAAACACCCATGTTTTAATAATTTAAGTGCATAACGGAGTTTCGCCAAGTGACAGCTTTATCTATCCAATTTGTAAACTTGGCAGTCTTGTATTTTATAACCACAAATATCCAGCAACATCTTTTATTGAACGACTCTATTTCAAATAAGCAATGACCTAAATTGGAGCAAGACTAACTAGAAACTAAGGGTAAATATTTAAAGTTTTAAAGTGACCACCATTTTCTTCAGAAAATAATAAATCTTCATGAAAAGGAACCCAACATATTTTGATCAGGAGATCTTGAGGACCATTCTACAATAGAACAACCACAACATTGCTGATCTATCATATACCCAAGAAATGCCGAAATTTATTATATATGGCAATAAAAAGAAAAAAACTTTCCAAGAAAACCTCCTCGTACTACAATAACTGGTATATCTGAGTCTTACCTAGCCTCTAAACCTCCCAAGTGCCCAGCAGTGGAATGGAATTTTGAACATAATTAAATTGATTCAATAAATCCCCATTCAAAAGAATCTAACATATTTAAATTCAGAGATCTTAAGGCCTATTCTACATATGGACTACTACTACTATCAATCCACTGGTGATTTATCATTTAACCGAAAAATGCCCAGAATTTTTTTATATGTGATGGTAAAAAAAGAAAAACCGTTCCAAGAAAACCACCTTGTAGTCCAATGAATACCACTCGTTCATATTACCCGGCATCTAAATCTTCCAAGTTTTATTGACTTCAAATATGCCCCAGATTGGGACAGAAGCAAACATAACTACCACTCAGACCGACTTGTCCTGCTGCACAAATTTGTCTTGGCTTGGGACAATAACAAACACGATGCCTTAGTTTATTACACAGAAGACAAGAATGTTTTGTAACAGTTATGATATGTAAGAACATTTGGTACAGAAGAACGTTGTCTTAGAAGGTAAGAGCTACAAACTCCAAGAAGATCTTTTGTGCTAAGAGCAGACCGTTGAGAACCTTTAACGACAGTTATCAAGCCTACAGTCAGAGTTAAGAATGGTCGTTAAGGAGAACGGTCTGAGAATTAAAAGTTGCAAGAATCGCAGTATCCAACAATATGTTCGCCATCACCAACATGTCTTACTGTTTAACTTGCAGACCTTTAGATGATAAAAAAATGCAGTGTATCAAAGGCAAGGGAGTTTGTCCGACAATAGAAGCTGTTCCAAAAAAAAAATGAAAATGAGAAACACATTGAGAGAAATGGAAGCGGAAGTTAGGGTGATACAAAATGATCTATGTATAGTGAGACTAGAGAAGATACATTTGGAGCAGTATAGAAATCAATTATCACTAATATCAGCAGCTCCTTCTTGTCCTGCAGCCTGTCTGCCAAATCCAAGGGTAGATAATACTCAACTTAAATAATTAAGAGAACATCTTACAGGATGATTATAAATCAAAAAATTAAAAGTTTCTGGATCAAGAACAGACGTAGGTAAACTTAAGTGTCAATATCAAGAAGATTTGGAAGCCAGAAAAGCCACATATGATAAAGTAAACGAGCTAGAAATTAAATTAAAAAATTCAAAACTATTAGCATCTAAAAGAGAATACATTTGAAGAAGCATAGGACGATGTTATTACTAATATCAGCAGCTCCTAATTCTAGTGCAGCCTGTCTGTCATTTTCAAAGGGCAATACTTAATTTAGAGAATTAAGGTAACCTTACAAGATTATTACAATTCAAACATGTGTGAAGTATCTCGGTTTAGAACAGACGTAGCTAAACGTAAGTGTCACTATCAAGAAGCTTTGGAAGCTAGAAAAGCCGCGATAATAAAGTGGAGGAGCTGGAGAGTATTTTAATAAATTCAAAACTATCAGCATATAAATACAAATGTACCAAGGAACAAATCATGGAGTTAGAAGAACAAATAATCTAGCTAAACAGCGATTTCGAGAAGTTCAAAATGAACTCGAATAGCTGCTTATGTGCTGCGCTGTTAAGTACTCGAATATAGAATTAAATATTTGGAAGTTCAACAAACTGTGGGGAAACAAAGTAGGCAGATTGATATGATGGAACTCAAGAATAACAGAATAGGAGAGCAAGTTAATTTGGAGATATAAAAAGTCAAAAATCAGTTCGAAGAGAAACTTCCAAAATTA
Organism: Ontholestes murinus; assembly: GCA_963969525.1. NCBI lineage: Eukaryota > Metazoa > Arthropoda > Insecta > Coleoptera > Staphylinidae > Ontholestes > Ontholestes murinus. The sequence continues at coordinate 19,916,676 of OZ018392.1, read as the reverse complement.
ACACCTTTTCCTGATATTCTAAAAGCGAATTAGGTTAAGTCTCAGGAAACGCAATAGATACATATGATAGGAAAAAGGATCAATGAGGCTGTTTTAAGGGAAATTCAAACGATGTGTCAGAAGGTTGCATTGATTGTCGACGAAATTCGAAATACTAAGCACTAGAATCAAATAGATTAGTGGTGAGAATGAGAAACAAACTTGCAATAAAAACTTGAGGAAATGGAAAAGCGGAGAGAGCTGGATTGCAAACCAATGTTAAATCTATGACTGTAAAATAAAAGAAATGTCAAAAAACGTATAAGTGAGAAGCTGCATAATATAGCTCAATTCACTGCTAAAGTTGAAAACGTCCGCGAAGAACCGTAATCGAGTCATAGCTAACATCAATAATCAATGCAAATGTGTCAGAAGATCGATGCAGCATCAAATAACAGATTAACAGATTAGGAGAAACAACTTGCTGAAAGCTGAACACAAGCTAAGGTGGCTCAAAAAGACGGGGATGTAATTTGCCAAAATGTGCAGTCGGTAAAATACTAATCTAGTGCAATTCAATTAGTGGTGAAAGTGAGAAACAAACTATGCAAGAGTAAATAGAGAAACGGGTGGAGGAGTTGCAAACCAAAGTTATCTCTATGACTGTAAAATTGAAAGAAGTTCAGGAAATTACAGGCGATGCCAAAAAGCATGCAAGTGAGAAGCTGCATGAAATAGCTGAACTCACTACTGAATTTGAAAACGTCCGCGAAGAATCCGCTCGAGTCGTAGCTCGCATCAAGAAATGATGCGAATGTGTCAGGAGATCGATGTAGAGTCAAATAACGGTTTAGGATAAACAACTTGCTGAAAGCCGATCACAAGCTAAGATGGCTAAGAAAAATAAGGATGAAATTCGCCAAAAAGTGCAGTCGCAAATTTATAACCTTAAAAACTGTGAAGACATTCAAATTCACACCAATACTCTTCATAAACGTGTTAACTTTTTAAAGATATTGGCTGTTGTGTATCCATCTATGGAGCAGTTTGCAACCTGTATGTGTAAAAACTGACCAGATGCTGTATGCTTTATTTAAATTTATTATCAAATGTAATAAAATGTTCTACTTCTCTTTTCACGACTGTAATGGAATAATGCGCCACCAAACTAGTATATAATATTTAGTGTTATATCCTCAAACAAACCAAAAAGTATTTCATTAAGAAAATCAAGATAAATTTTAGCCTTTAATCTATTTTGCCAGAATGAGTTTTTCCGTATTCCCTTGTATTATTATTTATTTTGCTCCAATTATATATTTTCACCAAATTATTCTGAAGAGTATATGAGACTGAATATTCACTCTTATGTCATAAATAAACAATAGAAATAATAATGGCCCAAGGTCAGATCCTTGAGGAACCTCATTTGAAGGATAAAATACCCTAGATTTATGATGTATGTACTCATAATTAGTTCTCTTAGATATGTAAGAGTTAAATATGCCAACAGGTGAGTAGGTATTCATTATTTACCCAATTTCCATTATTTAAAAGCACATATGTACACATTTCTTATATGTACATGCAATACAAAGTGTTAATACTTTTTCTACATAAGATAGTTCAAGAAACTCTTAATATTATCCTTACAACTTTTTCTGAGAAATTGGCATGTCTAGTGCCATTCAGAAATAACTCCAGAACACTACACCATTTCGGAGCCTTGAATTCACTTGATAAAAGTTAATAATAATTAAATGTTTAATTGTGGAGGCGTTTACTTTGTGGTACACCTTGAATATAATAAAGAAGAAGACACGATGGCTTTGTTTTACCACTTTATTTAAAATTAAACGTGACTATAGTTTCGATTAACAACTAGTCATTATCAAACATTAAGTATTTTAAAATTACGAAGTAAACTATGTATACAAATAACAATTAGTTGTGATATGGTAAATACCTCTTTGTGAATTATGAGATTGTATATAATATCGAATTTAATTTTGAACCTAAAAATTTACTTTGTTTTGAGTAGGCAAATATATCACATGCAATAGCTATGTGATTTTAATTGATAATGGTGAAAACGTAAATATATGTTATTCCATTGTTAAAGCGTATTAAATTATTATTAAACCCCCGCACTGTAAGTTTTAGTGTTTAGTTGCACTTTTCTTCAAAAAGCCTAGAATTCTCACTTGAAACGATTAGAGAGCTGACATCTGCATAAAGAATTGTAGTGACATCATTTGAAAGGTAGGATTCCAGATTATTGATATATAGAATAAATAAAAATAAAACTGGCCCAAGTATTGAACCTTGAGGTATCCTAAAATTAATAATAAAAATGTATTCAAGTCCTTTATTAACTAATAATTATTACCCTAATATTCACAGGCTCGTTCCTGTAATTCATTTAACAGCTGCACCTTATTTCTCTAATTTATTTAAAAGAAGGCCATGGTTAACGCAATCGATTCAGGCCACATAATATCGCATTTATTAACTCATGTTAATTTTCTGATAGACGATTAAATGTTTGTATATAATTTTCTAGTCTGTTTGAAAAACTATATATATATATTCAAAGATTTTTCTATATATCTATATTTAACAATGTTTTCTAACAAACATGTATCTCCTTTTTTTTTTAAATTGACAGCTTTGAACTGAATTTGAATTAATTTGGAAAAGAGTTTGCAATGAATTATAAGTTTACGAAGTATGAGATTGGAGAAGTTTCACCAAATTTAATAATTCATGTGGGAACTTAAACTGGACCTGCCATTTTTTTGTTTTTCAATTTGTTTTGAATGATATCTCTAAATACTGTAAATAAACACTCTATATTTAGAGACATGTGGTTTTTTTGTTTTGTAGTTTCTGTTTTTAATATACTGTAAAGTATTCAATCAATTAAATTCTCAGTAATTCCCAACCTAAATATAAAGTTTTCATTCATCAATTTTTAAATGTTCATATTAGACTTTATTTCCTTCTAATTCTCTTCGTTATTCTTAAGTTTTCCATTGTACTAAATATAAATTAAATAGTGTATCTATATTTACTGATTTCTAGTAAAATTTTATTTCGTTGTTTTCAATAGTTTTTTGTATTAACTTACTATTCGTAGTTGTTTGAAGTTTATTATTTCAAATTATTTCTTTGCATGTTTATTAACTTTTCTTAATGTATTTTTTTTTGTTTCACATATTTATTCGATTTTATTTTTAATTATTTTTTTTTTGTTCCACATAAAAAATGAATAATATTTTTTTACTTACACTAATTCCGCCTTAGCGGTAAACTTTTCGATATATATAGGTTTTTTGATATTTTTTTCTTATTGCTATTAAACTATAGGAGTTACATGAAATTTATATAACAATCAATTATAAAGAATTCAAAATTGTGCAAATTATTAAGAATAGCCTTTTTGCGTAAACCTCATAGATTTCTAGAAAACTCTAGGGAAAGTACTATGACGGCCACATCACTATTTATTTGTTCTAAAATTTGTATTGAATTATAACTTGAAAATCTCCAGTACACCTATCATCCTTCAAATATATTATTATATTCATTCTTTTCAATGCATTTCAGTATTTTTTTAATTTCCTAGTTTCTTCCTCTTCTCTTTCGTTCAAACCACGTTCGCTCCACGTTAGAAGCAAAATTGCCGAACTATAATCTACATTTCGAAAAATTTTTTGAATATAAAACATGAGATTATTAATAAAAAATGCTTTAACATCATCCAAACCCACCTAGAATACACAGTTTCCTAATAACAGCTGTTTATAGATCACCATCAACAATAATTGCTGACTTTCAAGAACAATACTCACTATATATCTATGAAACATAAAATAGCAAAGTAGATTATATATACTAGTAGGAGATTTTAATAACGACATCTCATCGGAAAAAAAGGATGCTGTGCAGTATATGAACATGATGAGCGAATTTGGTTTCAGATCTACCATAAATGAATACACTAAAATTCATGGCAATCCTAAGAGCTGTATAGATCACTCATTCATTAAAAGCAAAGAAGATACCTTAATGAATATTGTACCGTTAATCTTACAGTCGAAAATTACTGACCACTTTACTATAATTTGGCAAATCGTATTAAGAAAATTGGAATAGGCAAAAATATCATACTGTCATTATAAAAAGTTAAAAGAACAAATACAATGTGTTTCATGGAATACAATTACTAATGAAAACAATGTTGAAGCTGTAATTAAAAACTTTATTACAATCTTAAAAAATCTAATACAAGAAAACATGTGTAGCATCAAAATAAAGCATAATAACCAAAAGAGAAGTGATTGGATAACACACGGTTTAATAAAATCAATTAATAATAAAAACAAAATTTATATTCAACTACAAAGAAATCCACATAACACAGATCTAAGAGAAACTTATATCAAAGTAAAAAACAAATTAACGCAATTAATCAAATTAACTAAAGCAGACTATTACAAAAACAGAATCTATAAAAATAACAAAAATAATGCAAATTTATAGAAAACAGTTAAACGAAACAAAGTTGGAAATTTTAATGAGATTAAAAATGACAAGGGCCGACTTTGCACAAACCTCGCAGAAACATTAGAAACATTTAATAAACATTATGCTACAATTGGGCAAACCTTTGCTAATAAAATTAAGATAAATGCAGGCTATATTCCAAAGAGAAATCTCAGAGAAACGCATTTTATCTTCATAATGCAAATAGATATAAAATTATTAAAATAATAGAAAACATGGATAATAAACGAACTGTTGGCTACTATAAAATAAAACTCTAATCTCAAATGTAGCAAAAATATTCGAAAAAGTACTGAAATCCAGACAAATTAGCTATCTCACAAAATATCAAACATTAAACGATAAGTAATACGGGTTTCAGTAAGGAAAGTCCACCCAAGATGCTACATTAAAAATTTCAAACAGTATCTATAATTGTCTAGATCGCAAGAACCGCTGTCTATGTCATTTCATTGACCTCACAAAGGCATTCGATACCGTTGACCATGACATACTTATTCAGGACCTTGAAAACTTAGATATCAGACATACCCCTTTAAATCTCTTTAAAAGCTATTTAACTGATAGGAAATATTGTATACAAATTAATGACACTTTTAGTGAATTCCAAAATATTGTCCATGGTGTTCCACAAGGTGCCGTTCTGGGACTCGTATTGTTCACTATATACATAAATAATATGTTTACCGTGAGTGGAATAACAAGTTTCGCCGATGACACTGCGTTATTTTGCAGTAGAGTCGGGATGAAATTAATATAAAAATTCAAGGGAACATGAAACTTCTAAAAGAGTGGTTTGATTACAAAAAATAACAGCTAACATAAAAAAACCATTATCTACCATCCCACATCAATTCTAGCAAAACAACATTCAGTTCAATAACTTACACAGACAACTCCGATATCCATGAGATTACTCCTGTAATGTAATATAAGTATCTAGGTGTATATTTTAAGAGTAATATGAAATAGAATAAACACATAGACCACCTTGTAAAAAACTAATATCAGTAGCATATACACTTAAGTTATATTGATCTACAATGCTTGAAAGTGTTATACCACGCTTTTGCTGAATCCCATATTATATATGGTATAGTACCTTGGGTGGACAATTTTGTTTCTTCAAAGAGCTTATCTTTCGCGTACATAAATGGTTTATTACAGATTATTTTTATTATTCTTTTTTGAATAATATTAAGATTATTGAGATGTATGTTATATCGTTTCCTGGAAAATCTGCCATTATTTAGTACATCTCTTTAATATTTCTTGAAGTCCAGTACTTTCGACTTTCACTATATATTTTATAACGATACACTTAAATAGTTTTTAGATAACATCAAACATCAACGGAATTAAAATAAGCTAAGAAGATAATGAAAGAATGAAGAACTTATATGAAAATACAAAATTTAGCTAGTTAATTCAAATCAATTGTAACAGTCTAAAAAGTCTAAAAAAATTGGGATGGAAGAAAGGCAACATGTCCCAAATACATCTTCTATACAGATTTTCTTTGAAAATCTTCAGTGCACCTATCACCTCATAAATATATCACTATTTAAACTCTATTTTCAAATATCCAATTTATTTCCCTTCTCTATTATTAAAACCATACTCACTCCTTGTTATCATTATTTCATTATATATTTTGACATCTCATTTTCTATACTCTCTTCCCTATTTCGATTTTCACGTTTTCATTCACCTCTTTCACCAGTCTCTCCTCCTCCAATCCATACATCTCCTTCATCTCATAGAGTTTTTTTCAACGCCACACTCTCACTCTGTAGACTTACAGAGTTATTTTTCCTTAAATAATATGTATCAGGGATTCGCTTCCCCATCCTCAGTAAGTACTTCAAGAACCACATATCACTAGATTCATTAAAGCCCCTCCACGCAATTTTATGTCTTTTTCCTCATAATTACTCACCCGTACCCCATCTTTCCTTTTCTTTATTTACTTTCCAAGATGCTTATCTATTCGCGCATTTGGCAAAGTATCACGTGTATGATGAAGCAAGTATGGTTTAACGGTTAAATATGGCGCCTGACAAGAAATCAATCAAGTGTAACTCCTGTAAAATAAGCATAAGTGAAACAGAACATTGTGTAGTGTGTTTCGTTTGTGATATAAGACTTCACTTGTCGTGTGGAGTAAAAAGGAATTCACCAATCCCAGAAATTAAAAATTTCAGATGGATATGTGATGACTGCCTTATGGACTTCCCAAAACGTAAGTCAGTGCAAGATTGCTGCAAATGTAAATAGCCAAATAATCTGCCAATTAATAACAAGGTAGACGATAAAATAGAAGAATTATTTAAATTAGTAAATAACCTACAAAGGGATGTCATAACCCTCAAATACAACAATTGTCGATATGAAGAAAATGCTCAGGCAGTGGTAAAGAATAATATAAAATATTTCAACGCAGTCACTCAGCAAATTCAGGAATCAATAAAGAGATGGAACCACAGATTCTAAAATCAAACAAAATAAAAAAACGCTCAAGTGAGTCTCGCGAATCGATGCGAAAAAAAACCGAAGGAAAATAATGCCAGTTCAACGGCCGAAGAGGAATCCAAAACAAATAATAATAATGGAAATGAGGACACGGAAGGATTTGAGACTGTCGCCTACAAAAAGCGAAGACGTCCAAGAGTCCAACCAATATACGGTACTGCAGACACAACATCGATTACCACTGTAACAAAATTCGCGTATATACATACAAACCGTTTTCATCCAGAAACGACGGTTGATGAAATTAAAACTTTATTGCATAATACAATTTTTACAAATGTGATATGCGAACAAATGAAATTAAAAAATCCAGCAGAATATGCTTCCTTTAAGGTGGGAGTTCCAATAAGTGATCTAGAAAGACTCAAAAACCCAGAAATATGGCCAAGAGGAGTATGTATCAATCCATTTTTTCACTGGATCGGGAAAAAATTCGAACCGAAATAGAAACGTATGATGGTGACCGAATGATTATGCATCTAAATATACAGTCAATGGGAAATTGCATAAACGAACTTATGGTGTTTTAAATAATTATAAAGTAGCGGTAGTATGTTTATCAGAACATTGGCAGTGCGCTAACCAAATAGAGTCAATAGGAATGCCAAATTATAACTTAATATCACACGTTTGTCGAAGTCATCGTATACATGGAGGCGTCGCCATTTACTGTGATAAGAACTTGCAAGGTATCAATAGGGAGGACATAAATCGACTCACAGTCGTAAATATATTTGAATGTACCGGTGCGGATATCAGAATAGATTCTGAAATCGTGACGTTCGTGTGTATTTACAGGCCGCCAAATGCAAATATAGACATATTTTTTGAAAAATTAGAATCACTGTTAGTAACGTTGCTATGTAATAAAAATAAGTATTTTATATCAGGCGATTTTAATATCGACATTCTAAAAGAAAATAAAATGTCAAATTATTTTAAGTCATTAATTGCGTTTTATGGCAGCTCTTTGTTAATAAAAGAGGCTACCCGAATAGTTCATGGCAATTACTCATGTATTGACAATATAATAACTAATTATCAAAGCAATATTACTTATCAAATTGTAAACACAGGTTTTTCAGATCACCTAGCCCAAATTGTAAATTTTCAGAGCATTAAGATAAGTAATAAGTCTCAAACAAAAAAACGTTTCCACAACACAATATTAACAACTTTAAGTACGCCTTGAATAATTCGGATTGGTCAGAAATGTATAACATTAAGAATGTGGAAACACAATTTAACACTTTTTTGTCGATATTCCTGCAGCATTTCAACAACTGTTTTCCCTTTCAAGTAATCCGAAATAGCACAAAGAAATCTATTTTCCCAATTTCAGATGGTACAAAAGAACAAGAAAGGCTAGTCAATCTGTATGAAATTCTTTCGAAATATTCACAAGAATATAAACAAATTTTAAAACACCACAAAACACAATACAACATAAGTTTAAAAAATGACAGACGTGCCTATTTTAGTAATAAAATAGAAATTTCAATAAATAAATGTCAAGCCGCCTGGCACGCAGTTAAAAATATAACAAAGGCAAGTAATCATTTAAATCAATTAAGACCGGTTGTTGATGTAAATGTATTGAATGAACACTTTATAAATATAGCTGCAAATATGCAAAAATCATTCCGTTTGGATAATACTAAATCAGAAACAAATAAATTAGACTGGACAATATTTTTTCATCCAATAACCACAAATGAAATTAAAACTCTTGTACAAAACATGCCAACAAAAAAGAGCGCAGGTATTGATGAAATATCGTCATACTTGGTGAAACAATCAATTGATTGTATTTCAGAACAGTTGTGCTTTTTAATTAACGAGTCGATGCATAATGGCATATTCCCCACAAAATTAAAATTAGTTAAAGTAATCCCTCTATATAAAAGCGGAAACCCAGAGGACGTGTGTAACTTCAGACCCATAAGTCTTATCTCAACATTTTCGAAAATATTTGAATATGTGATAGCTACACAAATTCAAGCATTTTTGAGTAGACATAATGTTTTATCACCTTACCAACATGGTTTTACAAAAAACAAAAATTGCAACACAGCGTTATATGAATTTACAAAATTTATACACTCATCTATAGAAGAAGAAAAAATCTGTTGTGGTATCCTACTTGACTTATCCAAAGCATTTGATTGTATTAAACACGAGTTACTATTATCAAAATTGCAAGATATAGGCTTGAGAGGAGTTGCACATAAGTGGCTAAAATCCTACCTAATCGGAAGGAAGCAAATAATAGAAATAAAAAGAGAAACAGGAATCGTACAATCAAGGATCTTGGAAATAACGGGAGGGATCCCACAAGGCAGTATTTTGGGTCCTATATTGTTCAATATTTATATAAATGATTTGTTTAAATTGAACGAAATAAATTATGTAAAAATTGTAAATTACGCTGATGATACTAATATTTGTATTAATGGTAAAAATATGGATGAATTGTGCCAAAATGCAGCAGATACATTGGAACAAGTATTTAGTTGGTTTGAGCAAAATAGATTAATTGTAAACAAAAATAAAACTAATTGTATCTTATTCAGAAAAATGAAACTATCAGTAGTCCGCAGAACCTCATCTTTGGTAATTTTGATCTGCCCCTAACACGTTCAGCCAAATTATTGATAATAGATTAAAATGGCTTGAGCATTTAAATTACATCACTAAAAAAATATGTAAAACAAACTATATGCTACGCGTCTTAAAAGAATATGTCTCCTTTAGGATACTAAAAATGGTATATCAATCCAATTTTGAAAGTGTATTACGTTTCGGGATTATTCACTAGGGAAGGTCTACCAACATAAACCAAATATTTATCTTGCAGAAACGAGCATTAAGAGCCATACTTGGATTAAAGCCTAATGAGTCCTGTAGAAATCACTTCAAAAGAAACAAATTACTCAAACTTTTCGCAATATTCATCCTGGAAAACGTATTATTTATAAGCAACCAAAAACATCTTTACAATAAAAACATGGCCACACATTCACATAATACCAGACATAAAAATAATTATCAATACCCAATCCACAAATATAGCTTTACAGAAAGGAGTCCTCATTACACAAGTATGAAGTTATACAACACATTGCCAAATGAAATAAAGATTATAAGTGTCTCAAATATATTTAAACGGAAAGTTATTGAAGTGCTGTTGGACATAGAACCATACAGTCTCGAAGAATTTCTTAATTTTAAATATTAGCTATGTATTTACATATGTTTTGTTCTCTTTGACGCTCTTTCTTATATTAGATGTACATATTATGTTCTCAAATATGGTATATTTTTGTAAGAATAAAGGTTATTATTATTATTATTATTATTATTAACAAAAGGACCTGTCTCTGATGTATTACACAGTTCCTCATTATAAGTCTTCAATTTTAGAAGCCATGAGATTATTCTATTGGCGTAGATATATCTCAAAACTAAATTAGATTCCTAAGATAGTTGTTGCGTATGAGTAATTTAATCTAAATGTACTTTAGATATTTCTCTTTTGCATATTCTACGGTATTCGTAAAAAAATTATTAATAACATCAAGATTTTCTTTTAATAAATTGTCTTCAAGCTTTACGGTTGCTTATTTATTTTTTTTAATTGTTCTATTTACAACCATTTAAATTCTATTATGGATCTGCAAGAAAAATATTTTAAATAATTAGTTTAAACCATGATAATCATATTATCTAAGCGTTGATGGTTTACCCAAAGAGTTAAATACTCGATAGTAAAATTAATTTCCTTATCTCTAACTGCGCTATGCTGATTCAATATAGATCGGAACTGGTCTCTTGTTGACAGAAATGTTTAAATATTTTAAAGCATATTACATTTTTTTAAATTATATGATTGTCACAAATAAATATTTTTTTATTAGAAGTATCGTTTCTTTGATAAATAAAATTCACTTTGTTGTTATCACACATGGTTTTTTTATTGTAGTTTGAAAATGACCATGTAATGGCTGAAACCGGTCACTAATAATAAAAAACCGTGCGTGATAACAACAAAGTGAATTTTATTTATCGTCCTAATTTTCAAAATGTATTTCAAAGTAATGGTTTCAAGCATCAACTATAGTATCGTTTCTTTCTTTAATAACAGAAGAAATATTTTTGTCAAACGATCCTTTTCTTATACAACCACATATAAGAACCATTTCTATGAAAACATATTGTTATGTATGTTTAACAATTCGGTTACTTAATTTTTTTCTGGGAATCAATTTATATTTCTCATTTTTGCAAACATTCGCATGCGGTATTTCAATTATGACGGACATTATGGGGTTAGATTTGAGGAAAATCTATTACGAGAACTAAAACGCATCATCACTATGAGTAAACAGGGAAAAAAAAGGGGGCGCGCGATATATCAGTAATATCAGCAATAAAGCCGGGCCTTTCCTTTCCTCCCAGAAAGCGGAGGATGATAGAGTGTCTGCGGGAATTAAGTGGACTCCGGGGAGGCAGCCGCAAATATGATAAGAATTGCTGGGGCGAAATTAATCTCCATCATTTCCAGGGATGGTGGACTGAATGCTCCAAGAAACGCAATTAAGTGCAGTGGTTTTGGACGGCGGGGGGAACGCGGCTGGGGGAGGGGGGGCAGTGTGACATTTGTACCAAGACCCCCGCACGCTCCCCTGGTTACGAATGCCGGACACTGTATCATTATTTCTGAGCGGGGATGATGTATTAGGGTCCTTTGTCCGCTTTTCAAATGGTGATATTGGATATCGGCTTTGTGATCAAAAATTGCATGTGATTATTTAGTACCATAAAAAATGAACAAAATGAAAGAGATAGCGAGAGAGGGTGAGAGGCACTGTAATATGAAATTTTGCTCCAATAAAAAAGCAAAAAGCTAGTTACATATACTATTATCAATAATCCGTATTCTATTATTTCTTTATTCTTTTATCATATCATAGATACTATTCACTATTGATGGTTTGAGTTTACGTTCAAGTTTTTTTAAATTAATGTAATAAAATAACAATGAGTTTAAATAGGTAATTGTGATACATTATTATATACTACTAAATGATTGTAAATACCTTTTTTTATATATCACACACTTTTAATCTTTATTTGTGACTATAGTTTCGACATTTTCTGTCATTTTCAAACTATACTTACAAGTATAGTGCAATCATTTACACACTGAGTTTATTCCTTAGCTCAATTATTTATACATTTATGAAAATTATCAATATCAAACTTTGTTAATACCTTGTATTCACATGACTTACAATATTAAATATAAACCTACTAAACTTTAATTAGTGTGAGTATTGTACGTTCAGTATTTGATATAGTGTGTAACATAATAAAAATTACCATGCAAATATGTCTTTTTGCTATACTGAAGGCAATTAAGGGAAAATTGGCTCCGCTGAAACTAATTAATTGTCTCTGCTCATTACTGACGGAAATGATAGTGATGGCGTAAGGGATGAGAGCTTGAGGGATAGGAGGATCCGGGCCACACGTTCCCCATCCCCAACAATAACGACATGTGAGTGAGCCAGAACAGGCATCGCCAAGCCCCTCATCTCGACCCATTTGTTGTATTATAATTCACTTAGATTAAGGGGCGCCCGACATAAATTAGCCTGAATTTTAACGCAAACAATCAACTTTAATTAATGCGCGTAAAACGTTTCATGCAAAAATTTCCGAAATTAGTTTCAGGCATAAGCTAACAAATACATTAATTATAAATGTTTATATATCAGCAATTATTTATTTATTTTTTATTATATTTTATCTAAATTTAGTTAGTACATTATTAATTTTAAAAATGTATCAACATAAATAAAAAATCAATGTAGAATAAAAGACAATAATAGGTAATTAATTAAAAACACTTGGTTTGTTTCACTAAATTAATTAACTATTATTCCACAATGTTTTACCACGAGGTAAATGAGAAAATCATTCATGAAATAAATATAATAAGCTATGAAGTTAAGATTAGATTAGATTTTTGGCTATAATCAATTACTCATAGTCTATTTTACCATAAGTAAATTGAATTATGATTCCTATAAAATTAAATTTTCTGTTCCTAACCCTTTTTGTGATGTTTTATGTTAATTAAAAGGTTAATTAAACATTTGGTTTTATTTAAAAAAATAGTGAAACCTAAACTGATCATATGTTTGTTACCGTTTGACGTTTTTTTTTTCTGGTTGCTTTTTTTTCAATTGCTTGTTGAGCTAAATGATTTGCTTGTTCCGAAGGTATAGAAATTTTAAAGGACTAGTATTCTTCTGGATATTTTTTTGTTAGATACACCCATGATGTCATTTACATTAAGGGGTGGATTTAGTTTACATACATGGTAGTGATGATGATACTTTATAAATCCTGTTGAGTCGTCTGTGCTCTCATTCGTTCCATGTATTCTGTGTGTTCGCTCGTTCCTTTTATATATTTTGGTCTGCCACTCGTTATTTACGTTATTTCCAGTATATTCTTTTATTATTTCCGAGATTTCATTTGTTCTGGAAGCTGATCACTTGAAACTTCTGGAGTTGTCTCAGTTTTCTTCTCGAACGTTTTTTCTGCTTTTGTTTCCTCGTTTTTTTGATTTTTTCTGTACAACTAGTTTCTTAGACCCTTTTAATGATTTTGGATCAATATTTTGCGTACTTCACGACGAGTTTAGTTCACTTATATCTTGTTTTAAACATTTTATTTCACTTCTTAATTCACTGATTTGACTACACAACTTTTTTGTTTGATTTTTTTAAATATTTATATTAAATTCTGCGCTTTTTAAAAATGATATAATTTCTTCACCCCTGGATCGCAGTTCATATCTCTTGGGCGGTTCAACTACTTTAACAGGTTGACTGACACCAATATTTCTGGTTTCTACCAAGGAGCCAACAATTTTTTTTGGAATATATTTATTTTAAAAAGCTAATAGTTGTGAAGTACTTAGTATTTTAAGGTTTTAACAAAAATATTATTGAATATAAAAAATATTCCGATCGGAGTGTGCGGCATTAATCACAGAATTTTTTCGTCGATGCCATATACTCCGATAGGAGCATTACTCAAAATGCTATTACAAAATAGTTTTATTTATTTAGAAAAGTAGGTAAGTTAACAATTGATATAAATAAAATATAATTTTTATGGTACACCTCAAAACACTGGATGCAAAATCCAGGTGATCCAAGATATGCCTTAGATTCATAAATGGTTTGCTTCCTCTTTTTGTTTTGTTTGCAAATTCTGCATTCATTTCTGCTAATCCTTTTTGTTTTCTGATTTTTATTCCTTTGTTGTTCTTTCTATTTTACTTAGACTATAAATAGAATTTTTAGCAGTTGGAGCACGAGCAATATTTGGCAGACACTATAGAGCCCGAAGATATCTTATTACCTCCAAGCGAAAATCGTATAATCTCATATTTTCTTTGGAGCATGTTCTGTGCAAATACTCCGCATTTAGTAAACTCATTTGCAAAACGTGGATAAATATTTTCTTATACCAACGAATCGTTTTTCGGCTGCAAGGATAATATGATAACATTTGGTCCCGTCTATCAACTCCCGACATATAATTATTGTATTCAATAATCACTGTTTCCATACCCCTCTTATTTTTTAATACCAATTGTGTTGGTATATTCTGTGCTAATATAGAAAACATTTCGTTTATCCGGTCATTTGCCAACGTGAACGCCATTGAAAAACATGGATTTGTTTTCACTCTTTTTAAGTTTGGCTTCTACCACATTTTTTTGGTTATTTCTTCGATATTCAAAGTGTTCCTGTTTAATATGTATTGTTTTCTAGAAGTTTGATTGCTAAATGAATACTGTTGTAATAATTATCAAGGAATACAGCATGACTATGTCCCAGTTTCTTATTGTTCATAAGTACTTTATCAAACTTGCTTTACAAATATAATTCATAAAAGATTAAACAAAAATATACAAACAATTTCGGCAGCAAGCTGAAAGGCGGAGTTGACTCTTGAAGAATGTTCTTCCACTTTAACCTGTAGGTCCTTTCGTTGACTATTTCATCATACACCAACCAAGCTTCGGATCCTCACATCGACATTTTCAAAAAAAGAAGATGAAATACAATTTTTTCTGTGTGCCCACTTCCACTGCATATGTCTGAAGAACCTTCATATGTACGAAATTTTTGTATCAAACTATTCGGTTACGTTAACATATATAATTTCATACTATATTTATGGCATTTATTTTTAATGTACTCATCAATTAATATGTTCTTTTTCCCAGACGATAATTTGCTTCAATTTCTGCAGTCATAAATGTAAACATCTTATTATAAGAAGAAACCTATTTATCGACATGCACTGCTTGAAAATAGGTATACTAAAAAGTGGGTCAGTTTTCCAGTAATCACTGATACGTGATAAAGCAATAGTGCCAGTGTGCAGTACCAGAGCTAAAAATATTTTAAGTTCCTCTATTGTAAGGTCCTTCCACAAGGTAATTCTAGATCCTACACGTGTTCCTGGACGAAACAGTACTTCAACTGCATAACAGTTACTTTGATCTACGATAGCTTGTAGAAAAAAGTCATAAAAATTAGTGAAAAAAGTCAAGAGGTTTTACACTTCCTGGAATTGGCACTAATAGTTCACGTTGTTTAGTAAATGGAAATTGTTTTAAATGTTATATATCACTCCATCCGATATCTTCTACTTAAACAGTCTCATTATCAGTTTCTGAACTAGATTCAGATTCATTTTCAAGAATATCTTCATCACTACTCAAGTCATCATCCATAATTTTTTGTGCTTCTGCTTTCAATTCACTGTCAGTCAACGCTTTCTTTCTTTTAGCACCAGATGGCCCTGGTGTACTATCCATTTTAATTGAAAATTTTTCACGTATAAGAAAATATAAACGGAAACAAAGTGTTAAACTTAATTATTTAATGTCCACATAATTTACAAACACTTGTATGCAACACCAACTTTGTACCGAGTCGTTATATTTGCCTTGTACATGCACTCTGATCCGACCTGTTAATTAGCTTTCTAGTTGCATATTACACATGCTGAGGTTGCTTAGCACAATAATTTTCAGAAGCAACCTTATCTTTCTCTTCGACTATTACCAAGGTGGGAGATTCTTCTCCTTTGAACAGTCGAAACAGTAAGAGATCAGATTGTGGTCGCTTACTATTTCAATTTCCTCCAGTCTCTCAAAATAGAAGGATTTTATTAAGGTCACATTCAATATGGTCTCCGAGTTATGCTTTCCGAAAGTTGGGGAGTTCTTTATGTTGGCAGTCTTCAAGTCTAGCTCTTAATTTCGCATTTTGCCTCTGCTGTTCATCCGTGCTGATCCCCAGTGTAGGGCTTTAGCATTAAGGTCCACGGTGACAATCACTGGGTAGTCGATGCAGCTGGCCCCGCCCTTAAGTTGGTCAAGCTATGTAGTAGTATTTAGTAGTATTTATTTATCCACTGTGCTTACATTAGCAAAAATCGAAAAAATATATATGTAACAATAAATTCTTGGCTGCCAGAACTTGTAACAAGGAGTTTCACTTTCGGCCGATCTTTATAGCTACGTTACCGTCATCCTCATCTTTTAAGTGTCCAATTTCACGCGGTTAGGGTTCCTGATTATCGTGAAACCCGGGAGTTGTTCAGAGTGCAGTATTGTCATCGTCGTTGACCGCAAGGCATCTGTTCACTTGGAGGGTGGATATTGGGCCAGTATTCTTATTTTCTATTTTGGCATTTATAAATATGTAGTAAAAATTTGCAAAACTTCTTTCAAAACCTACATCTATAAATATTAATTTGAATTTATATTGTAAATATATTATTAGCTTTGATTGAGGTGTTAACTTCGTAATACATCTTGGAAAGTTAAACAAACATGTTTCCTTTATTAATATCACACTTTATAATATGTGCTATCAATAAAGTAAACGTTTTTGTTTAATATTCTTACCTTATCACTTTCTAAATATCTATGATTATATAATATTTATAAAAAGCAATTAATATATCCTGCTATTTAATCCGCGTTTTCAAGTTTATAGATAACTCTAATTACCGTTTGATAGTGGCCTATACATGAAATTAATTCCTTAAAGAGATCACTGTTGTCCTTTTTTATTAACTCTATGATTTGAAATCCAAGAATAAAATTAATTTTATTTATTTATCTTACGAGGGCGTTTTTAAGTTCAGGAAATGAAGGCATTGGAGGGTGATAGGGGCACTCGAGAAGGTTCTAACGTTATCAATGACTAATAATTTATATATAGATATCCCAAGTGTCATCATAACGAGGTCAGTAGTTTCGTCAATCAAGCAACTCAATCCGGAAGAAATTGTGAAGTATGGAGAAAATAGAGTTTGGAGCGAATTGCTACTGGAGGTAAAACTTGGGTTCATCACTGTGAACCTGAGTCTAAGCAAAATACCAGTGGCATAGAAAGGGTCTACCACCGCCTAGGAAATTGAAGGTTTCGCAGTCGACGTGAAAGATCATGGCGACAGTTTTTGAAATACAGAAGGAATTTTGTTGATTAATTATGAGGAACAAGGTGTTGCTATGACCGAAGAATATTACACTTAGGTTTTAGAGCAGTTATAAGAGGCTATCAGAGAGAAAAAAGGAGAAAAATTAAGCTAAGGTGTCTCTTGCTGTTGTTCTTGCGCGACAATAATACCGTTCACAAGAGTCGAGTTGCATTGGCTGCTTTGCATAAAGTGGGCTTTGATATCATTGATCCTCCGCCTTATAGCCCAAATTAAGCTCCAAGCGACTATTATCTCTTTCCAAATTTGATAATTGAGCTTTGAGGAAAGACTTTTTCTGCCGATGAAGAATTGAAGGATGCAGTTTCAGCGTATTTTTCGAAAAATATTAATTATTTTTCTATGAAGATATTTACAAGTCAATGCATAGATCTGAGAAAAGTTTTGGGTTAAAAAAGAAAAATAATTCTTTATATTATTTCATTCTCTTCTATTCCATTCTACTAACTAAAACGCATCCTCGTACGTAATTCTTAGCCTACTGTTAATACCTGCACAGAACAATTTTTAAAGTAACAACACTACGTTATATATAATATTGTGGTGCTTGGGATAGTGAACGAGGATCTGCAAATGCACAAGTATTGACGGAAGACCAGAGAAAATTATAAAATGACCCGGATTTTTTTAACTCTTATATTACCGAAGCCCAGATGTTAGACTACAACCTAGAATTGAAAAGCATAGCAGCGAGTGCCACACAAAATCATCCACCGTTCCAAAAAATCACTTATGAGCAAGTCTCACATCAAAACGATTTTCATTACCTTATTTTTGAGTACCACAGGCAGAAACTGTTAACTCAGTCTTTTATCTTAAGGTGCTTAAGAGATTGAATCTCAGGGTGAAAGACTCGGTCAGATTCCACCATGAAAATTTCCTCAGTCACACGGCCTTCATTGTTACCAATTTCCTGGCCCGAAGCATTATGCCAGTGAACCCCTAGCCCCGTTACATTCTGCAAAGGCAGCCTTACGTTTTCGAAATGGTTGATATGTGACCAACCAAGCTTGCTATTTTCTTTGGTTTAGTCGTTATGAAACCTTCCAATCTTGAAAGGCACGATTATGGGAGGTGGCGAACGTGAGAAAAGTGAACTCTAACCTCCAAAGTCCGGCGATCGAACAAACCCCAGAAATATAAAGAAAATGCAAGAATACATTACAGACGCCAAAGTTTTCCACAGGAAAGTCAAATCTTCAAAACTATCAGTGGTCCATTTTTGCGCCGACTTCACTGAGCCCTAGACGAATTTTTAGACACTATCTAAACAATCCGATCTCAGCAATGTTGGCTTTTACAAGTGCTAAGCAGAAGATCTCTCAAAAATTTCTTTGAAGCCCAAAATCGAGGCGGTGCCAACTGTAATCCTTTTAAAATCGGGCTCTAGCATTAACAGAATCGATGGTGCAGACGCTGCTATAATAACGGCCAAAGTAAAAGAGCATTCGAGCACCGGTGGGGATGATCGAACCCTTGAGGATAGGCTAAAAATCCCTGACCAATAAGGGAAAGGCTATGTTGTTCATGAAAGAGGACAGGAATACACCTAGGTTCGGCTTCAGTAGGCAGATGATTGAAATTTTAAATGGTACAAGTATTCCTTATGAAACATTTGACATCCTTACTGATGAGCAGGTCCGGCAAGGTTTGAAGACATATCCTGATTGGCCAACATATCCTCAGCTGTATGTTGGTGGTGAGTTGATTGGGGGACTAGATATCGTGAAGAAGATACAGGCTAGTGAAGAGCTGATGCAGATTCTCAATGGTTGATGCCGATAGGTGTGTCACTGTAATTTAAATGAAAAACTTGGTTTCAAACGTAATTTGTATATTTATGGCCATTAAAGTTGTGATATTCCTACGCGAAACAGCATCCTAAAGTGGGTGCGGAACCTCCGTACTAGTGGAACGTTAAAGCCTGGAGTACCTGACAATGTGGCTCGAGTTAGAGCAGCTATAGAAGAGTATTTTTTCAGCAAGATGGGGCAACTTGCCAAACATCAAGGAAGCCTATTGCGTTTTTGAGAGAGCAATTTTCAGGACGACTTATTTCGCTACTGATCTTACGCCCTTAGATTTTGTAGTGGGTTATTTTAAGGCATGCGTATTTGTTAAGAAACCACGGACCCTTAATCAGCTACCCAATGCTATCACCCAAGATATTCAACCGATTCCGGCCAACATGTTTGAAGAATGCATCAAAAACTTCTAAACTCGAAGTAAGAAGTGTGTGCAAAATAATGGAGATCACTTAGATAACATTTTCTTTCATAAGAATACGAAATGACAAATCCACATCTACCTTTTAAACAAATATAATTTTGATTTTGCAAAAAAAATGCGCGTTAATTTAAATATGGACCCTATAAATACCTTAATGTTGTGTTGAGTTTTACTCTTATGTTCTTTAAAATTGTTTTATTTCCAGGGTTATTATTTGATTGTTTATCTTTGCCTTGTCAAAGAATTTGATTGAACTTGAAAACAGTATTTTGGCTATTTGGCTAGGGAGGGAGAGATTTGTGCTGGCTGGTGATTGTATGTGTCTGCTTGTTAATTACCTCTGTGTCCAGAAACAAGCGGTCCCTCCTTTTTAATACTCATTGCAAATTGAATATTAGGATGTACATTGTTGATCTAATGCATGAATTAGTCCATTATTTGTATGCAATTAGGTAATATCACGTAGATATCATCTACATATCAGAGCCACTATTTCGATTTTAGGTGATTTGAAAGGTTGGCAAAGATTTCTTTATATGTAAAATATTTTGTAACAGGTACCGTCTTGGTAGTTATATCAGTTGATGGTTTGTGTTTCTGATCATTTTGAATGCCCCTTTAATGGTAATTTGTGCCTTTAGTATTTTGACATAGAAACTAATTATTATATTTTGTGAGTTGTATCGAGAAAGTTTGCGGAATTATTTTTATAAACGTTTTATTTTACAATTAATTTTGTAATGGTATAATACTCCCTCTCAATGCAATGCACTTGCTCCAACGATGTTTCCACTGCTGAAAATATGTTTTCAATTGATCTTCAGTCAGGCCCTTCAGTAGCCTCGTCGTCTCCCGTTTAATGTTCTCAACGTCCCCAAAATGGCGTCCCCAAAGTAGCATTTTGCACTTTGGGAACAAAAAGAAGTCGCAAGGTGCTAAATCGGGCGAATACGATGGGTGATCGATCACAGTAAACTCACGCAACACGAATGGTGTGTGCCCAAGCGCATTGTCATGGTGCAACACCCACGAATTGTTTTGAGCCAAATTTGGCCGCACTCGAAAAACACGAGCTTTCAACCTTTTTAAGACTTCAACGAAGAACTGTCCATCGACAGTTTGCCCTTGTGGAACGAATTCATGCTGCACAACGCCACGCGAATCGAAAAAAAAACATGAGCATTGTTTTCACATTGGACCTCGATTTTCGAAACTTTTTGGTTCTCGAATCCCCTGCTTGCTTCCATTTCATCGATTGAGATTTGAGTTCAGGGTCGTACTCGTAGAACCAAGACTTCTCACTAGTGATGACCCTGTCGAGATAATCCGTGTCCTGTTCAGCAGAAAGCCAATCTTCACAGCATTTAATTCTGCGATTTTTTTGTACTTCTGTCAGAAGTTTTTGAACAATTTTGGGGCACAATATTTTTATTCCCAAAATTTCCTTCAGAATTGTGTGCACAGTGTCCTTATTTAAACCAAGATGATCAAACAACAGTCTGATAAATATTCGTCTGACATGCAACACTGCATTTCTTACGCGATCAATGTTTTCTTCAGTTTTTGAAGTTCACACTGTCCCGTCCTTCCTTGAATTGAGTTACCCATTTGTAAATAGTAGTTTTTTTTTTAAGAATCATCTCCATAAACTGTATTCAAGTCCGTCAAAATTTGAGTAGGAGTTTTACCAAATTTTGTGAGAAATTTAATGATGATTCGTTGTTTTTCATTAGAAGAAATCTCAATGATGGCGACGCGATACTTAGAAAGGGTTAAGAAAAAAAATTCACACAACCGCACAATAGACTCATGAAACGATGAAACTTGGACTGAGGTTCAGTTAGAGTACAAAGAGTGGGGCGAGGTCACTGGCTTGTCCCAACTACTCCACAACAAACCGTGGGGAGGGAATTCCGCAAACTTTTTAGATACACTTCGTATAGTTTTTAATAACGTTATGAAGATTGTGCTAAATTTTACGACTAGTAGTTGCCATGCCTTTGAAATATAATTCGTTATTTTATTTGTTGTTGATCTTATTGTGGTGACGATGTGTCTTAAAGGATTTTTATCTTTATATATTTTCAGGCCAGTGCTATATGATTTTTTCCTCTAGTATTGTGGTTTTCTTAACCTGGTCTGAGAGTTTTTCATAGGTAGTTAAATCGGAATTGATTTTTATAGACTGGGTCTTCTACCTTCGTCATTTTTATTGTAATCTATGCTGTTAACTATTACTGTAGCATTGCCGATGTAAGAAGGTATGCCTATAATTGATTAGCTTTTAAGTTAAGTTTTTTAATGCTTGCCGTTATTCCTGCATAATATTATATTTAGGTTGCTCTGCTTTTGGTAGAATGAATGCCACTTCCTGTATTATTGTGATCTAAGTGTCTAATTGCTGATTCCATACTGACGATGATTTTCTCTGTTGGAATTTTAGAAAATTTCATCGAGAAATGTATTTCATTCTGCAACGCTTTGATCGTGACTTGATATATTTGCTTGTTGATAGATTATAATGCATATAAACTATAGTTTGTTTATAGGTATTGTTTGGTATGTAGATAAACCTGAATAATTTGACATTACAGCTGATTGCATAATTTCACACTAAGTACAAAGTAATGTATTTTGTGCTATTTGACCTATTAGTTTTATAATTCATAATTTCTGCAATAAAGACTTAAATATTAAAATATTAAAAATGAAGTATCTTAAATGCGCTGAAAATGTATATTTACTTTTCACATTCTCACTCTTTAAATTAAAAAGACGTTATAAAGATCGGTATATGTGGAAACTCAAGATCAAATTCGTCGACATCTAGGTCTTTGCTATATAATTCTGCTATAAATCTCTCATCTATGTCAAATAAAGCTGAAGAATACAATCTTTTTCTAAGACTATATTGTCAAAGCCCATAATCCTCACTTTTATTAGTTTTCCAAGAACATTCAGATCAAAAACAATGACGTTGAACATGAGATTCAGAGTCTACACTGGGCACATTCCATTTTTAATTTTGATCAATTTAA
This sequence comes from Ontholestes murinus, assembly GCA_963969525.1. Classification (NCBI taxonomy): domain Eukaryota; kingdom Metazoa; phylum Arthropoda; class Insecta; order Coleoptera; family Staphylinidae; genus Ontholestes; species Ontholestes murinus. The sequence continues at coordinate 19,893,724 of OZ018392.1, read as the reverse complement.
TGAAATAAAATACCTGCCTTTTACAGGTCAAAGTATTGCCAAATAAATGATACATAAGTTTGGTATAAGTATTTCTAAATTCAGAAAAGTAAAGTTCTAATGAAAGGGAAACATGATGATTAAGAGTTAACATTTATTTGAAAACATCTATACTATTAAAATGCAAAACATTTAAAATCACTGATTTTTTGAAAATTCAGAAATTTAAGTTGGTACTATATTACAGATTTAATGAACTATTCAAAATATTTGCGCCATGTTTGGCTTCTTTACTTGAATTTAAAATGAAAAATATTTTTGACTGTTAGTTTTTTAATTCAAAACCTTCTTTACTTCCTCAAATCATTCCAATTAATAACAAAACATTTTATGATCTAAGCAAAATGCATTATATTCGTAAATGATATGAATACAGTACTTTATAGAACGTTGTTGAAAAAAAATAATGATTTTGATAGTAGTTTTTATGTTAAATAAATTTTTGAATTTACATGTGGGGAAAATTCTTCTACTCTAATATACGTTGATAAAATATTAAATATAATTATTAAATATTTAATTAAACTCGTGAAATTTTTTTATACATACTTTTCATAATTATATTTTTTCCATTAATATATTATATCATGTTTACCACTAAATATTCAACCTTTGATAACAGTTATTATTATAAACTCTGCTACATAGTCAGTCATTCTAACGCCTTTATTATTTTTTTAAACCAAACTAAAATTAATGCAAGAAATTAATTGAACATTTTAATACATACATTGATTTTCATTGAAATAGTCGAAACATACATTCGCTGGAATTAATTTTAGAGTACAAAGTACGTCATGTGGGAAATTAAATTAACTGAAACACGAGTGCTACATATTTGTATATGTACTAAAATTTTTGATTATTTATTCTATTTAGTATTAAAAACTGTAATAATTTATTCCCGAGTAGTTTTTAATTTACATTTATACATTTTAATCAAAAAAAACCTGTAAAACTGTTAAAAGCATTTGAAGCAAGTTATTTAAATGTAATTGGAAGAGTTTTAATATTTACATTTCCATATTATACAACTGCTGCCTACTTATTAAAAAAAAATAACTAGAATTATCAATTTATATTTGTACAGATTCATAAAAATAAATATTTTTGATCCAACTGCTGAGAGTACCATAAAATATTACAAGCACATAATTGAAAATTTTCTAATAATTACCGTTTCGCATTACACAACTACAGCCATCGACTTATCATAAACTCATCAAAACTAATAGCCTTTCCAAACTCTTGTAAAATCATCCGGATTTAGTTTTAATTAAGTTACAGACCTCGGGAATTTGTTCCTCGCCCGTAGTGAGCTGTCAGACAAGTCTCTCAGATAAGTTCGAGTCGAATAAAATTCCGCCTCCGCACGTAAATCCCACTCTGCTCCCATTTACATCGCCATTTACAGGATGCATCCCTCGTCCCATCCAAGAATTTACATTTTGATCGATTGTTTCGCCCATAAACAAGATCGGGAGTGGCGAGGCGGCAGGGTGTTGCGGGGTGGGGAGGAGTCCGTGAAGACGCAATCATGGACGGAAGAGGCAGTTTGATTCGATTTAAAATCAATTTGGTGTTGTTTTAACGCCGCATGTGCGCACAATTCTCTTTCTTTATTTGATCTTATTATCGACTCGGAAAAAAATGTTCGTGTTGTCAAATGTGGATTGAAATTGAATTCTGGTTTCGCGATATTTTATTTAATAATTTATTGCTTGCATTGGCTTTCGTTTTTATTTGCATTCAACGTATTTTCTTATTTCGCGCTTTTGAATGAATGGATGCTGTCAGAGTTGTCGATTGGTTTAATAAAAATTTATGCCAGAATATTGAATACATTTAGATTTCAAAATAAAATTGGAAATAAATACGATTTAAAAAATACCCTACATACATTGTAGTGGTAAAGAGGAATTATTGGGACAATTAGTGATAATAATGATAGACATTGATTATTACTTGTAGATGGATAATTGCACTTGACAAGGGAATATAGTAGATTGTTTAGACAATATGGCACGTCTATCAATAACTGCCACTGATTGATTTATTACCAGTGTATACTCCTATTTTCCCGTACTGTTTGTTACATTAATACAATCAACTAAATGGCAAGAGGAAATTTGAATTAATGCTTTCTACTTGTTAAATATATGTTTTTATTGAATACTCTTTTATACATTTTAAATATACTTAATAATAAACTTATAAAGCTCGCTTAAATACTTAATTTAGAGTAATTATTACAAATGCTAGGGTTAATTAATTTTTAATACGTAGAAAGGGAAATGATTCTTTTGTTGTAAGTACCGACTTTAACGTTCAATTTATAGAGATGTTGCATATTAGCATCTTCCACATAATGAGGATTACTTTTCTTGCTACGGTTGCAAATAATATCTATTGAAATCGTTGTTAGAAAATTCTTCATAAAGGCGAATTTTGTATAGATATTAGGTTTTTTTTTCTTAATAACGTTCCTAATGAACCGCAGCTAATTTAGTATGCATAAAATAATAAAACATTGAATAAAACAAAATTAATTTGCGTGTTACGAATATTACAACTATCAAAGCAACATTCATTCAATTCAAATTAGTGTTGAATTGATAGTTGTACTATTCGTAACACGCAAATTAATTTTGTTTTATTTAATGTCTGTCTTGGTTTTAGCCAGAGAAGTCGTTGTTTCAAAATTAATTTGTTTTGTAGTCTTAGTAAGACTCATTGTTGAGGATTCACGAAATGTTTTCGCATTTTTAAATTATGACTCTATTCTTGTTGTTTTAATAAGTAATTTGTTTTGTAGACTTAATAAGACAAAATTTTGTAGATTATTATTTCGTTTCTACAATAACGTAAAGAAAGTTTAGTACAAATATGTCTACGTTAATGTGTAGGAACAGGCCACAAATTTCAATATTTTTGCTTTGTCTATAGCACTCCTGTAAATAACTTCAAAGGTTTCTATTTGAAACTTCCAAAATATACAAATCCAATTAATATGTCTAAATGAAGAATAAGACTCTATATATATGAAACAGTTATAAATACAAATCCAGTAAAGGTATTTAAACGAAAAATAATATTTTATATCTATAATACCTTTAGTTTAAAGATTAACGTTTATTGAAAACTTTTGTTCGTACTATCATGCTCTTAAATCTTATTTGCGAAGCATTGTGAATTCAATCATTAACATGAATTGGATTTATGTTAAATAAAGATATTTAGATTAGGTTTACTCAGCAAGGACCCTAAACTAATACTATTAGAAGTTATGTTGGAATCAGTTTCAATGTATCTTATATTTGTTTCTCATTCATCACTTGGTGAAACTTGATGCTAATTAGTTAATTAGTTGATTAAAAATTCACCTGGTTCGTTTCACTTTATTTTCTATTTCATTATCCGACTCATTTTTAGAATGAGCCATTATCAATATTATTATAATTGTTTCTTATCAGTTAAAAACTTTGTTGCTGCTCAGGCAATTTATAATTTAATGAAAGCATATTATTCCTAACGGCATGTGCCTACAATTAATACCACGTAAAATTTTAAATTTAACTTAAAAGCTAATTTCTGCACTGTCAATATACCCATTGGCTAGCATATCCAGAAAACATAAATCCAGAAGAGTTTCTATGCAATGACAGCATATTAAGCTGGATAAGCATAGAACTATGGCTAAAGTTGATAATCAGCCTGTCCATTTTTCGATTAGTCAGTAAGTTCGGTAACCATACAAGATATGCATAATCTGCATGAGGAGGAATAAGCACCTCGTATAAAATTTTCACGGTAGTAATACTGAAACCCTATATGAAGCTATTGTCAAAACCCAATATTTTTAAAGATGAATTACGTGCAATGTTGATATGTTTATTGAAGCTATGTTTCGATGTGAACAAAACAGCCTTATATTTCCAGTTTTGACCTTAGTTGATCATTATGAATAGTATATGAAAATGTTATTCCGTTAGATGAATTTCGTAAAATCTTAGGTAATTTGGAGGTTTTGCGTTCTGAAAATCAAATACTTAAGGAATCAGTGCAAGATTTATCTGCTCGGCTAAATCTACTGGAATCTAGATCACAAACTCCGGAACTTTCACTTGTTCGCGAGCTTGAGGACAAGAAACATCGAAAAATAATCTTATTATTCACAATATACCTGAATCACAAAGTACTAATCCAGAAGATCGTAAATGTTATGATGAAACTTCCGTCAAGGCGCTACTGAAACCTATAGTTCCTTCTTTGGCCATCAACCGATGTTTTCGCTTAGGTAAAAAGAGTGATCATACTATACCAATCAAAATTATTCTCATCTCGACGTGATGACATTATAAAAATATTGAGGAATAAAAAAACCCTTGCCGATCCTGTTAATATTCAAGCTGATAGATTTGTTTTACAAAGAACTGAATTCAAAGCGGTATTAGATGATCTAAAATCTCGGAATGATACTAATTTATTTATTAGATATGTTAATAATCAACAAATAATTGTTTATCGTGCCTCTAATACCCAAAAAAAACAATAATTACCCAGCAGAATATTGATAGCAATTTAAATATTTTTTTATCAAAATATCAGAGGGTTGACTAAAACAATACAATTTTATAATAACGTAAGTTCGTCTAATCATGATTTGATATTTCTTACTGAGAGTTGGCTTAAGTAAGGTGTTTTTAATTCTGAACTATTTCCGAATCAATATAATGTGTATTGTTGTGACCGTCCTAATAAAATAGGTGGCGGTGTGTTACTTGCAGTGAGAAATGTATTTTCTTCTGGGAAGTTACTCTGCCAAATATGTCAGCAATATTAAAAGCAGTTGTAGTTAAATTAGCTATTATTTCCAAAAAATGCTTATGTTATGCGTTTATATCCCAAAACCTAGCCTTGAAATTTTGAGTTTATTTTTTGATGTTCTCGATTCTCTAATCGTCCATTACGACAACGTATTGATTTTGGATGACTTTAATATTCACGAGTATCTGCATTGTAACCAAACGCTCTCATCGTCAAATTTTACGACAGCCGTAAACAATTTTTTGAATTACCACGATTTAGTACAAATCAATAATATTCCAAACACTCTGAATAAGATTTTGGACCTTGTCATTATATCACGTGAATTTAAATTTGAACTTCAACGAGATTGCGAGCCGCTTGTACCAGAGGACACTCATCACCCTGCGTTAAACCTCTCAGTTCAAATAAACAACTCGGTAAGACCAACATTTTCCGCGTCCAATGATTTTAAATATAATTTTAAGAGAGCTAATCTTGTGAACTTATACAATAATTTGTCAAACATTGACTGGAATGTCTTGTACAAGTTGAAGAACGTTGATTATGCATGTGATTTCCTCTATACCCAGTTATACAATATTTTCAACAGAAATGTCCCTAAATACAGATGTACAAGTAACGACAATGATTTCCCACTCTGGTTTGATAGTTCACTGAGATGTGAAGTGAAAAGAAAAGAAAAGTTAAGGTCCAAATCCTTACGTAACAACAACAATATAAACAAAATTAATTATGAAGACGCTAGGAGGAAGCTTAAAACCTCTATAACATCTATATGAAATGATTTTGTACGTTGTGCGGAGAATAACATGAAAAATGATCCTGCTAAATTTTGGAACTATGTTCATGCAATAAAAAAAGCAACACGTATTCCAGAAAATATGATATACAAAGATAAGTTTGCTTCTCATCCTGCAGAAAATGTAAATGCGTTCGCAACTCATTTTAATTCTGTGTATATAGATAATGCCGATAATCATCAATCTGCGTCTAATACTAGTCACAGCTTAATAGGTAACATTGTAATTTCCGAAGAAGATGTACTGAAGCAATTGAAAAACTTGAAAGCCACTTTATTCATTATCATTTTGTTTTACGCACTATTTATTATTTTATTACAAATATTGTACCTTATCTTTTATTGTTTATTTGTGTACTCTTGTATTTTACCCTTTTATTGGATTTATTCTGTTGGGTAATAAACTATTATTATTTGTATATTAAAGTTGTAAATAACTAAGATTTTCAAAAATTTGTGTTTATTTCCAATACAATTGTTTCGCAAATTGATTGCTCCTTCAGGTGAATAAAAGTTTACATTTGTAAACTCGCAATAAATTTGCGAAACAATTGTAGTGAAAATAAACACACAGTTTTGAAAATCTTAGTTATTTACAACTTTAATATACAAATGAATATGGATTTTCAACACCTCAACGCCTTATCTATCAACCAACTTTTATTATTATTATTATTATTATTACTGCGACAAAATAAAATATGGAAAAATTATTTATATTTAACTGTAAATTATTATGAACGACCCTAACGAATCTAACTAAATCAACATTTACTAGTTGATCTTTGACAAAACTTAACTCACTTAATATTTTATGCATTCTTTAGGTAGAAACCTGCTATATTTAATCCTTGTACTGATGTCTTCTGTAAATAACAGAAATATGGGCCCGCAGTGAGATATCTAAGGAATACCTGAAGTTACATCAATACATTTATTTAGATGAGACCCAATAAGAACATATTGTGTTCTATTTGACAAATAACTAAATAACTTATGAGCCAACCCACTGCCAGATAACCAATGCCTATAGCTCTCAGCTTTCTTAGTAAAATAATTTGCACACCCTTTTACAAAAGCAGTCGGCGAAATTGTTTTATATATGGTATAATTAAATTGGTCACGAAAGAACAAGCTTTAAAATATCCATGTTGTTCTTAAAAAATAATATTTTTACATGCCCAGATTATTTGCAGTGATATAAGTAGTCCAGCATCTTTGGTGTTACCCATTGGATGCTTATACCTCTATAATTTGTTATGTCCGATCTACAGCCACTTTTGAATGTAGGGACTAAAAACTACGCTTCCATAATTCGGGAAATATTTGTTTCAGGAAATATTCAGCGATTCCTTCAGGGCGCATATATTAAACTGATTTGTATTAATACATGCATTCATATTAGAAAAATCCTTGCAAGTATTATTATACGAATTACTGATTATAATTGGTCGAAATGTGTGATGCAAACAAATTTGTACATTCATTCAAATTATCTACAGTTTCACTATTCAAAACCCATATTCCTTTCCAAAACTTGAATAAAATGTTTGTATAGGATATAATTAAGTGCCGCACACTTATATGGTAATCTTTTGAAAATTTCAAAATCCGATTTCAGGCCACAACTTTTATAAACCTTAAGACTCTTGTAGATTCACGAAATGTTTTTGTATTTTTAAATTAGTGGTTTTATCAGAAAACTATTGATACCAGCATAATCTCCTGATTTAAATTCATAAAACCAATCCTCTTTGAATGCATAACTTTAATAGATTATAGAGGCTAGCTTTGACAGTTTTGAATGTGATGAATACGACACAAAACATCACTTGTATACAGTAAGAATCGAAGTATTAATAAACCCGAAGTGTTTTCACGAAGTGTAAAATTTACTTGCAGCATTTATATAGTTGAGGACATTTGCTAAAACCTACGCTCGTAGGCATTCGTTTCTTATATCCAGTATATCATTTGATTGGACCCACGATGCACTGGGTATATTAAAGTCTCCATATATGATATTATTTGCAATTAGGATGGCTGGAGCGGACGTTATCAATAATATTTGCGATGGTAGTATATTGATCATTAGCAGACCCCGGAGGTGTATATATTGACCCGATTACGTATTCATCAGCGATCTTAAAAAATAATTGTTAAGCAGTGACACTGCATTCTATTAATTTACTTGCAAAATTATTTTTGATAGCAATCAAAACCAGTATTCAGTATTTGATCTATTGTCACTGTTTTGGTCAGCTCTAAATTATTGAAATTTTAAAGACTCAATTCAGCATCTGTAACCGATTCGTCTAATCATGTTTCCATTAAAGCGACAACATCATAAATAGATGCTTGATTGTTCAACATAAATGATTATATTTTACTTTTAACGCCGCCCATGTTTTGGAAGTAGATGTTTAGTTTTTTTGGGCCCGAAGATTTCTCAATTGATGGATGTCCGTTCAAGTACTTGATAGTTATATTAGTTTTATTTCTTCGTCTTGTGAGTTCTTCTCTACCATTTTTAATAGTCTCGTTGAATTTAAGTCCTGTCATTCTAAATGTGATATTACTAGTGTCGATCGCTTGCTTTATTCTAATTAAATCACGTGATTCCTAAGCAATAGAAAATATCATTTTAATTGGGCTTGTCCTTATTTTAGGTTTTCGTAATCGAAATATTTCAAATAGTTTTAATTTAAAAAGCGAGTCGATTACATTTTTTAAGATAATACTATCATACGCTGCTTTGACTTGGGGTGATTCTGTTGGTTTTGGAACATTAAAAACAATGACATTTTGTGAACGCATCTGACGCTCTTCAAACCTCACGATTAATATGAGAGACTTTCGAGGGGTATTTTCAACACCAATTTTACACATCACTTACTTGCTCTATCTATATATTAGGGGTTGTTTACAATAAGGCACTTGGTTGGTTTCACAATTTTTTACAATTTATTCCGACTACTTTTGATTGTTACATCATTATCTACGAATGGCTATTTCTAAATTCCTGAAACCAACCAAGAGCCTCATTGTATATAACCCATAATATTAAAAATGTTTCACCAAGTGACAAACGAGAACCAAACTTAACAAATTCTTATCTATATATATTATACAATATGTCGCTAATTGTCACAATTATGTCTTTATCTAACAAGATTGAAAGTAAAAATGAATTTTAGCTAAAATGTAATTAATTCACAGACTTATTAAAGTCCGTTACGTTGTAGAAAATTAACTAATAACTAGAAAAAAAACACTTCTTAAATCTTCAGTACAGCTTACAGCTTTATTATAAGATTTTAAATACAAGTAAAAACACTTACTAAAATAAGTATAATGAAATGTAAATTACTTACTTAAAATCAATTTTATAATAAAGCTGTACTGAAGAGATCGAAAGATCAAAACACGTGTCTGCAGATGATTTTCAACTTGATTGTATACAAATTTTTGCCATTTTATTTTTAATCACATGAACCTAAATCCATTTCTTGTTTCAATTTATCATACCATATTCACTAACAAACTATTTAACGTACATTCAACCAATTTTAGTTTATTTCACAGAAATAAATACGTTTAAGCTAGTCTTGCTTTGATAGCCTTACTATTTGTAAGACGCAATTTACTTTTGTATCATTCAATGCATACCGAGGCATTAGCGAGAGAAGTAGTTGTTTCAATAAGTGATTTGTTTTGTAGTCTTAATAAGACTCATTTGTTGTAGATTTAAGAAAAGTTTACGTGATTTTTCTAATTCAATTAATAAAACACGTTATAATTCACTAACTTAAAAAAAAAATTGTGAAGAAATTAAATTCTAACGTGTTTTATTAATTGAAATTTCTCTTCACACAACTTAAAAACCAATAATATAAATTTTTCTAATTATAAATTCACAGACGTTTTGTAAAAAGTTAACTGAAAGAATAATTAGAAATTCCTTTATACACATTTACCTCGGACAATTTAAATGCATAGTAGTAGTGTTTAGTTATCGATCACGTGGTCCTTCCTCCGTATAATTTGTTTATTTATGTGTGTGTAAGTAAACTTGTTATTTTAATGTATCGCCCCCATCACACTAAAGTACTATTAATTATGTCCTAACATCAAATAGTTCCTCAGCCACATCATCGATCACCTGGATTAACTAAGCCGTATTATCGCTATCTCTAATTAATACATTAATATTAATGCAAATGTTGTCGGAGATAAGTTTGCCTACCTTTATCGTTAAGTATTTATCTTTAGTAAATAAAGCATTTAAATAGTTTTGTTTCTCGCTGCTATTACTATTTCCAATTTACATATTATAAAACATTTTATAATAGTAAATTTTTGTGTCAAAATATATATGAAAACGAAATTAATTTTCGTTTATTTTACTAATTATTAATTAAATCACTTTCCATTTGAGTATATTTATCTAATGACATTTAAATATTACTAAGGAAAATATTGTAAACGAAAAACAATTCAAAGGCGAAAAAGTGTAACCAAAAGTTAATAATACCGGAACTATAATCCAATAATGAAAAGATATAGTCTAAGTAGTAGAATTAATAATATTAATAATAACGGTACTCCTGTATTGTAGTTTCTAGTTTTTTTTAAATTAAAGTAACTAGTTTAATTAACTTGTTAAATTTCATTTATTCAACAATAAAAATATATTTTTGTCCAATTTTACATACACTAAATTATTGAATTGGCTTTAAAAAGCAGCGTTGTGTGTCCTTGTTTTTTTGTATATTTGATATAATCATTTTATTTTGATTTCTTAAATGAGCGATATTACACATTTGCTATATTTATAATAATAATATCTTCTAGGATATTATAATATAATTAAATGTTATAATTTTATTTCTAACAATATAATTAATTTAGTTTTTTGACAATATTCACTAAAGAGCATAAATCCAATAACCACTAACCGTACAAGTACAGATTCTGGTACAGATCTTTGCTTGTCATTTATAAACAAGTCAATTTCACCTATTTGTAATAATAATAATAATATTGTATGTTACTATATATGGCTTACATTCGTCACAATAATTTACAATTGTCAACATACGAGAGTGCTAATAAAAGTAACTACACAATATAATTAATTAGGAGTATGTATAATAATAATATAAGAATATAGGACTAGAGTTTACATAGTAGAATAATAATAAAAATAGAATATTATATTTACACTTAGACACATGAAAATGTTTATGTTGTGTTTATTTGTTTTAATTCTGTGCCAACGAAACAGTCTAAAACATACAAAAAGCTTAATTTATTGTAGGCAAACCAATTTTCAGTTTCAACCATCGCTACATTATTTAAGATCTCGGCTTTACAAAATTTTTCTTAAACACAATCAACGTTGTGTCAACAGCGAATTGAACAACATCAGGTTATTCCATGTTGTTGGGAAAATCGTTAATAAATATTAGAAACGATAACGTACCTAATATGGACCCTAGCGGAACACAAAGTATTATTTGCAGAGGGTAGATAGAGTATTATTAAATTAAGTTCTTTTTTCTATTCTCCAGATAATTTCAATTTAATACACAGCTGTTGACATCAAAATTGTATAATTTCAACTTTTCTATTAAATTTTTATGCATGATAGAGTCAAAGGCTTTCATGAGATCAATTAATGTTGCGATAGCAAATTCACCCTTTTCATAACATTGAATTATTTTGTAGAAATATATTTCTCAATTTACATGAAGATTATCATTATAGTAAATTTTTTGAAATAATTAACACTTTCATCACAAATTTGTTTTTATTAACTAAATGTACATTTCGAACAGAAAATAATTAAGTCACCCAACCTTTTTCCGACTTTTGTATTTATTCTTTTTTTTATAACAGTTAACTATTGATAGATAGATATATATTTATTGATAATTTGATTTTAACATTTAGTTATTAGGACAGGTCAGACTTATATACTAAGCACAAAATAAGAATACCAATAATATAAAAATTCATTTAAAAAGACATAAAATTAATTAATATTATAAAAAAGTAAACTATATACAAGCGCTTCTCAATTTCAAAATACTCATCTACATTATAAATTTCCATTTTTGTGACGATTTTGTGGATCACTTCTTTAAATTTTTTCTAGAAAGAATTTTGATTTGCTCAGGTACTGATTATAAAATTTTATTGCACGTACTATGAAACTCTTTTTAGATTTTGTTAGCCGATGTTTAGGTAAATATACATCAGTCCTTGATCTCGTATCATAGCTGTGTATATCTTCTGTCATAAACATATAGTAAACATGATACAATATATAAACCAGACACAGTACATATTCTTAATTTAAGTGCTATCTAAGGTAATCTATAAAAATTTGATGTTATCCATTTTAATTGAATTTAAAAGAGAAAAGGAAATCGTATTGGTTTTCGCCACATTAATGGCAAGATTATTGTGTTTAAACCATTGTACTGCTTCGATTTCAATTCTTGTTTTTACAGAATGTGGGTGGTCTTTTCTTACTAGAGTTGTATCATCAGCATATTGATACGAGTCGGCAGTTGTTACATTGGGTTTTAGATCATTTGTGTATATAAGAAATAGCAGTGGGCCTAAAATAGTACCTTGCGGTATGCCTTGTTGCAAAACGACGGCACACTTATAAGCGCACAATAAGCCTGTTTTTCAAATTCTCCTACGACACTCGTACTGATGGGAATTAAATAAATTATTAGCCTCAAAAAAGCTAAAATTTGATCAAACATTACTTTTTCAATTATTTAGGAACATATGAGAAGTAGAGCTATGGGCCTGTGGTTATTATACTTATTCACATTACCCTTTTTATAAATAAGTATAATCTTCGCTATCTTTAAAATATCTGGGAAGATTACTGAGATTTATTAATCTCGTTAGTGGGATAATTCTAGCATCAAACACTGATTTAACTACATTGATAAGCCAAATATATCAGTACTATTATTAGATTTAGCTACTATTAGCTACGTCACGTAATGTGACACAAGACTCATTTGCAAACAAACATTTAGGAACTTTGCTGTTAATTTTCGTAGAATTATGCACAAATCAATTTTCATCAGGTTTGTTAATTTTACCAATAATTTAATGAGCAATATTTTCAAAATAGGTGTTATATTCAGAGTCTTTTACCCATTAATAAGTTTGCATATCGCCCTACCTCGGTTATTGGATGAACTTACAAAATTAGAATTTGCACAATTTAGACTGCTTAGTGGCATTTCTATATTCCTGCTTTATTTTCTTTTTGAGTTTTACAAGGTCCGGAATACTATATTTTTTGCATCCTACCTCAACTAACTGAAGTGTTTGCCTTAAATCATTTAATTTAAACGTGAACCATTGTATTGTTGATTTATTTGCTGAATTAGAAATTGAATAAGTTGAATAACTTATTTACCGCTTTAAATATCTTTATCCACTTAATCACCTGACTTGACTGAAGTATACAACGTCACGATATTCGGAAACCAAACTTTCAGGAATTCTTTAAATTGTTTTATAACCACTTGCATACAATAATCCATTGATAATACCTGGGACACATAATTTTTGTTGATAAATCAAACAGTGGATTTTAATTGAGTCCTCTCTTTTGGAGCGGAGCGATTGCCAGTATTCTTGGTAAATTCTATTTTATAACTTTAACTTTTACAGTAGATGTTTTTGCATACACAGTTTTCAACGGCTTGAAAAATATCTTTTAATGTTGTTTAAATTTATCAAATTAATGTTTTCTTCATTTAATTGAAATGATTTACTTACTTCTTAGTTCAACACTAAGTCGGAAATGTCTCTCTTTTGATCAAGTGCGAAGGAGAAATATTTAAATTCTTGAATTCTGTCGGGCAGCTTTAAAATAATTTCATTTCAAATCGCGTTTCTTCGACGATACACTGTTTGCCGATATAAGCTTAGGTTTGAAAACAGTTTACTTTTATCAGAAAAATTATTTTTATAACAGCTTCCGAGTATTCATTTATAAATACACCACCCGAAAATCTTCTTATTTTTAAAATTAATAAAATTAGGTGGTTGTATATTTTTAAACCTTCCTGACTAAGGTTTAAAAATTGGTCATCCCCTAGAAAAAAATAAGACTAAAACATATTCAAAATATCTGTAATATTATAAGCTAGAGTCATGCGTAAAATATCAATTTTAGAAATGAAGAGATGATAATCTAAGCTTCGAATTTCTATGATCGAATCTGTCTAGAGTTTATGAACCTACAGAGACAAAAATGTCCCGTAGTATTTCTTAATTTAAAAAATTTAGTAGCTGAAAGTCCTCTTATTCTAATTAATTATTTTAAGAAGTTGCATTATAAATAACACTGTTATATCCTTTCTATGAACTTAATTTTTAATGTTTAGATATATATGTGACTGGTAGGCACTCATTATCAATAACAACTTCTTCACGAAACCCAAAAACAAACATTTATTAAGAAGTTGTATTATTATATATAATTTATTTATATATCTACTAAAATAGTTGACGTATGTAAAAGTGGGATGGTTTTAATATGAACAGCACTAACCATTAATAATACATATAATTTCACGTTTATACAACAAGCCCCATAATTCCTCGTACTTGATACGATAATGTGCGTATAATGCCGAGGTGATGGAGTGGCCGTCTTCTGGTCCACATTAACGCAGAATATATAACTTCCACGCTGCATCCATAATTTAGTTATATAGCGAGATATTTTACGCCGAAACGGCCGTTCGAGACCAGAATTACCCGGCGCCTTCGCCATTTAATTACGCCGCGTTCACAATTAAAGTCGACTCGCATCTGATGGGCGCAGACGTTATAACTTTATGGTTTAGCCGTCGGGGTCATTGTTGCATGAGCCCTTTATTTCGTCTCGTCTATTAAAATATAATTTAAATCACTCGTGTTGCATTAAAATCACTGAAATTATATTATTGCAAAAGTGTAATTATTTTTTACGCTTGATTCTATATTATCAAATGAAATAATAATATAACTATATAGAAAATATATTTCTAAATGTTTATTAAAAGTTATTTACAAATTATAAAGTATAATTATTTCATAATGTTTCACTACGAGATAATTCAAGTACTTTATACTTGAAAGTAAAGCAGGACTATTATAGTTTTTAAATTAAATTAATCTCTAATTTTTTCATTAAATATTTCGTTATAATAATTAAATTACAATTTTCACATTTCTATACTAATAATATATAAAAAAATGTACCACAAAGTGAACGACTCCACAATATATAAAATAATTATAATATTTCCTATGCAAAGCCTTATTGAAATGGTACTTTCAACTAAACGACTTATTTAATTATTGTTATATTAATGCTGCGTGAATTATCACGATTCCGAATTAATTATATTAAGGAAATCCCAACAAAGAACTTTCTGTGCTCGCAGAATTGCGCTCTTGGAAAACTTAACTTGCGTTTTCGTGTTTCATGTATGTCTGAGGTTGTGTGTGCGGTTAAACTGCTTAGTGGAAAGATCAATTATGATGAGGTCTGCATCCCTTGTGCTTATCATGGCGGAAGGAATCGGTGAATACATCGGGATTTATGTGTGATGTAAATATGAAGGCAAATTTATGCCAATGGATGTATAGATAAATGTAACAAAAAGAAGTTTGAAGATAATTTATGTAATTTTAATAACATATTTTAATAGTTAAGACACTTGGTACACTTATTATACTTTTGTAAGCCGATATATTAAAATAATTACGTTCACGATCTAAAAGATATGAGATTTTTAAATAAAGAAAACACTTAACTCCTTTGTACCACTTAAAATTTTATTTTTCTGCGATTAGTTCCAATTGTACATTAATCATTTTCAAAGTCAAAAGTAGAAATATAAGTGTTTTCTTTATTTAAGAAATCGAAAATTTACCACGTAGAAATCATCGCACTTATAATCATGATACTATAAAGAATAACATTTTAAATGACATAATTAATAATCTTTGACAGAGTAATTCGTTTAAAATTAATTTATGTATATCAGCATAAGCAAGTGGCGATCATAAGCCATGCAAATTCAATCCATTCGAATTAGTTAATTAATAATTAACTTTTCCGGGGCTTACCGAGGGCATTGAATTTTAGTACGGGATTATATTAACAAAAGTTAAATTAATACCGACAGGACGATATTAGCTGCTGTCCAATATATTTATATCGTGTATATGGTAACGCCAAATCCGGAATTTGAAACGTGGTCCCGGTTTAAAAGGGATTTTAACAATTAGTGTATATTTACATAGAAATTTAAATCACGGCCCACCCTGCCTCTCGTAATCCCCATTTCTAAACGCTGCCCGCGAATCGATCGGGGATTAGTGAATTAGTGACCTGCGAGCGGGATCTCTGGGACCTCGCAAATTTCGAGGGACGGGGACGATTCAAAACAATACCAAAGGGCTCTCTGTGCGACGTGGAGATTCAAATATAAAACGATTCTGCTTGCCCAGATTGAAGCTGCTATTTTTGAATTAAACGTGTTTGCTTAACTATAAAAGCTGAGCTTGGGATTTGAAGCTTTGAAGCGGTTTTAGATTAAATGTGTTAAAAAATACAATGAAAAAATGTAGTTTATTAGATTTAGCTATTTAAATCTAGATATGTCTTATATTGCAATTTGTGTTGTTATTTTTTTAAAGTAAATTTAATATAATAATGATTCATTTTTAATATAAAAGTATATAAATGCTAATAACATTATCCTAAACTGATCATATAAAAGTACAAAAGAATCTAATTAAGATGAGATTTTTGAAATTATGTACTATTATACGCATTGTATTTTGAAGTACTGAATTTCCTAAAATGCTTTGACATCATCTTTAAAACAGTGCAATAATTAGTAAATTCATTCATCTGATAAGGAAAATAAGTAAATGATTATTTAATGTTGATTATTATTATTATTATAAGACCATTCGGCAGAAAGGTTGTTATTTCAACATTGTCATATAATTATCCTTTATATTTCCATACAGATATATAAAGTATGTCTCAAAAAGTAAAGTAAATAGTCGCGTAAATGACAAAGGATTTATTAGGTGAATACAGAATTGTGTAAATAAGGTAATATCATATATTTTCTTTTGTTAAAAGCTACTAGTTTCAGTTGACAAATAACGCCACGCAGCCAGTAAAAATAATTTAGCCACCATCTTACCTTACCCAAAAAAATATTTGTTTTAAATTACTCACAAAAAGCAGAAAGAAAACGCGGTCTATTTTTATAAATGATTGATTATTGTTGAATATTTCCAATTTTTTTAGTAGTACCAAGAATGCAGGAATGAAAACAGTAATATTGTTGCCATTTTCTCATTACCTACAGAGAGCTTCAATCAAATCAAAAGGCATGTGGAAATTAATAGACTTTACTAGAGCAAAATCACGTAATATTGATTGTAAATTTACGTATAATGATTTCAATATTTATTTTAGTAACATAGCAGAGACATTAATTAATAGATTACCAGACTTACCCTTCAGTCACAATATAAGAATAAATCAATCTATAAACTTTAATTTTACACAGACTACTTCAATACGTATGCGAGATGCAATCAACAGCATTAAAAATAGCAAATGTGATAATATATATGGTTTATCTTTGCCGCATTTAAAGTGTATCATAAATCAAATTACTGCACCATTTGCAAAATTAATTAATGAATAGTAAATGGAATTTTTCCCGATATTCTTAAATTTGCAATGATTCTTCCTATATTTATAGGGGGCAACGAGGAAGAAATAAACAACTACATGCCAATTTTCATTTTGCCAATAATATCTAAAATAATCGAAAAAATTATGAAAGATCAAATTTTAGATTATTTTGAAACCAATAAACTTTTAATGAAAGACAATTTGGTTTCAGAACTGGAATCACAACATCGAATGCCATAATTTCTCTCATTGATTTTATAATGAACACTTTTAAAAGAAAACATGTTTCAGATGTATCATTCATTGATTTGAGTAAGGCTTTTGATTGCGTCTCGCACGATTTGCTTACACGAAAATTAAAATTTTACAATTTTTCAGAACACAGTATCTTGTTCATAAAATCTTACCTTAACAATCGATACCAGTCTATAATAATAATATGCTCTCAAATACTGAAAAAATAAGATTTGAAATTCTTTAGGGATCAATTTTTGGACCCGTTTTATTCCTAATTTTCACCAATCACTTACCTAATCAAGCCAATATAACGAACACTATTCTATTGCTGACGATTGCACTATTACTGATGAGGTTTTGAAAGATGAAGATGCAGGCATTATAGGCGAATTTTCACTAGATGCCGTTAAAACATGGGTTACCCAAAATAAATTAATTCTCAACGACAATAAAACAAAAAATATTGTGCTTAGCTTAAAAAAAATGGCCATTGTCCGTAAGTCATCGTTTCCTTGGTCTCCATATAGATTCTACATTATCTTGAAAAATACATTAAGATCACCTAGCGAGCTCGCTTGCAAAAAACATATTCTACCTGCGAAATCTAAAAAATATTGTTCCAGACAAAATGATTAAAATCGCTTACCATGGTCTTACAGAGTCACGCATAAGATATGTACTTCTTGCATGGGGCCATGCATCATGCAGGCATAGAATTTTCAGGTTACAACAAAAGTCTATTCGTATCTTAGGTGATATTAAATATAGAAGAGATTGCGGGCTAATTTATAAACACTATAGAATCTTGACCTTACCTTGTATCACTGGTATGTGTGCTATACATACATAAAAATCATCAAAAATATCCTAGACTGAAACATACACATTCAACCAGAAATAAAAAACTTAATACAATACAATCAGATACGACTAAACACACTTGTAATAGCACTAACAATTTGGCCATTAAATTTTTTAACAAGTTACCTCTATCCTTGAAAATTGTACCAATAAAAAAAATTCAAAGATAAAGTTCGCACATGCTTTTAATTCTTTCGATGAGTATCTAAACTCTGATGTGTCCCCAAACTAAATTTTAAGATATAATATTTTTGTTTTCTATATTTTTTATTACTATTATGTATATAATAATGCTGGATATAATAGTATGATATGGCTTATAAACTTTATATGTAGGTGTAGTGTATTTTATGAATTTTATCAATAGATTTAAGGTGTTTTAATTTGTTATTTTTTGGTATTTATGAATCTTATTTTTCCATATAAGGTATTTTATTTTGTTATCAGCTATTTTCTCTATTGTACTTGTTTCATCTTATTTGTTTTGTATTTATATTATATACTTGTATTATATGATGCTGACGTATGTAAGACAGTTTTGTCAAAACATTAATAAATTATATTACATTACATTACATAAATAATTCAAGGTTTTTGGAAATTTATTTCTAAAAATTAATTAAAATTTTCAACAAAAAATTGTAAGTCTACTGTCAGGAACGCTGGAATTGAAAGGACAATCTTAACGCCATAAACTTCTTTTATAAATGATTAAAAGTTTTTGTAAAGTTTTAGTCAAAAATATAATTTGTAGTATGGGGAACGCACAAATCTTGGCGAAACTGTTTTCTTTTGTAGATTAATTAATGTTTAAAAAAAATTGCATAAGAAATTCAGAAATCAAAAGATTAATCTTAGCACCATTGTCCTCTATTAGAAAGGAATACATTTTGTTGTTTTTTTTAACAAAACTAAAATAGAGTCATAGAGTCAATAGAGTCACTTTCATTTTTTGTATATGATTGAATATTGTTGGATTTTTTTTAGTAGTATTAAGAAGGTAAAAATAAGAAATATCTTAACGATATTATTATATATTATATTCGTTCATATGTGATTTGATATTTTTTTAAATATTTATTGACATTTTTCTGCGTAGTATAAAAAACGCAGGAATGAAGAAATTAAGCTTGGCGTCACTGTCTTCTTTTATAAATAAGCGAGTATTTTGAAAATTTTTAATAAACAATTACAAAAAACTGTTTGTGGTAAAGTTAAAGATTTACAATATTTCATAAAATTTAATGTTGATGTTATTAGTGGATTCGAACCAACTAATTACACAAGAATATAATATTACCTAATAACTACCTAGAAGTTGTGGAAAGTTTCCAAGGCTGCTGTTTCAAAATTCTGTAAGTAGTATGCTTAACACATCACAAAAATATCTGCAGTGGTGTTTACAAGTATTAAATAAGCGATGCTGTAATCATATTATTATATTAAATTATTTTCTACAATATTTATTGTAAACTGTAAAGCAGATAAATAACCGGGTCAGCCAGCGAAAGGAATAGATTTGAGATAGGGTTGGCAGCTCGTGACGAAGTAGTGGAAACATCAGTTTGTCAAAATCTGCATGGTCTACCATTTAGTTTACAATGATACCTTGGAAGGGTGAACAACGAGGTTACGCAGTTGAAGCGTATTGTCAAAATGGTGAGATTTTAATGCAAACGTAACTTTCGACAGCATTCAGCATACCCTGAGAGAGAGTTAGTGTGTCATATCAGGCAATGGAATTTTAGCTTCTTATTTTTTAGGGAAGAGGATGAAAATTCAGTGACAGTTAATTCACAGCTATACGTAGCAATGATTCGGAACAACTCGTCCGTTTTCCAAAGAATGAATACATGATGTTCCAGCAAGACAAAGCAATAAGCTACTTTGCCCGAATCTCAATTAATGTTGTGAATATGTTGTTCCCAGTGCATGTAATTTCTCGAAACGGGGATATCCATTGCCCCCCTCGGTCAACTGACCTAATAATCTGCGATTTATTTTTATGAGGATAGTTGACCACACAAGTGTTCCAAATTGATCCATCAAGAACAATCTCAGGCCTCAAACAACGGATTCGAGGCGAGATTACAACAAAACCTGTTAATATGCTGAGTAATGCAAAACTTAAGTCTGACATCCAAGAATGTTTAAATGTCAACGGCGGATATTTAGCGAATTTAGTATTCAAAAATTATTTTTATCATATTGTAAAACAAATGGCTACTTTTGTGTTTTCCATTAATATTTTAGAAATTGTTAAAACATTCACATTAACATTCAAGTCTTTCACATTAAAATTATTTAGGTAATGTTCCTATTTCACTGGTGGATCTTGTACTAGGCTAAATATCTTGATTAGTTTTTGTAACATACACTCAATTATTATTGGATTAACTTTAGTTCAGACAAAATCTACAAATGAGCTGTTCTACAAATTATTACATTTAGAAAAAGCAAATATTTGTAATTATAAAATCTTTTATAAAACTTTTCTTGTTCACCTTGGAAGTATTAATGACAAAGCCATTGCAAAGTACATCTACTTTCATAATAGTGAGATTTGGAGATGGTACTATTATTATTCAATAAATTAATAGAGTGGTTTAAGTTTTTTCCAAAAATATCCGTTGTTAAATTATTGTTTTCTTTGTATTAACATAGACGCCTAGTATTCAATAAAAAATTCAACAAGCTCTTCCTTCTGGTATTAAATTCCTATAATTTATATTTAAATATAACTATTATTTTCTTGGCATCTGTCAATAGTTATACAGTATTTCATTCTAAATAATGGGCATGCAATACAGTTTTATTGAATACCAGGAGTGACGGTAATATTAGTGAGAGTTTGTAAGGTTGAATAATTTAATCTAATAGAATATCTATCAAAATAATTCTTTTTCTAAGTAAAAAGATGTTTCGTAAAAATGTAATAAATAAATAATCATATATAACCATTTTATACTATTACGTATATACTCTCATTTACCAGGATGTTTAGGATTTTAAATAGGTAGGTAATTTTATTATTTAATGGGATGTATTTACTAATTTGTTAAAAGTTAAATTTTGTGTTTTAGTTGACTAAATTTATTTTCTTCATTGCGGTTTATTAAAAAAGTTTTCAAACAAATATTTTGTAGTTTGTCTAAAATAAAATTGTTAATATGTGAAGATTTTATTTTGCTAGCATTATTCCAGTTTATTTCATTAGAGTTGATCTCATGTGCTTTAACAATTTTTATAATATTATTAGTAAAGCCAAATTGATTTTTTTTTGTAGACGTAATTATCGTTATTATTATTTCTAATCTACCTAGAAAAAATCACGATCACAATACTTCCCCTATATATACTTCGTATATAGGGAAAGTAAAAAAAGCGACATCTATAGGAGCTGAATTATTAAGATGATATTTTAACAGAACAACTTTTATAATGATGGTTGCCAAAAAGACAAAACTCTACTTGATAATGACCGTCAAAATTCGAAACTTAAGTAGTATACATTGTATTATGTTTATATATTATAATAAATTATAGTGATTAAAAACCATAGTAAGTGTTTTATTTAGTATTCAAAACAACTTTCATTATATAATAGATCTTTGATAAAAAATTCACAATTGTATGTAAAAGCGACACATTTATAAAGAAATTAAAAAAACATTTCTTCTGTGAATATTGTTTCTTGTATACGTTTCAAAAATTGTCAGATTGCGATTTAGCCAACAGCCTGAATAATTTTAGAGGCTAGTTTGTTGACCTGCATGAGGTATATCAGCATATAATAATAATTTAGTCATAATAGAGATAAATTTCGGTCTTCTGTCGGAATTCGTGACCATTGGTACAGTTGCAAGACATAACTACATAAAAAATCGTGCCAAAAAAGACAACATTTGTTCCATAAATAAGATTACATAATATTTATAGACTCAACCTATTTTTTAATGCTTAAATGTATGGATTTAAAAATAAAATCAGTAGGCGAATAGGCTAAGAAAGATTATAAATATCTCATCTGATCATTATTAAGACTACAAATTATTTAACATTGTGCAGGGTCAATCAGTACAAAAATATAAAATATAAATATGTAATAAAGTAGCGCAGCAAGAGCTACACACCCTTCCAAAATTATAAGATCAAGTTGTAATTGCTATACAAAATGGGTATTTTGAATTAAAATAGAATTAAGACACATTGTTGTTTCCTTACTTCACTTTTATTTTTGAATAGGTAATTTTAAGTTGAAAAAAATGTTTCATTGTCTTACATTCAGCTTCCTGGCTTGGGTTTCGGTCAATAGGGACCATTTTCAAAGAAATTTCAAAAATAACTGGCTAACAGTACGTATTACTTGTTTAGGAGATTAGTACCGTCCTTAAAATCCCTCTTAATCCCTAGACTTTTAAGAAGGTTTAATTTGCGGCCTTTTTCTGCAAAGCGGATCGGTTTCATTTTGGTTAATTGATGTCCCGTTGTGTCGCAATATTCGAATAATGTTTCTACTGCTTTTTTGTGTTAGTTGAACCTGATTTTGAAATTTCTTCCCATTTGTCACAGTTCTCACAAATTTTTCTAATGGATCTATTATCTCTACTTTGTTGTTAACTAAATGTTTCTTTAAACTATCCTGCTTCGCTGCTATTTATTGGACGTTGTGTTTTGGTTTATTTCATTAGCCATCTTCTTGCTTACATATGGAATGTTATGAATGGCTGCGAATATTTTTTTTGGTTCTTCTCCATTGAACAGTAGTTTATTGTGTTTTAGTATCATTTCCACCTTATTCTTCTTGTATCCATTGTTCGTGTCTATTTGGTAAATTATATGTAATTCTCAGTTAAAATCTTCTTAGCTGAGTAGAATGTTGATTTACCGATGAATATGTGATTTTAATGCGGACGTTTTTATTTGTTCTGATTGCAGTGATGTCGACAATTATTTAAAACAATTTTTTAAGAAAAATACATCCGCAAGAAATAGTAAAAATATCTTGATGATATTTTCTGTAACTGGAATGTCACAGATAGACAGTTGGATACGTTTTTGACAACATTAAATTCAGCCAATAGAAAAATTTAATTTACTATTGAAAAACAAAAACAAGAATACAATAACTTCAAATACCCTATATATAGACAACCCACTGCAACCGATACAGTCATTCAATCGACATCGTTACAAATGTAGCAAATAAAAACGTCCGCATTAAAATCATAACTTAAACGGCTAGTCAACATGCCACTCAGAAAAGAGAAGAAAATTTTAACCGCTAATTATATTTAATCTACTAAATAGCTACATAAAGTAACGGATACAAGAAAAATAAGATAGAAAATAAAACACAGGAGGACGGAAAAAAGTTTACAAACTACTCTTTAGTGGAGATTAACCTAAAAGAAGATCTAAAAATTAAACTCTGTAGCCAGATCATAACCAAAGAAATAAACAAACAAGTAATAGAAATCAATCAGGATAGTTCAAAGAAATATTTAGTTAACAACAAAATGGAGACGATTAAAATGCGACAACTGCAATGGAAAATATATAGGACAAATGGGAATACATTTAAAACTCAGGTTTAAGAAACACAAGAAAGCAGTAGAAAAACTAACCACGAGAACATAATTATCTTAGCATTACGTCACAAGTTGACGTCAATTAGCTAACATGAAACCAACAATTAAAATTTGGAGAGCTATTAGGAATGGCGATAATAGGTACTCCGAAATTAATCCCATATTGTGCATGTCATTAGTATTAGTTATTTTTGAAATACCTGCCAGGAAACTAAAAATAACATAGTAAAACCAAACAAGTGTATTAATTTAAAATTAACTCTTATAATGTCTTTGTTTCAAGAGTGCTATAACATCAGTAATAATTCTGCTGCTGGCAGGATGTTTAATACAGTGCAGTGTAGAGTTGTGCTTAGTAACATTGGTTTTAAGTATATTTCTTGATGAGTGGAGGACAATACGTGGTGTTGATTTACGTATTTATTTAAATCTTTGGTCTTCTTGTTGTGAAGTAACATATCTTTGAAGTATTAGTCATATTGAGCTTGCACCTCTAACAGTTTGAATATATACCGGAATAGATTCACAGACTTTATTATTCATGGTTGAAGAAATATCTTGACATTACATTTTTTAATTTCACAATCTAGTTCCAATCGCCACATTTCATGGAAATACATGAAATAAATGAACCCAAACTGTGTTTTATATTTTTTGCCTAATAACATTGATTAATATGTTTAATGCTTGAAGCCATCACTTCGTGATACATCTTGAATCAGGAACTTTAAATGAAAATACACTTCGTTAATATCACAAACAGGATTTATTATTTGTATAGTGTATTTTCATTTAAAGTTCCTAATAACATTGATATGGCGAGTTTGAGGAATGCATTTGTTAATCTGGTCTACTTTGCAATTAAGAATAGTCGTGAAGAAAACAATAACTTGGGCTATTGCTAAACAACTGTAAAATAATATATAATGAGTGTACATAAAATTGACACACAAAATATTGAATGGAAAATCTCGTTAATCAAATTTTTCCACACAGCATGGTTTTGTGTGTCCCAAACAGCAACTACCAAACTTGTACAAATATCCTTGCAAAATTTGCACCCCCTTTGAGCAGTTGAAGTCGTCGGTGGGGGCTATTCTGTGACTAAGACACTAGATAATTAGCTGTTGATAGCCTTACATTCCGTGATAGATTTGGCATAGTCATCTGTACTTTCATGTTTTCTAACACTAAGTATTTGTCCAAATTTTCCAAAAATAGTCGTCTGCTTTTTGATAATTCTGCACCTGTATTGTTCATTTTATTTATTATGAATGCATTGGTTGCTCTTACGTTGAGTATGCCGAAAAAAAAAAACACCAATGGCCATATTCTTGTATTTCGAGTTACACTTGCACGACACCGTTTTTTTGTGGAAATCTAGAATGTTAGTAACTCTGTTTTATTTTGTTATAACCAGTATTTTGGCCTCTTGAGTCATATGAAGTAAGTTTTATATCGATATTAAATGCAAAAAATGAAGACTTTACCAGTCCATTATTAATATTTTTATCTTCTTTCGGCAAAGACTTTCGACTATATTCTATTAGTTAGGCGAGGATCATTACGACATACAGCTTCCACGCTATTAAACCATCGATCCATGGTTACATTCACATTTTTTCCAGTTCCTGAGATGTGGTTGGTCATTCTTAGAATGACAGTTGTTACAAAATTGTCTATCTAAAAGGGATATTCAGGTTGCCTTTCAGCATAGATCGCCAAATGTTTTTGCATCCACTGTAGAAAACACATTTATCCCATATTTTTGGTTTATTTGTAATATAGATACGAAAGCCACATCTTCCATGAAATCCTAACAATATTTTAACTAGAGTCACATATTTAGTTTAGTTTAGTTTATTGACTTTACAAGTCCTACACTATAATGTTTTTTTTACACTATTCATTTAATTTTTCAAATATGTATGTCTCTAACGGCAGCAAGATTATTCAATTTCTCTTGCTCATTCCTAGTATCAGTATTGTCAAATTGTATACTCTTTATCAGTTGCTGAGATGAGATAGCAGGAAATAATTTGAACCCTAAAACCCCCTCGAACCAAAATTGGTAAAAAATTTTTCGACCCCCAAGCCGAGAACCGACCAAATACAGCAAACCGATAAACACCTTCATTTTCACTTTATTGGTGTGTACAACGTCGTATTTATTTTGGTATCTTGGTACTTCTTTTGTATAATACAATACAAGCATCCAACATTTATTTGTCGTGTTTGCGTTTCTTGCAGCTACACGAACACCAGGCAATTGGTTAATGATATTTTGCTGCCTTGTTTGATCTCGTTGGCCTGGGGCATGCTTTTTCCACTTGGTTCCATCTCCTTCATAAAAATACAAAGATCTGCTCTGTATTTGTATCGTGTTTGCGCTAGTTAGGTCTTGCGCACCTTCGTCTTCTGAGTCAGATGTTTCAGAAACGTTCGGGGTTGGTACTTCATCGTAAAATACCTATAGTCTAATAATTTCCCTTTCATAAGCATCCATCTGGCCAAATAAAGGTAATAAAGTCACAAGTGACAAACGCCTAACTTTCAGTTCTTGTTCCAATAGAGACTAAGCCAAGTTTGTAAAGAAAGGGAATTTCTCTACAAATGAAAAACTATTTAGAGTAAGAAAGATAAATCCAATAAATTCACGATAAAATTTGTAAAACACGCAGAAACGATAAACAATTGAAATTTAGGGACTCACACATAGATTCTGCCTGAATACTTACAATCCTTGTAACTGTACTTCTTTTTTTTCTTGTTCATTAATTTCTCCTTCTTTCTTGGTGCCTTATGTCTGTTTTCCTTCTTATTACTTTTTTTAGCCTTAAATTACTTTACTGCTTCTTCTCGGTAACTTTTTAAAAGTATTCCCTCTATCTTTCTATTATCAATTTTTTATCTTTTTATTACTCTCATTTATGCAAAATACCAGTTGCTTGATTCATAAATTTTAAAATAGAGAAGTCTTTTTTATTATGTATATTTTTGAAATATAACAATTATAATACTATACCATTCCACTAAATTCAATTATTTTAATTTAATCATAATGATAAATATAATATTGTCCTTTTATAAGATAAGCACATATATTTCTACGTGTATCCATCGACCATTTTCGGGAGCCGACTCCTTCGCGGCAATATATAATCAGCCTCACAGTAGGTGGCCGACTACGTGCCTGAAATTGGAAATTCGAGTCGCATTTTATATTTCGACGTATTTTAATCAAGTCGATATTACACACACGGGGAGAGGAACGTGAGACGAAACAAGATTTTCATATTTCATCACCAATGTTCGTACACTTCGTTCAAAATTTAATTATTCGATCATCGATTTACGTAATAAGTACTGGTATTTTTGATATCAGAAACAAGTCAATTATGGCTGTAGGACGAATACAATATACAGTAAAATAAAATTTTATTATGTTAATTATTACGATGAACAATGTTATAATACTACAATAGTTATTAAGTTTTTATGTTCATTGGAATTGGGGCGGTTGCTGTGCGACAATCAATATTCAAAACCAGATGAAATAACACAAACAAACTACTAAAAATTGAAATAATATGGATTAAACCAAAAAAAGTATTTTTATTTATTTCAAATATTACCTTCAGTCCTCAATTTGTTTTACCATTTATACCCTAATATTTAATTGCCTGCATTGACGGTCTATGGTGGAATAATTACCTGGCTAACCAGACGTTTAAAGAGTAATGAATGAGTATGGTTGCGACCGTTACTACGTGGTAATCAATACTTATACTGAATTGAAAAAAATCTTGATAATGACGATAAAACATCAAAACTCTGTGTTGTTTAGATTTATATATTTATGCCTAACGTTTATATAATATTTTAAAAATAATTATTTGTGGTTTAAACATAGTGAATTCACTGTTTAAAGAGTAAATGAATATATTTTCGACGTTTCTAGATCACTATTTATTGTGTAATATATACATATTACCAATTTTTTATAGAATTATAGTTTTGACCTTTGCATGTCATTATCAAAATTTGAAAGTTTCACTTCATAATAATCTGCAAAAGGTTGAAACTATAGTTGTGTAAAAATTCATAATATTGGAAACTTTGTATATATTACAAAATAAATTACTCTCTTATACTTCGCAGTAGAATTTTACGGTTGAATTTGTACTTTGTAGTTATATACATACAATAATTCCATTTAGCATACAAACTAAATAATTTTTATTACAAATTTGAGTGTCACTTAATAATAAAATGATTATTACTTTCTATTATATTAAAAATACAATTCTAATGATCTGTCTATCTATTTCTCCGTGTAGTGTTGCCATTTTTGTAATTAGCACATCCATACACATTGTAATTGAGTAAATTGTAGCGAACAAATGATTCATTATTCAGCAGCACGAAAATGCCGCAGTTACATCACACATTTGTTTACAATGCCTGTCTACATTGCAGTGCACATTTTCGTACTAAATATCTGCATTGCTACATTAACACCACTTTTTTAGATTATTAATGCGTTTATATTCGTATCGGCCTTTTCTGGTAAATATTTAGCTAATTAATCGAAATAAGTGTCCTAATTAATTTAGCTCCTAGTTCTTTAATCTAATGTTAGATTAAATTACTCGTACCTATTTCAAACATACATATATTTATAATAGATATTTGTTCTGCTACTCTCTTGATGGAACCAAATTATCAAATTGGGAGAAGTAAAAGTGTTCAATTTCTTAATTCTTAAGTCCTGATGAATCAATATCTAACTTTCATAATAATCCGTAAGGACCGAAACACGAGTAAGGTACCTGACAATAAAGAAATGGAACATAACAAGAGTTTTACTTGTTATAATTACATATTTTTGCTTTCAAGTACAATTCAAAAATTTAAAGATAAGTTTTAAAACAAATCAGTACAGTTATGAACATTCATATATTTGAAGACTTAATTATGTGCAATCAAGACATTAATAGCTTTAACTCTAAATACAATACGCTTTATTTTCATGGTAATTCTTCAATTGCTCCTACAGAGACGTTACACTTGTAAGCAACAATACAGGCACTAATATTTTGGCCTAAAATATTATCAGACATATATAAATTAACTTGTAACACTTGTAAAGGAGTGTACATTGGTCAGTCAGGTTGTAATTTTAAAATTAGACTAAAAAAACATATAAGTTCGTATAATAATAAAAATAAAAAATCAACTAAGCATTTACTAAACAATAATCACACTTTTGATGACACAGATGTACTTGAGATAATTCATTTCGCTAAAAAGGGCTTAAAAATGGATTTATTCTTGAAATTTATAAAATTAAAAGTAATCCTGAAATTCTACTAATAAATGATGAAACTGACCTAATATATACCCCTCTGTTCAACGCCATTTAAATTGTTTGTAAAATTGTTTTATAAAGTTATTAGTAAAAAAGTATAGTTTGAAAATGACGAAATCTGTCGAAGCTATAGTCACGAATAAATATACAAAGTGTGTGATATATAAAGAAGGTATTTACAATCAATTATTTAAAATAAAATCATTTATCATAAAGATCGTGATTTGGATCTGTCTAAAAAAAAACTGTTTCATATTTGATATATTTAAAATTTACTATCAATACAGTCAATTTATTTATTTATTTTATAAAATTATTGATTGTAAAAGTAGTTATTTAAGAATTTAAATATTAAGTTATTAATTTGTATTTTACTTCAGCAATAACTTGAAACATAACAAGTGTTCTAATTTAAAATTACCTAATCTCATAATTTTCTTTCATCAAAACTACAGTGAACAATGTGTCTAGCTTAATATTATTATTATCAATATATGCCTTTTACTTTTCTATGTAGACGTTCTTCTATTCCTTACAATTCTATTTTGTATGTTTATATTTATTTCATTCGCTTCTATTCCTCGCTAATTTTCTTACTTATTTGAATGTCTTACCTCTGACGATTACTATTTTCTTTATTGTGTTTCTTGTCTTTTCAGATTTACCTCTTATATATTATTGTATTACTATTATTATTGTATATGATTTGTATTAGTTTGATCAACTTGTATTCTAATCCGCTCTCTTTGAGTATTTCTTTCTTGGTATCATATCAAACGCCTTTTTCAGGTTTACGAATCCTAGGTATGTGTTTTTATTTCTTTTAAACATTTTATCTGTGAATTGTTTTATTGTGAATAGGTTGCCCTGTATAGATCTTACCCCTTCTAAACCCGTTTTTTCCTTAATCTCATATCTGGTCTATTAAAGTTGTTGTTGTTTTGTTAATTATCTTTTCTAGTATTATCATTCCAATACTTATTAATGTAATTAGAGCATTTCATCCTATCTTCTCCTATCTTTATTTGTAAATCGGAACGTTGAATGCTATTTTCCAGTTTTTTTGGTATTTTCCCATAATTTAACTTTTAGTAAATTTTCTTTTTCTTAAGGTCCCATAAACTTTACCATGTTTGCAGTGATTTGATCTGAGGGCACTTTCTTTATTTTCAGTTTCCTTATGCTTTCAGATAATTTCCCTTTTTAACATTTTTCATTTGTTTTTTCGTGTTATGCTTGTCTATGTTTGTCTGTTTTTGTTATTTTTCCATCAATATTCAGTCTTTAATATACTGAATACTTGTTGCGCTACTTTCTTGATGGAACCATATTTTCAAATTGGGTAAAGTAGAACACTTGTTTTGTTCCATAATTTTATTATCAGTTGCCTGACACGTGTTTCGATCGGTTAGGATCATTTTTATAGTTAAACTAATTTAAAATAATGAAATGTTACAATATATATACAGGTAAGGCATGTTAATGGGGTGAAATTACGGCACTAATGATGTTGTCGGTGTTAATGATCTCGTGCTGGTTATTCAATAAGTAATCTCCGTTGGTAATGGCCCGTTTAATCTCTAATCCCTCTAATAATGTCAGCTTACGACTTTTTCTGCAAATATGTATCGGTTTGATATCCCCCATGTGCTTCCATTCTGTACGGCCTGCCCAAAATTCATAAGGAGAGTATACCCATCCGACCAGTGGTATCATACTGTCAAGCTCCAACATATAAAGTTTGCTCGTATATAAATAACAAACTTCCACAATTGATACCATGCAGATCAGAACACTCCATAAAAACTCGGTAGAATTCGTCAACACAACAAAACACCTCATTTTGAACAGAAAGGTAATTCTGGTCTCATTTGACGTCAAAAGTTTATTTACCTCAATACCAGTCCCGAAATTAAAAGATATCATTAGAAATACAATACAACAGCATTATCCACAAGAATCTGAGATCTACAATACCATTGAAACATGCTTAGAACAAAATTATTTCCGCTTCAACGATAACTTTTACATACAAAAAGATGGTCTTCCTA
This sequence comes from Ontholestes murinus, assembly GCA_963969525.1. Taxonomy (NCBI): domain Eukaryota; kingdom Metazoa; phylum Arthropoda; class Insecta; order Coleoptera; family Staphylinidae; genus Ontholestes; species Ontholestes murinus. Next base: position 19,862,181 of record OZ018392.1, on the reverse strand, counting down.
TGGGTTCCCCGACATCGCCATTGTTCGCAGAAATTTTTATGAAGTCGTTTGAAGAAAAATTGCTTAACAACAGCAATCCATTGAGGAACAATATCATCCACTGGTGTCGATATGTGGATGACGTGTTTTGTATATGGGGTGGCTCGCATCGACAACTAGACACATTCCTAAAATCAATGAATAACATCAACAAACATATACAGTTTACAATGGAGAAAGAGGAAAATGGCAAGATCAACTTCATAGACCTCACGATAACTATCAACAACAATAAACTCCAATATGCAATATATAGAAAACCAACCACAACAGACACTATTATACCGAACGACTCATTCCAGTCCGAACAAATCAAACGAGCAGCATTAAATTCCTATATTCACCGCCTCTTATCAATACCAATGAATGAGAATGACTATATAAAAGAACTACATACAATAATACAAATTGCTAATAACAACGGGTATAATAAGAACACAGTCTTCAGAATTATTAAAAGGAAGAAGAGGATACTAAAGAAACATCTACTTTACAGTCCAGGCAAGGAAAAAGATAAAAACATATTTGCAACAATACCATTTGTAAACAATACTAGTAACAAAATTAGAAAACAGCTAAGATCACATAACGTAAACGCAATAGAAGTCAACAGAACAAATTTAGGCCACAAAATAATTAATAACAAAATAGAAACAAAAGATATTTCTAAAAAATCAGGGGTGTACAGAATCAATTGTATCAATTGTGACGGCAAATACATAGGACAAACGGGAAGAAATTTTGAAATAAGGCTGCGGGAACACAAAAAAGCAGTAACTAACGGATCAACAACCACAGGATTAGCGGACCATTGCATAGACACAGGACACCACATGGGGGATATCAAACCGATACATATTTGCAGAAAAAGTTGTAAGCTGACATTATTAGAGGGATTAGAGATTAAACGGGCCATTACCAACGGAGATTACTTATTGAATAACCAGCACGAGATCATTAACACCGACAACATCATTAGTGCCGTAATTTCACCCCATTAACATGCCTTACCTGTATATATATTGTAACATTTCATTATTTTAAATTAGTTTAACTTTGAAAATGATCCTAACCGATCGAAACACGTGTCAGGCAACTGATAATAAAATTATGAAACAAAACAAGTGTTCTACTTTACCCAATTTGAAAATATTCTGTCTTGTTTGTCGTGTACGTATTTAGTTTCTTGTCTTTTTTCTTGGATACATTCTTTTAGCATTTTATAGAAAAGCTGATATTCACTTGCGTTTTTACCCTTTCCTTCACAGAAGTTTTCCCATTCCACTTTCCCAGCTGCTGTGATCGATTCTTTTACTATTTTCCTATTTTCTTTATATCTTTCATAGTTTTTATTTTTTTGTTTCTTTGTATCCATTCTTCTTTTTTTCTATTTTTTCCTTATTGCTTACTGGCCATCATGCTATATGTTACTCTCTGTTATTTTTCTCCCTCCGTTTTTTCTTTTAACGCTACGGTTAATATTCTTGGTGATACTTTTTGCCATGCATCTATTTGTTGTTCTATATTTTTGTATATTATGCATCCTACAACTTGAACTGCTCTCTTATATTTGCCTACACAGAAGAAAATTATTTTATTCAGGTCTTCTTTATCTTATATAGTAAATATATTTTCTCTCTTTCTTATGATTCTTATTATTTATTTTTGTACCTAACATGAACTTTTGTTCCTTGCAATTTCCTTCTTATTCTTAACCTTGTTCTGTGCTGTTGTCGCCCTTGTAATATCTTCTTCTGCTCCTGGTGGTCTCACTTAGATTCTTCGCCGTTTATTTTATGTTTTTGGTATCTTACTTTGACTCGCTTTCCTTTCATTCTTTTTCTTTAAATATTTCTGATGTTTCTTTATATTTACCTCTTCCTTGTATAATTGTCTATATATACAGTTGTCCCTTTTTGTTTAAATCCTTTTGCATTCACTATTATTTTCTGCTCCTCCATATTTATATTTAAGTCTGTCTCATCATTTTTTTAATTTTGTATTCTTTAGCTAGTTTGGGTTGTATATTAACTATCTTTAACTTGGTTAACTACGTAAAGAATCACGATAAGTGACCGGAACTTTCCGAATTGAAACGTGTGCTCGATTAATTGAAGGAATTCGGATTAGAAGGTCGTCGCGATAAATGTTATTTCCTTCAGACTGTTTTTGTTTTATTTATTATATACGGTTGCCATAAACCGAAAAAAGAGTTGAAGCGATTTTGGATGCTAGAAATCTGAGGAATAAAAATATTTATTTGAAATTTTAATTAAAAGTTGTACTTTCTGGATCAATAATTGAAGAAAAATAGTATTATTTTGGTTACAAAAATGTTATCAAGGTAATTTGTTGGATGCTTGAAACCATAACTTTGTGATACATCTTGAATCAGGAACTTTATCAAATGAAAAATAAAACTTACTTTGTTAATATCACACACAGAATTGATTTAATAACTTTCAACCTTAAAAGGCATTAATAAAGTAAGTTCTATTTATAATTTCCTATTATCAAGGTAGTTGTATATGCTTCACGATTTGTCTTAAAAATTATTAACACTATTTTCAGATTAATTTTAGCAAAAGAAATATTCATTATTATTTATATGGACAAAATTTTACACTAAATACCGATCAAAAATCTCTGTTGTTTACTTAATTTTTAGTTCTAAGAAGGGAATTTTGGCCATGGCTGCCAATCGATTACAAAAGTGGCCTATAATATTATCTATTTATTGGTATACAATTAAATACGTAAACTCCAAAGATAATTATGCAGATGCCTTATCTAGTTTGCCAATATAAATTAATAAAGTAGACAATAAAGATCTTCGACATTTGTTATAGATTTAAACTTCGTTTAATTTAAATTTTAAAACAGTAGCTTGTAAAACTCAAAGAGATATTAAATTAAATTAAATGTTTTGTTGGTATCAAGTAACATCTGATGAAGATAAAACATTTTTAATAGAAACGGTAATAATAATATAATAATAATAAATTTATTACAGGGAATATTTACAAAACTACTTAATTAACCTAACTAATACATAAAATATACAAGTATAAAAAAATTAATAAAGATTACAAAAATATGTTCAAAATAAATAACATTTTACAATAACTTTCGAAGTGATTTTAAAAACACTGCTTAATTCTCACCAAAAATATGAATTGTACAATGTAATGGATTATACAATGTTATAAACCTATTGAGTTGAGTTCTGATTTTGGATGTGTGACTGTATTAAACTTATTTCGTCTAAATATAAATACATTTCGGGATATTATTCTTGGAACGTACAGGTTTATATTATTCAGCAATCGTGGATCATCAACAATATAATTAATTATTTTGTACAAACATACAATACTAGCAATATTTCGCCTTACCACCAAAGATTGCAAATCAAAAAATGCTAATAAATCGGCATATCTAACAGTATAGTCTGGATAAACAAACATTACTTTGTGATACAGGAGTCTAACAAATTTCTTCTGAAGGTTTTCAATCATTTGAATGTTGATTTGGTATGTTGGTGACAAAATCATACTTCCATACTCTACCTTAGAGCAAACATAAGAAAACATACTGTTTTCATTACATTTGCATAATTTAATTCTTTACATGATCATTATAAAAATCCCAACATTCTTAGACTTTCCGAAGTAATTTGTTTAATATGTGGAGTGAATTATATATCAAAAAATATACCGAGATTTCTATAAATCTTGTAATGCTCAAGTGTTACACCATTAATATTATAATTGGTGTGTATATCAACACGTTTGCCACTAAAGCTCAAGCATTTACATTTAGATACATTTAATTCTAGTTTGTTAATAACACGCCAATTTTCAAAGATCGATAAATTATTTTGAATGATATATATGATGTACACGGTCAAGAGAAAATTTATAGTTCTATAAATGTTCATATCATCTTCATACAAAAGAACTTCTGATGATATATTATCCACTGTATTATTAATGAAAATTATAAATAGCAGAGGACCCAGGTTTGAACCTTGAGATATCCCACTTGACGGTATATATCTCTTGGAGCTGCAACCATTATATTTGACACAGTTATTGCGATCTTTCAGGTATGATTCAATCAAATGCACAGTTGAGTAAAGAACACCAAAATTTCGTATTTTTGCGATTATTGAGTTGTGATCGATGATATCAAAAGCTTTACGAGATGTATTCAGTAAAGTTCAATAGGTTTGTTACCTTTGATCGCTTCTTTACAAAACCATGTTGTTTAAATGTAATATGATTATGTACATGAGCGAATATTTTTGTAGCCATTGTTGTTTCAAATATTTTAGCAAAATTGTTAATAATTGAAATTGGCCGATAATTTTTTATATCGCTTTTATTTCCTGATTTGGTAGTTACACATCGAAGATAGTTGTTCGATTAGGGGATATAGGATTATAATTACTGCAAATTTAAGAAATATGGTTTTAAATGAGTTACATTCTACACATTTTAGAGGGAATAGAATGAAATTATTTTTGTAGTCTAATATGGGTAATTAAATAGAATTTTTTTGTGCAAATTGCAAAATTTGTAATACATTCAGAAAAACTTTCATGCGACTCAAGAGTTTTGTCTAGTCATTTATTCTCTGAAGTCTAATGCAAGACTCATATCTTATCGCCTATTAATATCGGCTTAAAAAAAAATACTTCAATTTCCTTGTTCTAATGCCCCAAAAAAGAAGCTGCATTTCTGCATTCTTGGAATTTTGGTTGCAATTTTCGGAAGGTATTTGGATACGGTTTCATTTATTGTAATTAAAATTATCTGCAGTTTTGGTTTAAACGAAGAACTTATATGGATTGAATTATTGGTTAAGTAAATGGGATTTGTTACAAAGGGAATTGATGTTAGAAGTACACATATATTAGCCATTATTTACCTTCGAGTCACCTGTATGCACACCGTTGGTAAGAAGGATGTTGGGGATGATAACGTGCAATTTTTAATCAATATAAATTAGTTATTTTCTTAAAAATACACAAATATTTAAAAAATTATATAATTCTTCTAGTTTCAATTATTAACATTTAGAAAATAGATAAAACTTAATAATCTCATTACCAGTTCCGAACATGAACTACTATCACCTTAACTCCCTAATTGAAGTAATTCTTTCCTTCATTTTATATTCGTTTAAATGTCGCAGTTCTACATTTTATAAGTATAAAACCTGTATATGTTTAAACATACCTTGTGCATATTTTAGCATCACTTTGTAAGAAAACATTAAATAAAAAAAATACGACAACGCCAGGTAAACAAGTCCGGGCCGCAACACGCCCGGCTCTTATTTGTGCAAGTGCACCATTCTTATTCCTTCTGCTTTAATTAGAGCTGGTTAACCGCTTTCTGAATCCGCGTTTTTAGAAGCACCCTCAAAAACCAGACTAACGAACCATTCGCTTTTCACGCATGCATGCATGCATAGTTTCGCCCCGCCGCAGCGGCCTCGGCCTCAAGTGACCGTAAGCAATTTCGTAGCTAACATAACTGAACTTAGTTTATGCATACATACATTGAAGTTTAGTCGGAATGGAGGATTTGCACAGCGGGAATCGCAGGCCTCGGATGGATTGCACACAGGAATTCCGCACGTAAAGATAGGAATTGAATGCCCGCGCTGAAATGCACAACGCTCTCTAAACTGCACAGTAATTATAGTTTGAGTGAAAATTTTCCAACTTGTGTCACATATATTACAAGTTTCGGATTGGCTGCAAGTATGGGGAAATGTCCCGTGCGATGTGAAATGAGGTTAAAACTTGGATTCATTAACGGAATCTAGATTAATATACACGATTTGTGTATGTACAAATGTACAATAAGGAGTAACATAAGTCATTATTAGAAAGAAAGCTCAATATGTTAATAATAATATATTTTTATTATAAAACTAATGCTACAGTTGTCCTTTACCATTCAGATAATCTCATCTGTATTTCTGTATCTTTTTAAGTAATTTATAAGGCAGGATCTTTTGTTTGTGTTAAAGGACACTAAGTTATATTATGCGAAATATCCATGGACTCTTGCCAATATTTTTAAAGGAGGACGACTATTTATCAAATCACTCATCACTATATGTAGACTTTATTATATAAATTGACCGTAAAGACAATAAGTTGCATGGAAATAGATACCTTGGAAATGAGCTATGACAGATATTATTGAATATACAGGGTGACTGACGAAAAACCTTTGGTGCTGTATCTCGCTTATTTTTTATCCGATTTTAATAAATAAAACATCAAATTAAACCATTTTTAAAAGACTTTAATAGGATCTGAACTGTTATTTTTTCTCGCACCCAGTTTTTGACAAAATACGATCAACATTTTTTTTTAAATTGCACTGTATATATATTTTTATTGATTCGCAAGGAGATTTTTTTTTCTGAATATAAAATTGTAGACAAATTTATCCATACATCAAACTTAAGTCGAGAAATTGAGGATTAAAAAAATAAATAAAAAGTCAAGTATCCATTGTAAACAATATACAGACCCTTTTTTAAATGTCACAAGTGACAGTGACAGCCATTGATACAATACTGCAACGAATTTTAATTATTTCATAATTAAAATGTTGCAATATTTCAAACACTGTACTGGAATTTTGTGCTTCTACAGAAATCGTTTTTCAGTTTTTGAAATCTTGCAACATTTTTATTATGAAATTATTAAAAATCATTGCAGTATTGTACCAATGACTGACACTGTCACTTTTGACATTTGAAATAGGCTCTGTATATTGTTTACTATGGGTATTTGATTTTTATTTTTTTTTTAATCCTCAATTTCTCGACTTTGGTTTGATGAATGGATAAAATCGTTTACAAATTTAGATTCAGAAAAAAATCTCCTTGCGGATCAGTACAAAATATATATACAGTGCAATTTGAAAAAAAAAGTTGATCGTCTTTTGTCAAAAACTGGATGCAAGAAAAAATTTTAGTACAGTTCATATTAAAGTCTTTTAAAAATCATTTAATTTGATGTTTTATTTATTCAAATCGGATCAAAAATAAGCGTGATACAGCACCAAAGGTTTTTCGTCAGTCACCCTGTATAACAATCTATTTAAATACATTTAACTCAGTTATTTAATTTGAATGTTAATATTACGATCCAGAAGTATTAAAGTGTTTGAATAAATAAATAAATGTTTGATATAATGTTCAGTATTTTTGAGAAGTTGAATAAATGTTTTTTTTGGTATTATACTTTATGAATTTATAATTTATAACTTATTTAGTGTTGTTCAGCGTTTTAATTACATAGATGAGACGAGAATTTTGGGAAATATTTATTTTTATCTAAGTAATGAAACAAAATCTTTACTACTTTAGAATTTCGTAATTTATCTTTTCTCAAATATAGAAATATGATGTAATAAATTAATTACCTACATTATTGATTAATAGTATATCTGCAAACTTATATCTTGGACTCTAGAATACGTTTTCTTAACTTTTATAAAGAATTTTAAAAAGTAAACGTCTTCAGTATCAAACAATTAGTGCAATTAATTTAAACTGAACAATGACCGGCAACTAGCAGACTAAATTGAATAAATATAGAATTATGTAATTGTAACAGTTATTATTAAGGCCTGGCTACTTAATTATTTCATTTGTTTCCTATTATTAACTCTATCTAATATTAGATTTATAACATGTTTTTATTTTACTATAAACAATGACGTTATATATACAAAAAATTACATATTTAATTGTATTAATTTGGAATCCCCAGTACTTACTTATATAAAGATATGGTTCCATAAATTACAACGTAATAAATTAAACTAATTGCAGTAAGATATAATTTTATTTAAACATATGAGACTATTTATTAATTAAGCACCGGTAACTTATATTCTGGTATGTGTTCCCGGCGCATCCACCATTTTAATCAATTAAAGTAATAGAATGTTTTTATATTATAGCGAGAAAACATCTCTATTATTAAAAGTTTTTATATTATATTTTTAGAAAAATTAATTAATTAAAACTACAAAACCCTTTTCCAATCTAGAATAAGAGTATTTTTAAAGCTACGAGAAACATCTAGAGATAAAATAAATAATACAAAAGTAATTTGAATTTAACAAAGAGTATAATGATGAAATTAATGTTTGAATATGAATGTTTATACATTAACTTCTGAGGTGATTAGTTAGACTAAAGAATATTGTATATAGATATTTATAAATATTTTACATTAATAAATTAGATTATACACATTTATTATATTATTATATTAATTAAGAATTTAACATGATACTATTAGCAATAGTGGTATTGAATTATATTAAATAATTTTAAATCGGCGAACTTAATTGGGTTTTGTATCAACGTATAAATTACACTAGAATGTGCTATACTAATTTTGGGTAGAATTTCGAGATGAATTGAAATATGGAATAATATGCCTGGTGTTCCATTAAAGAAAATGCAAGTTTGTTTTGTCCTGACTTTTTGACTGATATATACTTAATAATTTGTCTTTATTATAATAGTTTTTAAAAAACCCTGAAACTTTTGTGAAAGAAGTTTTGTTATTATTTGCAATATTAACAAAAAAGTCATTTAAGTCATTGACTAAATATAACCCATTTTAATGTGGGTAATTTTTGAGTTTTTAATTCGTTCCTCTCATTGTTATTATTATTATTATTATATTATTTTCCACATTTGTTTTGACGTATTTTTTGATGTTTCAATTCTAGTCTTATAGTGTTTTCTTTTTGCAGATAAAAGAGCTGTTTTATATTTTTCCTGAGATGCTACATAGAATGGTTTACAAATTATATCAAATGAAGATACAATTTGTAACATTCCTGTTTCAGTCGTTTTATTTCTGGTGTGAACCAGACATTTTGTTTTATATTACTATTTTTTTAATAAGAATCAAATGTGCTTTGAAATCAATATTAAAAATACCTAAGAAATGTTGCAGCAATTATTTACATCAGTGCTGGGTTCCAACTCTTTCGAAGTTTCACTACATATAGATTCAATAAATTTAACAACGTTTTTATTATTACAACGTCTATAAGTTGATAATAAGAGTAATAAATGCCAATAACGTAAAAAATGAGTTTTATTACGCTACAAAAGGGAGAAAAATATAAAACAATTCGCTTTAAAAATCTATGTGATGCAATCATTGTGTATTAAAATTTGAGACTTCTGGATGCCTTATCTTTGTTAAAACTTCGGATGATTATTGATAAATTTTAACAAGTTTTAAAAAATTAATCGATAGACTTAGCTAGAAAAGTTATGTATTTAAAATTCAATAACAAAATTTTTATAAATTATAACATCGGAACGAAAGAAGGAAATACTTAATATACAAAATTTCTCAACTTAAAAACGAAAAACTGTGGTGATTATAATGATCGCCTAGCCAACGATCGAATGTAGATAAAAGTAAGACCAATGGACAAAATTAATGTCTTATACTTACTGTAATCATATATTACAGAATAAAACAAATTAAAAAGATCCAAAATTTAATTTAAGAAAGTCTTAGCTATCCATTAATACTTGAAATAAAGCCAGTAGATAATTAAAGCGTAAACATGGAGACAAGATAGTTGACTGATGTAGACAATTAAAAAATTTGATAACATGTGATTAAGTATTTAAAGATCCAATAGATTTGTCGTCAAATCTTACAAAATTTATTTTTCTTTTCTTACCTTGAGCAGTTATTTTATAATGTGCGTATTTCTTTCTTTCAGTCTGTTCAATGGCTATCGAGTCGCAGTCTTTTAGCTCCGATTTGTCATGCGAACATCGTGAATTCTAATGTATGGAAGGGATTAACCATCTGTTATTCTTTAAACATCATGATTGTTAATATCACGAGGGATACCCATATGCTTAAGGGTGTTAATATTGTGTGATTATGCGAGGGATGTAAGGCGTTCTTCAATGGGAGTTAGGTTGGTTAATTGATGCAGGAGGGTGTTAGATGAGTTATGTATGGGATTGAGGCGATATTTGTTAGTGTACTAAGGGCTCATCGTTTATATATCTTGATATTTTTAAGAACAGAACAATAAGGTTTATAGAAAAGGATAGCGGCATAGTCAAAAAAATATTTTGTAAATGTGTATAGCTGTTTTGATTGAAATACCTTCAATTTTATAGGTGAGGCTTCTGAAATTTATGATCAAATATAATTCCAAACGCTACCCGCTAACATACCACATTTTCTGAGATGGTGAAATGGAATAGTTATTAATGGATACATAAGAAAGAAAGAAATACGTTCAAACTAGTGTTGCTTTGATAGCCTTGCTATTTTGTAACACGCAAATTACTTTTGTATTATTCAATGTCTGTCGAAGTATTAGCTAGAGAAGTAGTTGTTTCAAAAGTAATTTGTTATTGTAGTCTTAATAAGACTCATTTGTTGTAGATTTTACGAAAATATTTTTGTATTTTTTCTATTTATTAGCGAATTTTCTACAACGTAAAGGACTTATATATTTTATTAAGTAAAATAATCTTCCTTTTATAATATAATCGTTTTTTTAAATTATCATACAAAGTGTAAATTGATAGAAAATCTAGTTTTTATTCATTTAGTTACCCATTTTAAGAACGTTACTTTAACATGAATGATAGAGGTCACCTACCCATCTTGAAAATATTTTTCAACTGTAATTATTCTTTTGAGTTATGTTTTAGACGTGGCCACGGTGTAATTAAATAATTGCAGCAGTGCCTCTACATAATAAAACAAAACTCATAAAATACATCATTAACTGTCATAGTATAACTGCTGCCAAATTGGTCTGCAAGATCATTTGCTATTGATTGTTAATCCATAATTGAAGATTTTGAAATTGGGTCCTGTATTGTCTGCAACAAGTATTTTTATATTTGGTCAGTTTTTTTTTTTCATTTCATCCCAATATTGTTTCGCTGTGAGAATTTTTGAGCACGTTAAGAGTACAATTAATATTAAAAGTTTAAAATATCCTTTCCTTTGCAATTGATTGTCTTGAATGTCGTAGTCCATATATCTGCCTTGTATTTTTTTAAGGGTCTTTGCAGCGTTATATTTAAGGCATTATATTTCTGCTTCCGCAGTTATTCTTTACACGAGAGTTTTGGTGAATAAGTTTTATATTTGGTAAGTCTTGAAATTTGAGAGAAGGTATTTGCACTAATGTCTTGTAAACGCGGGGGTGTATTTTTTAACCGAGTCCAATAACTTATTGAGAAATGAGAAAATAGGGGACGGATTCACTTTCAGGCGAGATGCAAAGACATCATTTAACTCTTAAATCAGAGTCTTTGTGCCTATATATAATTTTTTTAGTATCTGGGAGTCTATTATAGGATTGAAAATTGGATAGATTTAACAGACATTAGGACAAAATTTTGGGGGAAGGTGTTGGATGTTACTTTCATATAACAGGATGTCGTGAGTAGTGGATTTGGTTTTGGGACATGCTAATTATAGGGGCAGTATCTATAAAGCTGCCTGGATTTTGTTTTATTGCTGCTAAAACCATCGATTATGACGAGGTAGTCATATAAGGATTCTTTTATGAGGATTATATCTTCAATGGTGAAGGAAATACTGGCAAGGGGAGCTCGCGAAGAGATTTTCGAATCGAATTAAAGAATTGAATGGCATAATACCTAGTGCTTGTTTGAGCTGTATATGGACAAATCTTATTTTGTTTAAAATTGTTACTATACTAGGTTGAATATCTGTGAAAATTCGAATGGGTTAAATATTCGTCTCTGTGTTGTTGTGCGTAATTTAGCGGTATGCCGGCATGAGTATATTTAGACGCATGACAGTGGTTAGATATTCAATTCTCGGTAAATATTTCTACAGTCTTCTCTATATCCGTGACCACTTAGAATTTGGACTGCACGGCGCTAAAGGCCAAAAATTGCAGAGTGGCCCGAGGCATGAAATTATATTGTATCTGGCTTTGGATGTAGGAATGGTAATATTAACGAAGTGCTTCATGAAGTATTTCAGTTGTAATATTCCTCAATGCATATATGTTTTTCGGTAGTAAACTGATCACCTTTATATTTTAATTGTGTATCCAAATGTTCGTTAAAACAATTTTTACTTTCAACATTTTACGATTTTGGTGTAACATTAGTTTCGCTGTTTTCTCTGTATTAACTTTGAGACAATTACTATCAATCCATTAACAGGGCGTTGACGTAATACTTTGAGCGTTAGTTGATGTTTTTTTGAATCATTGAATCCTTGAAATTGTTGATAAATATCAAAAATAATATAGTCCAAGTATCGATCCCTGTTCTAATTTTAACGGAAGGTGATATTGTCCAATTAAACATTGTGCATTGAGTTCGGCCTAGTAGATAGGATATCATTTTCCTGATGAGAAAATAAGACGTGAAGTCAATTACTTTTGACAAATCTAGTAATGTTTTTGTTGCCTCTAATCTATTTTGAAAACCATCTTATATATTATTAGTAAATCTTAATATGGTCTCAATCGTAGATCGCACCTTTTTAAATCCATATTGCCTATTGCTTAGTAAATTTTGCCTTTCAAAATTTTCTATCAATTGCATTTCTATTATTTTTTCTAAAATTTTTGAAATAACTGTTAGCAAAAAATTGGATAATAGTTTTATATATTATTTAGGTCACTTTTTTTATGAATAGGCATTACTAAGGCGGCTTTTAACGAATCGGATAAGCAATTGGATTTGATACATATATTTATTATTTTTGTCAAAGTGATTTAAATGGCTTGCATTACAGATTTAATGACATCTACTCGCAAACCATATATATCTCTACTTTTACTGGGTTTTAGCCCTTATATTACTCTGATAATAACACTAGTTGACACAAAATTCAAAATTTCAAATAATCTTTTTTATTTGTTCGCCGATTACATTCAAATTATGTGATCAATGTTATATTCGCCTATATTACCTATACTTTATACTATATTACTAGGTCTGAGGCGTGGACTTTTACAATGTTGCCATTAATTGCCAATTTCTTAAACGCATTAAGTAATATGTTATGAGGCATTCTGTCAAAGGCCATTGAGATGTCGGAATATAACACGCCAACCTGTAATTTATTTTCAAGAGCCTGATATATAAAGTGAATACCATTCATTAAATTAGTCATCGTGTTGCGCTTTTTTTACAAAACCGTGCTCCTCTTTCAGAATACTAGATGACAACTGACTATGTATAAAATCGGTAATCATGCTTTCAAAAATCGTTAACAGATTGGCAATCAACGAAATATTGGCAATCACTTAAGACCTGGTATCACTCGCACTATCTTTCAACATTTCGAAAATGTAAAGGATAACGTTCTAAATCCGAGCAATAGGTGCAGCTAAAACTTCAGCAAAATCATGAAGAATAAATGCAGGTATTAAGTCAGACATCATATTCAAATTCGGTTTCAACTTCTTTATGTGTTTGATCACGATTTCTTCTTAAATTTTATAGGCGCCCAAGCGGGGGCTTTATAAATAACTTCGCCGGGAATTTTAGATATTGCCGTTTACATACGATATCCAAAAGCTTTTTATATTTGTTAAGTATATTATTAAGCTGTATTAAGCCAGAATTATTTATAATATTTAGTAGCATATGTGCGAGTGTTGATAAATTACAATTTAGATTACAGTTAGCATATTCTACGATATTAAAGGCAACAACAATTAATGTATTTTCCATGGATAGTTTTACCTCAACGCATCGAAAAATGCTACATAAGTATCAGCACGATGTTTAAGCTACTGAGTAGAGATATTTTGGCAGCTACTGCATTAGTATTCATATCAATCTGTAATTGTAAATCTATTTATTGAAACAGATTTATGCTCCGGAACATTAAAAGACCTCCTTCAACCTGGCTTCAATTGATGTAACAGTTTACTTTCATATAAACATAAAAATCATGGAATTTTGAGTTTAATCCGCACACATTTTGGTATAATAGAGTCAATTTTATAATAAATAAAAAGCATTGCAAAGTTTGTTCGGAATGATTTAGTTTTCCACATCCGGGGTTTAACATTTTAAGAATATCATCAGCATATTAGAGTTTTAGATTGATTTTACCGTTGCCAGCCTTTCCTTTAAGTTCGTAATAACTTAAATTGCGAGCTATGTACCGGGATAAGATTTAATTTTCCACTGAGATTGTATAATAAATTCGTCTTTAATTACATTTATTGTATCGTTCTTTGAATGCAAAAATACACGCAGTGGCGGCCGAGGGTGGTCTGGCGGTTTCCCTAGATGATACGAATTTCTTACATTCAATGCGCTCCTCAAAAATTATACCAAACTATTGTAAATAGCGAGTAATTGTAAACTTTAGTAAGTTTAATGACAATTATTTTGAATATGTATCTAAACTTATATTATTATTATTTATAGTTATTTAATAACTGATTATGATAATAACAAATATATTACTTTATAGCTTATATTAAAAATTTGTAACATATTTAGTAGTTGTATTTAAGCTGCTGGTGTGGAAAGCTACAACTCGCTGGTATTATCTATGTTCAAGAAAATAAAGAACGCCGTTTGTTGTAAAGTTAGTGTCGTCGTTTGATTTCTCAAGGCAAGAAATTTGCGGACTTCCAATAATCATCATCAATTAATTTATGTGTATTGACAAACTATTATAAATGAGTTGTCTCTTCGGCGCTGGTATCGTAACTGTAACTTAGGAAGAGAGAACTTTCAACCATCCACTTGCCAATCCAGACATAGCTTCTTCAATTTATCATTTGTTTACAAAACCTAAGAACTTCTAGACAGAAAAGACATAGTAGGTATCTCAATCTACTGGTGATAAAGTAATATGAAGCTGGGAAACAAAAACTCGTTATAGGATACAAAGAGTGTTTAAATTTGCAACGAGCCTATGTAGAAAAGTTTTGTTGTATAATATGCATAAACAATTTAAATTGAACCTCAATCAATAATGAAATAAATAACGAAAAAATTATTCAAATTAATTATAAACATGTATACTTTGAGAAATTCCCTGATAATTCAGGAATACATTAATATAATACACTTCCTCTTTCAATAGCAACTATAACTTTAAACAAATTTACTGAAAAACTAAAGTTTGACTTATCCTAAAATATCTTCTACAGTGTTGTTGATTTCATTAATAAGCCATTAGAAATATCAAGATAAAGTATTTTAATTTTTATATTTATATATAGCATATTTTGTTCTTAGTTTTAGTCTATTATATTCAATAAACAGACGAATACATTCTTATCTTCTTTGATCAATTTTGATTTTAATACTTCTCTATATTTACATTGTTTATAATTAATTAGCATTACATTTCTTTGTTCCTTTGTTTAGGCTGAAAAATTAAATTGTGTGTTACAAATCGTCTACCTACTCGTTCATGTTATCTTCTTTTAAAATTAATAACTTGATTTATTGCAAGTATCACATGTATATAGGTGATATTTATCTGTGCGTTTCTTTTCAATACAAAAATCACCATAATGCATTAGTTAATAATAATAATAATAATAATATACTATATCATATGTGCATAAAATGGACTCGGCCTAAATTCTGTAAAATATATAATTTTCGGGCCAAAAGAAAAGTATATTACATTAGTAGGGTATTAAAACACTATTTAAAAAAATCATTTTTAAATACTTTAATCATCAAAATTACGTGCCTGTCATTATATCAGAATACAAAGCCTATTTTATCATATTATTTTCATCGAATAGTAAATAACATATAAAGTTCTTATTTTATTTTTATAAAAGAAAGCACGTATTCCGCCGTATTATTTTTCCTATACTATCCAATTTTAAAGAATAGCTTGACGAAAAATAAAGTTACCATATACGGCTTTTCCCGTATTCATTCGCTGCACTCGTACATAAAGAATATATGGCAAAGTCGGCCCTATATTATTGATGGTAAGACGTTGATTGCACCGGCGCTTAAATGGTGGATTCGCCGGGCTCGAAGAAAATTGTATTGTAAATATTTGATCTTGCGGTCGTCTCAACTACTCACCAATTGGTTGTTTGTTTTCTTATTTACACAATATTCTATATTTTATTATAATAATAATTTCAAAAAAATACAAATTAACAATACATACTAATTAAAATGTTGATTGAAATGCTCGTTTCTTTTCATTTATTTGCAAATAAATAATTAAAAATTAGTGAAAGAAAACAATTTAATTAACAGAAGATAGAATTTTCATCAGGTTTAAGGTGTCATAAATCTTAAATTTTTTTACCATTAAAAGCACTTATATTGTAAAATAAACGTAATTCTCACTGAGTCTAATTTTGAAAAAAATAATTTACAAGTTATAATTAAATATTTATAAATACTAACATTATTAAAAACTTTACAAATAATCATTGACATATAATATAATAATAAATTATATATTAGTAACAATATCTTAGTTAGATACAAATAAAATAATTAAACATCATAAAATTAATTAATAAACTTATTGCTTAACATGGATTTTAGTATACGTATGCATCAGTATTCTATGTACACGTTATAACTTGTGTAATTAACAGCAGCGTCATAAAATTAGAAGACCTACTTTTCGTGCGATTAAACCTGACTGACTTCATAATTCCATTTACCCAAGATTCGCTGATCGTTAACCGTAAAGTTTAAACTTTCAGACAAAGTTTCGACTGCGGGGTCTGTACATACATAGACACACACACATACACACATGTACATATTTGCCAGCGCGAGGGCGAATGTTCCGTTTCCGGTTTTTCTTTTGTGCGCGGCCCGGGGAAAATATGATCTCACGTAATGAATCGTGAAAGTTTTCCGAGCGACGTTAAAACTCGACATACAAAAGCCCGTACACGTCGTAATTTGTAAACTTTTCCTCATGCATACATTCAAATCAGGATTTTCGAGCGTACCTTGTTTTTAAATTAAAAGGTTATTATTAAAAAATAACCGAAGAAAATGTGCACTAATTAGATCGTTTGAAGCTCTAATTGATGTGTTTGATATGTGAATTTAATTGATTTGATTTTGCCTTAAGCGGTTTTACACCACTGTTGTCAATATTGGTAGTTAATATGTTGACGTTGCTGCAGGGTGGAATAGTTTAATTATTGGTTATGCATAAATTAATTGATTGATAGTTTACAATAATATTAAAGTGGATGCAGTTAGTTAGTTTATGTTGTTTGGGCCACAAGATTAATAATTATGTATAAAACTTAGTAATTACTCCACTATTGTTTGGGATTTAGTTTTTTTGGCTGAAATTACATAGAAATATTAAAATAAATAATAATCAACTAGTGAAAATATTGAAATAACTGCTGAAATCGTTTTCACCACAATTAATTGTAGTTAAAACATAAGTGTTTTATTCAGTGCTTATAAAAGTAATTTAAGTTAATATCTTATGATACAAATATAAGAAAAATAGACCAATTATTATCATTATTCCATTTATTTTCATTATTTTTTTAGACGTATGCAACTTTAAGGATTTTACGTATATAGTCTTGATTTATTGATTATAAAATAGTTTAATATTGTTTTTATTATAAAATGTCTATTACGTTAATTAAATTTAAATTAATGAAACACAGCCAGGGATAATTAACGCAGGAAAATTCGACGAGAGGACGATTAAGTATGTATGTGTGTTTAGGTCGGATTTGGGCCCAGTTAACTTAACTACGCGAGGACAATAACATCTGCGGCGCCCCTGAATAAATTGCGGACGTGACGCAACTTTAATGTCTTTGTATACGTGAATCCTTTATTGTCGTATCCTGCTCGAGTATTATCTTTCATAATTTACCGAATCCTTTGTCACGTAAAGCGTGTTCAATTATTTTTTTTAACGTAATCCCGTTAATTAGAATAACTTTATAATTGTTTTCTAACAAAATATTATTTTACATTTTTTCTTAATTATTTCCTCATAACACAACTTTCTCAACTTTAACGTATACAAGTAAATAAATTTATGGTAAAAATATATATATTATATTAAAATACGTTATTTTTAGTCTGTATTTACAAAGATATATATTTTAATAAGTATCCCTTAAATGATATATTAATTAATTTATTATACACCCGGCGCATCGACCATTAAAACATATCAGTGTTGAAATGTTTTATAGATTGACGAGGTAACTTTGATAAATATATTTTAATAAAAATAAAAAACTTTACGTGTTGAATTAACACCTAACAAGT
Organism: Ontholestes murinus; assembly: GCA_963969525.1. Taxonomy (NCBI): domain Eukaryota; kingdom Metazoa; phylum Arthropoda; class Insecta; order Coleoptera; family Staphylinidae; genus Ontholestes; species Ontholestes murinus. The sequence continues at coordinate 19,843,812 of OZ018392.1, read as the reverse complement.
ATTTATGGTACACAGAGGTAGAAAAAAGTGTGGGGAAAACGCGGGGGTCATATTTTCATTATTTTACACAAACGTTAATATTTTTTTCTTTGCACGCATAAATATTTTGTTTGTATACAAGGGAATCACGTAGGCAATTTCTCCTTCATCCTTCAAGTGTATTGCTGTTGTTGGAACGTTACAGATCTTGCTTGACAGGATTTGATCTATTTATGCATTTCCGCAGGGCGATACGCATACAGTAAAGTCGTCTTAAGCTTTAGAAGCGGGAATCGGTAAATATGCTCTTTAAATATATGGGAATTTTAAGAAGCCATATGATTTTAAGTATTAAATTCTTTGATAGCTTACATTGAAATATATATTATTTCAGTAGAAATTTTATAAATATACTTTAGTAAATAAAAATGTACTTTTAAGCAGTATAAAGTTTTTATGTTATTTCTCATGTTTCATTAATCAAATATAATGGTTTAAAGAATTTGTTACCTTGATAAATCTATAATAAGAAAGAGTAAATATATCATAATTATTTAATTAAATTTATGAACCTGTTACTATATAATCATCAATATTAAAATTAACAATTGCTTTACCTTTAATTCAGCAGTTTGTTTCATTTAAAAATCGAATTCCAGGTAATCCATTGAAGCGGCAAATCCTAATTACATAGAAAAAGTATAATCCAAAAAAATAAAAGAAGTCACACATCAGCTTCATTTAAGAAACATAATAAAGTAGTAACGACCGTCAAAATCTGTTGTATTATACGGGAACAACAAATTATTTAAATCAATAAGCTTATAATAAGAAATTTAAAATAACCGTCATCTGTTCATTCAGTTTACGCATCAACGTAGATGTTCCAATGCCGATATGTATTGCAAGTTCTTAAGATATAAGCGCTGTATTTATATATACTGTCTTTTTTCAAATTCATTATATAGGAAGAACAAGGCCGAATTTTCTGAAACTGCTACAACTAATTGAAAATTTTCCAGAGTGCTTGATTGTAGATGCAAAACAATGGCGGTATGGTTCTATTCTTAGAATACCACTTTGGATCTAGCAAAGACCTCTTTCTTCCATACTCCATGATTTTCAAAGGTAGCATTGAAATCATTACTTCTTAATTTGTTCTATCAATATTTTTATAAATTTCAAATACAAAACAGGTTTAAAATTCATTTGTTGTCTTTGTTTTCAGTATATTATGTATGAATTGACGTAGCAATATTCCAATCCGCAGATTAACATATTTCTCCACCATTTTAAATAATGGTCTAGGCGGTCAACTCCTCCCATAGATTTAGTGTAGTCTGTTGGAATATATGACTTGTCAATCGATACTGTTTCAACATCACGTATTTTTCTATTTACTTGGGTAATTTTTGTTGTATCCCAAGTACTCAGCAAGATGATGACCCTTTTGTCTTTTCATTCTAACACTAATGTGTTATGTTTTCTCAGAGCAATTCAATTTTTTTTAGTAAATTTCGGTTTTTTATTTCTTGAGGTGGGAATATAAGTAATGAAACCAATTTTGCACTTAAACTGAACTGCTGATTCATCTACCGAAATACATTGTTCTGGTATAAGGTGCTGTGTAAACTTGGAATCTATGTATTTCAAAAATCGACAAGCTCTTTGAATTTGCGTTTTCAGAGATACTCGGGCAGAAATTTCTTCTAGAGCAGCATCCAAAATATTTGTTTGAAATGATCCCTTGTGAATGTATTCGAATAGAATTTAATTCTGATAGTATTGCTTGTTGACCAATATTCAAATTTATTTTCTAAAGCATTGTGTTCATATTGTAAAGCACAGAAAGAAAAGCCTAAAATTCGTCCCTTTCAACATTTTTCCAATTATTCCAAATTGATCGTTTTATCAAACTCTTTCTACTTAATTTGCTATTTGCATAATTATTAGTTTCTTTTATTATGTCTTGTATTTGTTTCTCATTTATCATTTGGTGAAACATTATGTTGATAATATGTTGTTGAAAAAATTCACTTGATTTGTTTCACATAATAATTAAGTCAAATTTTTCAAGAGCTTATTCTTTTATTATATTATTAACTAATTCATCTGTAAATTACAACTTAAATATATCAATAGGCTCATCAATATTAGCAGAAAGTTGTGGCCCTGTAAATTTTGGAGATACTGTAAGTTTTATTTGTTGAAAAATATTATCTCGTTTAGTACCATTTTCTCATTCTTCACTATAACCGTTTATATTTTCGTTCTGGCTTATTTTTTTAGGAAGTAAGAACAATTGTAGTAAGTCACTATCAGAACTATTGTAATTATCACTTTCATCTTCATCTACTACATTTCTCCAAACACATAAAATTCACCTTCACTACTAGAAAATTACAAGTTTTTTACTGGTAGTTGGTTCTTCAACACTATTTTCCTTTGCAATATTTATATATTATATTAAGGCTTAAATTGTGGATAGAAAAAATTAAAAATGATGATGACTGACCGTATACAAAATGATGTATTTTCCTTCAATGCTCGGATAGTAATGATCTAGAGCGCGTCAAAATAGTAATTATAATAATAATAATAATGTTTATTCATGTTATTACACTACAGTTTACATTCGTCAGGTTTCTCAATTAGACACTAAGGAAGGCATTAACATTAACACATTTTGTTATAAATAATATTAGGAAATAACTCATAAGGCATAGGCAAAATTTATAAATATGATAATAATAATTCACAATTTTGCAAATATAAGATAAAACTAAAAGTATATACATATAAATAAAAGTAACATAATTTATAAAACGAATTATATAATTTAACACAATGAGACAATCAACAATAAAAGTAGTTATAAAATTAAGCTGTACAATTTAAATCGATAATAAACCATTAAAAGATTTGCACATATACATACACAAATAATACAGTAGATGTAAACATTTTAAATAAAAAAATGAATAATATTACCGACATCTACATGTTTGGTAATAAATAATATTTCACATAAACGTAAGGTATATGGTATATAATTAATGTAAATTAATGTTGGAATTTGCATAAGAACAGAAACAAATAAAATATCACAATTAAAAAGTGTAAAAATGACACATAATTAAAAAATATATAGATGTAAATATACGAATGTACAATTATTCAAACGTTCTATAAAATATGCCAGACAGCAGCTGTTACCCTTAAGTAATTATAATAAAATTAAATACCTAGACCTAAAAATACTCATTAATACTAAAATATGCTTTTTCTATTAGATATGATTTTATACATTGCTTAAATTGTTCCTGAGGTAGAGATTTTACTGGCTGAGGCAATAAATTTAAAAAATTTTGGACCATAAAAATTTACTCCGTTCATACATCGAGAGAGTCTTGATCGTATGCAATACTTTAGATGCAAATGAAAAAGAGCATGGTACGTAGAAATAAGTGCAAGTGAGGGAAAAAAATTACTCAAATTTCTTAGTAACTAGGTAATTCGACTAAGCTTCGAACTAAGTTCTCTTTCATGCTCTCTCCAGATAAGCTTAGTGTCGATTCCAAGACCCAAAAACTTGCAGGTCCCTATTTCATCATTGCCATGATTTAAAGTAAAGGTGAGATTTAAAGTTTTAGATATATTTAGAGAAAGTTTATAAACCATTTACGCACGTCATTGTTTATGGCTTTTCTTTGGTGCAGCGCGGCCTAATGATTATTGGATGTAGTGATAGACGTTGTATCATCTGCATACAAAATTATCGTACCGTGATTGATATAGGCAGGTAGATCATTTACATGAATTAAGAATAGTAGTGGCCCTAAGATTGAACCTTGTGGGACACCGCATGATATATGACAGAAATCAGATGACCGGTTTTTTAAAAGAACGCACTGAGTCCTATTTTGAAGGTAGGAATTTATTAAGTGACAACTTTCCGGACAGAAATTATAAAGGTATAATTTGCGAACAATATATCATGAGGAACGCAGTAGAAAGCTTTACTGAGGTTAAAAAAGGATGTTGCTGCATACTGACCAGCTTCAAAGCTACTAATAATTTTAAAAATAAAAGTCCGAACTGCGTCCTCCGTTGATCGTCATTGGTTGTCGTTTAAAATTTGACTTTTATTTAAAAATAATAGCATTTGTTCAGAAAGAAGTACTTCAAAAACTTTTGAAATAATTGGCAATAAGGAAATCGGGCGGTAGTTATTTATGTCTTCAGTTGATCCCTTTTTATATATCGGCTGTCTTAAGACAGGTAGGAAAGATGTTACTACGAATGCAGATATTTATTACCTTAGTAAGAGGGCCTATTATGATATCCTTGATAGATTTTATTAACCCACTAGTCATTCCGTAAAAGAAAACAGGTTTCCTAAAATATCGTGTCATGCATTCGATTTTTTTTAGAATATTTATAATATCGCTCTCAGGGCTTAATTCTTTCTGTAAGGTTTCTGTTTCTGTTTTTGTGCGAATTGTTGGTGGAACAATATTTTTGCCCCTAAAATTTTGAACAACAACAAGTTCAAGTTCTTGACGTCGCACAGTGAGCCAAAGCATAAAAAACCTGGTCAAAAAATGGAAATGTCTAAAAATATTCTTTAATTTGTTTCCTAAATTATCTTAGGAGTCGCTAAATATGAATTTTATATCAAAAATTCAAAATTCAGAATGGGTCATTTAATATGGCGGATCATATATTCATAAACATGTACATTGATAATAAATGTCCATATTGATCTTCCAAAACGTTTAGACTGAAAATTAGATAAATATTATACACCCATATGTTCGAAATTTACTTTATTATAATATTGTCTATAATGTTAGAATATTGTATGTAATAAGTAAATAGTTGAATAAGTGTATAACTAGTATAGATTTCTTTCTGTCTGTCTGTCTGTCGGTGGGCGCTGTATCTCAAAAACGAAAGATCATATTGAGATGAAACTTCAAACTTAAGGTTCTATTTTCTTCATTGGTTCTCCGCCATTTTGATTAGACAAAATTGTAGCAACACTCTTATTCATCCAAATTATAACTACAACACAATTATCTTTGTCAATACGGCTATAGATCGTACCGCGATCACTTCTTTTCGGTACTTTACTATTGAGCAATCTACATATTTCAGTCACATTTTCTTCTACTGTGTCGGTAGCTCTCTTCCTTCATTGATATATAATTCAGTTATAAGTTTTGTACTACTTACATGAATGTTTACCAAAATATTTGATCATTGATTCGTTCACAGATATATTTCTTCATATTGGAGCATATCTCAAAAACTGTTATAGATTTTTATAGTTATTTGCCTCGCCGTTTATCAGCATACAAACTTGTTTTTTGATTTGATTACTAGTTGGTATTTTAAAAAGTGGAGTTTTATTATATATGAGCATAAAATATTTATATTTTAGTTAAAATTAAATTACTTATTAATGATTATTTTCCGCCATGTTCTTGGATAATTTTACGTACGATGTTATTCCCACTAAAAACAAATAACTATTAAATTTATTGTTGGGTGATAAGTCAATATGGTAGCCTAAGCAGTACTTATACAAAAAATATATCCCTTAGTACCATAAAGCAAACACAACTGACTTTAAATTAAAGGTATACAGCACGGTGGTTTCGTACCATTTGGGATAGAGTGATGTCTGGTCGTTTTCTAACGTTTTTATGGAAATTAGTTAAGGTTTTTCTTAAATTAAGTCTTCAAAGAGAAAAAAATATGTAAAATGTATTTTATAGACTCCAAAAATATATAGAAATAATTTAAATCGCAATCGCATTAAGCGTCACCTTCTTCCACTTCGTCATCGCTCTCATTATATCCCACGAGTTTTTCCTTTGAAAATGGTGTTACCGTCATTCATTGTGCCAAATCCAGGTTTTGGGACATCAATAATCAAATCGAGAGCGGGTGAAGAGATATGCATTTTGTATAAAATTAATTTCCAGATGGAGGGTAGTCGTTGGGCGTCGTCGCGTTACTGCGTTACTGCTATATGTAGAGATTGGGCAACTTTTGACTAAAAATCTTTAGTTCAGTGTTAATCCATGTTTTGCGAGGAGAGATATATGTCTTTTGTAAGGGAATTGTTTTGTTAAAATAATTTTTGAACGTGTAGTATAAAACATTTTGAACATGGTATTAAAATCTGTCGAGTTATAGACTTGCGTTCATGAACCGCAATTTAGATCATTTAAGAAGTTTGTTATGTTTTAATTTTTGTAATTGCGATGTTTAATTTTTTTCTTATTTGGGGGGGAACTTTAGATCAAAATTAAATAGAATAGATTTGTGGTCTGAAATTGTATTTCATAATGTCAGTCTCTTTGAGAATGCCAAGTTTGTATAAATGTGATCCGAACAGGATGAAGTAGTGGCTGTGCATGTCATCCGTGTTAGTTAAGAGTAACTCATAGGATAATAGTAAATTTTTAAGGTTGTGTAGAGGTTGGACTGTTCATTTGAGTTTATTTTAAAATCTCTATTAAGTATAATTTTTATTCTTGTACAAATGTGATTGTAATTTCTTAATAAATAGTTGATAGTTACCACCAGGAAGTCTGTAGAGTGTTAGTATATAGATATTGCGATTCCTGTCATATTTCTATGCTTTGCTGCAGAAATTTGAGAGCCTAGAGTGAAAGAATGCAGATTTGTTAAGAATATATTATTGTGCTTAATCCAAGCTCTTTGAGACAAATGAATTTAATATCAAATCAATTATAGTTGATTAATTGATGATTTAGTTTGTCGAACGTATATTGAGTAATAGTAGATCGTATTTAGGTTGTGGTGGTATTTCGGTTGTGTACTTGTGGAAGGTGTTTTCTGTAAATGTGTACCTTTGTTTGAAGAGCGTTTATTAACAAAAAATCTGGAGACGGAGGTATTCAATGGCAAGAAGTCCAGGTAGATGACGAAGTCGGACAAATTTTCAGGAATACCGATTTTGAAAGATGCATAATTTCCATCTTTGTACTTTAGTTCTTGTTTTTCGATTAGAATATGTTTAATTGATTTGTGATTTTCATGTTCCCTTGTTTTTTTCTTCTATGTACTTCCTAATCTATTGTGTTGCCACGCCTTTTTACTTTCCCTATGTAGTATATATATTACTTTCCCTATATAGTATTTATAGGGGAAGTATTGTTTTTGTGCGTGAAAATGTCTGTGGGCGATGTATCTCAAAAACTAATAATCCGATTGAAATGAAACTTTAAACTTAAGATTTTATCATTAGAAACTGGAGCTGAAAAGCTTTTGGTGAACATTCATAGACCGGAAGTGGATGTTCACTCGGGGCCGTTTTTGGTTTTTTTCTGATATTTTTTTAACAAAATTCTTTAAACAAAACTTAAAGGGAATGAGAAACTGAACAAGTTTTATTGAAACATATTTTTCATAAAATTCTTAACTTTCGAGAAAAAAAAATTAAAAATAAAAAATTTTGATGTTTTTAGCCAATTACTATTAAACGATATGAGTTACGTGAAACTTATATAATAAATAATTGTAGAAAATTTAATAGTGGACAAATTATTATGAATAGCCTTTTTGCGTAAACCTCATAGTTTTCGAGAAAAATATAGGGAAAGTACTTTGATGGCCACATCACCATTTTTACTTTCCCTATATACTAAGTATATAGGGGATGTATTGTTTTCGTGCGTGAAAATGTCTGTGGGCGCTGTATCTGAAAAACGAATGATCCGATTGAGATGAAACTTTAAACTTTAGGTTTTATCATTAAAAACTGGAACTGAAAAGCTTTTGGTGAACATTCAACAACCGGAAGTGGATGTTTACTCTAGACGTTTTTTTTTGTTTTTTGTCGATATTTTTCTAAATATGAAAAATATTACAAAACTTTTCAAACAAAAGTTAAAGCTAATGAGAAACTAAACAAGTTATTTAAAACATATTTTTTATAAAATTCTTATTTCTCAAGGAACAAAAATAAAAATAGAAAATTTTAACATTTTTTCCCAATTACTAGTAAATTATTGGATCTACATGAAATTTATATAACAAATAATTGTAGAGAATTCTAAAATGAACAAATTACTAAGAATAGCCTTTTTGCGTAAACCTCATAGTTTTCCAGAAAAATATAGGAAAAGTATTATGATGGCAACATCACCATTTTAAATTTAGAAAAAATGCTAATAGTTTTATAAAGATTACTGAGAGAATTCTACAACCTCGAAAAGAAAATAATATTTGAAATAATATAAAGATCTAGAAAAAAATGCTGAAGAATTCTAGAAGTCTGGATACAAGTTCTACAATTCTCTGGAAGGCGAGAAATTGTTGAAATATTATATAAACATAGAAAAACTGCGTAATCCTAGAAATTGATAAAATTCTAGAACCCTCCAAAAAAATAAGACATTTATGAATTAAAGAATTCCAGAAAAAAAATTAGTAAGTTCTAGGATGTCGAGATATTGAAATATTATATAAATATTGAAAAATAAAAAATTGGAAAATTCTAGAAATCAAAATACAGGTTTCTGTGTCAGTTATAGAACCATCAAAAACAAAAGAAATTGGCGAAATATTCTATAAACCTAGTTACAAGTTGCTGGGTGAATTAATACCTCCGAAAAGAGGAAAATTAGCTGAAATATTATTTAAATCTAAAGATAATTAATAATGATAAAATCTTGAAAATTTAGATACAAGTTGCTAGGGAATTCTAGAAGAAGAAATTGCTGAAATATTACATAAATTTAGAAAATAAGTTGCTGAAAAATTCTAGAAATCTAGATACAGGTTGCTGTGGCCATTAAAAAACCCCTGAAAAAAAAAGGTGAAACATAGAATTCTAGAATAAAATGCAATGAAAGTTCCTGGAAAAATTCTAGAATCCTAAAAAGGAAGAGAAACTGTTGACATATTATACAAATCTAAAAATCACAGGCAAATTCTAGAAATCTTAATTACATAAGTTTATAGAAACCTTGAAAAAACGAAAACATTTTTTTTCCAATTTTAATAATTCGTCGGAATTTTTTGCTTTAGTTTATCTATTTTTTTTTTAGAATTTCTTTTATTTTAGTTTTCAAAAGTTTTCTAACATCTCGTTTTTTCTAATTTTTTTTTTGTATTTAGTGGGTTCTAGATTTTTACCCTATTTTTTTTATAATAATGCTTTATGTTCTATAAATATTTAAAGTTTTTTTTTCTTTCAGGTTGCGAGAATTTCCTTTTCAGAATTTTCTAGCAATTAATTTTAGACTTTATGAATATTCCAAAACACTTCCGTACATTTGTCACGATGCTTTGCTTTAATTTTTCGGAATTTTTAAAGAATTTTCCACATGCATGTTACGACAATTTTTTTCGAGCGTTCAAAAAAACTGTTAACAATTTTAGTTTTAAATTTTAGGAATTGTTTACCTTCCTTTTGCTTTACTTTAATTGAATATTCTAAGATATATTTAAATACAATACAAATACTTAATAGTTTGTCTGTGTAACTGGATTTAATCTTTGCTGACTATAGTTTCGACCAGACACTCATTTTCAAAACATAAGTAATTCAAAAATGTATAACGATGTAGATGCTGCAGGAATCAACGATATATTTAAATCTTGAGATTTTTGAATCTTATTTTTAACCATTTCTTGCTTTGTTTTGCCTTTTCTTCAGGAATTACTCTTCTAAATTAAGAGGAATTTCTTGGTGCTTTAGACATTTTCTGGAAACTCCATTTTTACAGAATTTTCCAAATTCCTCTTGCACACTTTGCTCAATTTTAACGGATTTTTTTTTAGTTCTCTTGCCAAATTGTAAGAATAGTCATTGAGAATTATAAAGTTTTTAGGATATTTTTATTACAGATTTCTTGATTTTTTTTATTTATTTTTCATCCAGTTTTTAAGAATCTTCGACTAATTTTTGCTTTGTTCAATTTTTTAGAAGTCTCTTCTTCCAGATTATGAAATTTTTCTTCAAGGTTTCTAGAATTTTCCACAAATTTTTCTTAAACACTTTGTTGCATTAAATTTTCTCATTAATTGTAAATTATTAGATTATTCTTGGTGCGTTCTAGAATTCTTCAACAATGTTATCTCAGTTTTCTATGTATATTCACTTAGATTTTGAGAATTTGTTTAGATTCTCTAGAATTTTAGAATTAGTATTTTGCTATTTTTCTTTCTATTTTTGAAATTTTATTTGAGCTAAATTTTCTCGTATTTTTTTCTTCAAATATTGACATTCGTTTTCGATGCTTATAGATTTTTATGATTACTTGTTTTATTTAATCGATTTTTGCACAATTTGTCTACTCTAAAATTTGTTTTGAGGCTTCTAAAATGTTCTAGAAATTTCTCTTATAGACTTCTAAGGTTTCTAGCTACTTTTCATCAATTTTTCGAAAATATCTGTTCCAAATTAATGACGAGAATTTCTTGTAGGTTTATATAATTTCTGGAATATTCCAGTAATTTGTCTTTAAATTTTTCCATCACGATATTTTTTTATTAGACATTACTAGTAAACTTTCTTCCATATTTTGATATTTTTCTTTAAAGTTACAGAATTTTGTAGATTGTTTAGCACATTTCCTTCCAGATTAAGAGATTTTTCTTAGGAAACTTTTCAAATTTTTTTACTTACTTTCCAGACCTTTTTGCTTAGTCTTCTTTATTTTGTCAAAAATCTTATTTATTTATTTTTTAATTCTACTATATTTCTTGCTTTGTTCTATTATTATATTAAAAATTTTTCATAGAATTTCACTTCTATTAGATTCAAAAAAATTTCTTCAAGGTTATGCCTTTTCTTTCCTTACCTTATCGTAAACTATTGAAAACATTATTGAAATTTAGAATTTCCAAAAAAATACATAAAAAATTAGGTGGAAAATTATAGAAAGCTCAGAGCTAACCTGAACTTTATTTGACACTTCTTCGACACTGCCAGCAGATTTTTTTCTAGGTTTATAGATTTTCTCAGCACACTTTCTTCTATTATTTACTAAAACTACTTACTTTTTCTTATCATTTTTCTTAAAATATGTTCCAGCAGTCTCTTTACATATTGATATATATTTAGTTTTCAAGAATCTTTCAACAACTTCCCTTCCTAGTTCAAGAATTTTCCACTAATTCTTCTTTACCTTATCGGGATTTTCTAGAATTATCTCTTTTAAATTAGAAGAATAATTTCTTGGTTTTAGATTGTTTCCAGGTTTTATACAAATTTCTTAAATTTTTTAGTAATTTCTCGAGATTTTATTTGAATTTTCTAGGAGTTCTTTATTATGTTCAAATTAAGAATAACTTTTTTTGCGTAAACCTCATAGTTTTCGAGTAAATTATAGGGAAAGTACTATGATGGCCACATCATCATTTGTTGTATTTGTGATACAAACAACAATTTCTTTGAGATTAGGGGCATTCTTGAAGTGAAGTCGACTCGACGGTACCGAGAAAATGAGAGTTTTTTTTACTTTGCATTGGTACACTGTTCGATTGTAGGTTTTCATGTTTCACGTTGGATGCTGGGATGTGGTACTTGGTATTTGATATCGCTGACGTTTGTTTAATATTGGCGAATGATATGGCCGCATCTTGGTTGTTTGTGTCGTTTGTATCCACGAGTGTTGAAGAGGTTGCCTGGCCTGGGTTGGCAAAATTTTCTATGGTTTGTTGATTCGGTTTTAGTTGCTAATTTTGTTGCACCGTTTCTGGTAGGTGAGGTATCTTGGTTTGAAGCGACAGATTTCGGTAATTTTGCAGTTTGCTGCAGATTTATGTTGGTGTGTGGGTTAACTTGTGCTCTGTTTGGGTGCTTACTATTACATGTCTTTAGGTTATGCGTAAGAAAATTAATTACCTTGTCTTTGGCTTGTATCGTTTGCTGGCTAATAGTTACTTGTGTTTTCAGTTCAATTAATTCCTCTCTTATTTTCAAGACGTTGTAGAATGATGCGCTGGGCTTCCTGCTTTTCATAGCAGAACTTACACTCTAAATCGCTCTCAGACGATCGGCGTCGCCATTATATGATTTACAATCTGTGGCTACAGTAGGTTATTATATATTTAAATACCTCAACCAGACGCTCACAAATATTAATCGTGCTTGTAGCTGAATTTCCGCGGTTATTTTCGGTACGATGATTGTTGTCGATAGTAGATAGCAACGTTTTTAGCCACCAATATTTTGGCGTATGAAGATAAATGGACTCGTCAAGGCTTTCGCATTTGAAGAGATAATTATTTATAAATATTTTCCCGTGACTATCAAATTTAAAGCCAGCTCGACAGATATCTCACTTGGTTTTGGTTTTTGTGCATGCTGGTAACCCTTTAGAAATTTTGACGTACGGTCCGGTGACTTGGAATTTACCGTTCTTACAACAGCGGAGGCTTATGGGGCACAGGATGACTGAAGACTCTTCTGAGCAGTGTACGCTATTTCCGACGAGGTCTGCGTTAAGCGCTTCATTCGATAGCTGACGTTCTTCAAAATCTTATAGGACTACTCCTTTTATTCCGAATCATTTAATAAGAAATATGTAAGTAATTGATATTATTAAACTTAATTACTAGTTATTATTAAATAATTTTATTAATTTTCGTCCTAATTTCCAATAATACTTACCACACATTATGGTCATCTTCATCTAATTATCATTGGTCGCAAAAAATGACCTTGATTCCACCTAGCTTTTTTCCACTTTATTTTCCTTTTTTGTAATAACAATTTCGACTTACTTTTCTTTTGGGCAGTTAATTGAAAGGACCATTCACCGCTGCATATATTTTGGCAGTCACTAATGCAGTTTGGTTATTTACTAAAATCTTGCCCCAAAGATTCCTTCACATATTCAGATATATTATAACGTGTATATCATATTAATTTGGATGCTAAAAAATTAAAATATTACTATTGAATGAATAAATTAAACATTACAAAATCGAAAAAAATGTCATTTTAAATGTTCGACATTTGAATTTGGTGCCAAAATCACTTGATGTATTTTCGGTTGCCAGGAATAATTTAATAATTGTCTGTTGACAGATAACACGATTCCCAACAATACTCGTAGCACAACGTGGCTGGTAATTTACTTACTTCTTGGTTTCTCATATTTTGCATATAAATACGAACTCGGCAGGTTATTTTTTCTAGCGGAAAAACGGGGAAAATTTTTCTTATGACCTATTTTGTAAATATTTTACTTTATAGAAAAATCTAAAAGTTATCGAAAATTTGAAAGACATTCGTTTTTATATGTATGAAACTTACCAATCAGAGTACAATCCATTATTGGAAGCCGCAGATCAAGGCCAAAATTTCGAATTATGATTGTAGATTACTCCCAATTGCAGCTTTTAAATGGCAACGTTTCACTGTTTGCACTGGTAGATTAACTTCGCCGGGATATTTAAAGTAGATTGGCAACTGTAACGTTATTCCAGTACTAAAATTGAATACACCAGTACCCTCTACATCTAATTTTATGAACTAGTACCCGATTGGTAAACTATATCTTTTTTGGTCAGGTTTTTTTTAATGCTTCGTCTATCTAACTATATCATCTGACCCAAACAGCAAATCCAATAGATTCAAAAATATTTTAGCTATCACTGTTGCTAAGTTTAAGGAAGCCACCACTATCAAGGAACTTAATTGCGTTTCCATCAACTACACAAACACAGCCACAGCCTTTTAGCGCCGCTCATCTAAAAAAATTGTATAAATAAATAACTTTATAAATTTTTAAACTTAAATTTATTGATTTTCTTTCATGCATGTTTTACAACAGTCAAACGCAATTTTCATTTATTGGAATCGTTTTAAAATATAAAATATTTATAACGCATTTTACAAATGTTTTTCAGGTCAATACGGAGACAACAATTATTTCCTCTTGCATATTAAGCAAGCATGTATACTTTAAATATTTCAAAATAAATATCTTTTTTAACAAAACTTTAAATGGGTTTTTTTTCTATAGATTTAATGTAGATGGCGCAATTATATTAAAGCTATGCATTTATGGATATTTATTTTTAATTCATTTTTAAAAGCAAATAAATGCTTTAATGTTGAAATAAAAGTTATAATCTAGGTATTGAAATAAAAATTAACAATCTTGACCAGAATTAAAAAAAAACTTGGTTTATTTAAGAGAAAAAATTATTATTTCTTCTTCTTGTTTTCTGTGAAACAAACCAAATATTTTTTAGTTAAAATCAATTCAGTTCAAAATATTTCATCACGGATTTAACTATTAATTAAATATAAATATTAACAAAATTGAATTAAAAATAAATTTATTATTAGTTTTTTCATACAAAAGTTTTTGCTAAAATTTATCTTCCTATGTTTTTTAATTTTCATTAATATTAATGCATGCTTTAAAAAATTTAATAGATAAATATTAAAAAATCTAAACTGAAATTAACTGTCATAAATTAAGCATTAATTCAAAGCACTTAATATTCGATTCATAATGAATATCAAATATTTTAATGAACTTTATTTAGGAGTGAATAATCAATAAACTTTAATGGAAAGACTGACAAACATTATTAAATTGTTTGGCGTGCAATTATTTAATGTAAATTATTCCATTTCGAAACGGGCGGCCGTTCGGCTCGAAGAAAAAAATCGAATTGCCGCCAAACACAATTAAAATTGCAATTGATTAAGCGTAATGAATATGTAAATACAATTATCGGGAATTATCTAATTGTGTTAAAATCAATTTACCATACCGCAATTCCCGCATAATTCCATTAAACAAATAATCGGAAATATTTACCGTTTGTAAATGTACCATCCCGATACTAATGCGTTCCATTCCATCCCATTCCGGACCATCCCTCTACGCCGGTTTCGAACTGCATAATCACAATTCAAAATTAATGCCCGGTGTTATCGGGAATAATCGGCCACAAATTATTGTTCGTCGCAAATTTGTTTACGCCCGAACAAAATAGACGTCCCATGGGATGATAACAGACCTGTGCATTATAATAATTATTGTAATATCGGTTCGGCTGTAATGATATTTTGATTATGTAGCAATTCATTGAATTATTGTTTTTCGAATACGTGATTTTAAAGGCTTTTACTTCGTGATTTTTAAATATTTCAAATAGAATGAATAACTTTGGAGATATTACACTTTTATTTATTTTCAACAACTTTAGCTTAACATTATAATGCGTTAGAAATAAGAGAATAATAGGCCTCTTTTGCTTTTAAGTTTGAAATTGGTTATAGCATCTGGTAAAACTATCTTTAATCCCTTTTCTGTGGGAAGAGGTTAACCACTTCTGTTTCAATAATATTTTGCCAGGAGACAAGTGAGAAAATTATTAAATATTAGAAGTTTTCAGTTGTAATAATTTAAACAAAACGTAATTAAATTACAAACAAGACGTGTTCGTGCAAGTATATAATCCCGTTCTCGTTTATTTAATTGAATTAAGAAAACGAAGAGAATCCATTACGTGTACCTGCTTGCAGTTGAGGGGGATATTGTGTGCTGAAAGAGAGGGCAGCGCCTGGACTGGAATCCCACATATCCTATCAATCCTGGTTCATCCGGGGAACCTAGTTATCCTGTAATCACGTTAAGGACGTTGTTTACTCTTGCTGTTGCCTCGTTCAATACTACTGCTCGGCAATTGCATCATTTTCGAGGAAGACCAGGACGTATGTTTTTATTTACTCAGATTATAGTTCAAATATAGGAGATAATCACGAACACTGTTAGGTTAGTTTGATTTTACAAGGTTAATTTAATTATTTAGCCCATTTATTTTTTCCTCTTATTTAGTTGCCGTATATATTGAAGAAGAAAAATGTTTTTTTTTATAGTTTTAAAAGAGTTTAGAATATAAATGATATATCTGTGTTGTTTGTCTATACCAGCTACGTTTTATTGTAAAATTATTCAATTAGTTGCACTCTAGGTTTTGATAAAAAATTTAAATCTAATAATTTGACAAATATATATTAAAGACAATCGCGGATACATACCATTAAAAAACTAACTAGAAAGCTACGTTTCTGATAAAATAAATGATATACAAACAATTATTAGTTAGTAATTAGTTCCCTACGTTACTTATTAAAGTTTAAATTAACTACAATAAAATATTATTTCTGATATATGTAAAGTGAGTGGGTGGCCTCTATCTCATCCTCCAATCATTAGAACATTTTCTATAATTTATTGAAAATATTTGTGACTAATAAAATATAATTTACATTAATTTGTTTCTAAAAATTGTTAATTTTAAAAATTGAAAGAAAAAAACTCTGACTGATGATTAATTGATTGAAGGGTAGGATGGAGGCCACCCACCTACCCTAGATATTTCAAGAAACTTTAGCATCCGACCGATTTTTGATTTTCAACAAAACTCAAAAAAATATTGTATTGTAGTTTAACAAATTATCAACATAGTTTTGATGTATGTTGAAAAATATATGTAAGGTGGGTTGGTGGCCTCTATTCCATCCTCCAATCAATAAAACATCTCCCAAGATTTTTTAAAAATATTTGTGTTGTGACAAACAATTTATAATTCGGATAAAATTTATATTAATTTGCTACTAAAAATTGTCAATTTTAAAAATTAAAAAAAAAACTCTGGCTGATGATTAATTGATTAGAAAGTAGGATAGATGCCATTGACATGCCCTACATTAAGAAACTTTAGCATCAGATTTTCGATTTCCAACAAAACCCAAAATAATATTTTATTGTTGTTTGATAAATTATCAACATAGTTTTAATTTAAGTTTGAAAAATATATGTAGGGTGGGTGGGCGGCGTCTATCCCATCCTCCAATCCGTAAAATATCTCCCAAGAATATGTAGTTAAAGACTGATGATAAAAAAGCAAGAAGGATGAATGAAAATAAAGTTGAAGTTAAAAAGAAATAAGAATGTACATAAACTGACTCTGTTAAAGATTTGAAAACGCAAGAAACTGCAAGATTAGAGCCAGACATTTAAGAAGAAAAAGTTGAACCAAAAAGCCAAGAAAAATTAATAGAAGAAAAGTCCTATGTACGTACTAAGACTAATGATTGTAAAGATAATGAAAAAACTGAAAAAACAAAACCTCACAGATTCAAAGGCAGATGGAACGAAATCTGAAGAATCTGTAACTACAGAATTAAAAGTACTAGAAATGATATCAGATGCTCAAAATTAAGAAATCAATAAATATGCTAAAGTAGAAGAAGAAACGACGAGAGATGCTAAAATCAACTACGTCTAATTTATCAGTTTTCAAAGCTTTTATATCTGATAGATTGGAGAACAAAAATGCGATGGGGCAATTTATAGAGATTTTTCGATGACATTCGATAAATTGAGAAATTTAGGATTTCATGATTCGGCATGTAAATGGTTAAAAAGGTTTTTAAAGGGCCGTAATCATTATTTTGAATATTATTCAAGTCTCTTCCGATATGCCACAAGGATCCCATTCTGGACTATCGGTATTCCTTTGGTTTGTATGTATAAATTTAAGTATTTTCTTATTTTATGGTCAGTTTCTCTTTTAATAAAATATGAAAATGTAATAAATTTTAACTACATTTTCAATCGAATTATAGTTTATTACTGAGGCAGTAATTAATAACTTTCTAAAATCTTGATTAGAAGAAAAATGTCTCACCACTAAACTAACTAAATTAAATATATATAGATATTTTTTAGATGTTTTCTAAGAAATATTCAAATATGTATTTAGATTGTTCATAAGTTTTAATTAATTTTGTTAATAAATTCATTTTTTTTTCATTTTCTTTCAGTGTTTTTATAAGAATATAATTTGTTTTATTGACATGATTTTTATGATTGGAGAATGCCATCAAAATTGTTTACTGGCTTCTCGAGTTTATACTCAAAGGTTTCCCGAAAGAAATCATCTCAAGCCAGCCGTTTTTGAGAGACTAATAAAATATTTTTAAAAAAGTTTCAGTTATAAAAACCCAGTAAAAAAATCTGTCAATGAAGATGAAGTAAATATTTTTACAGTAGTAATTTCAGTTATCAAAATTCCCAATTTGTTAAATTTGATTCTCACTTAGCACGTGGTGAAATATTTATAATATTAAGGGTTGTTTATAGAAAAGCATATACAATCATTTACGATTTATGCCGACTAGTTTTGTTTTTTTTACAACATTATCTAGGAATGGTACAGAAGGTAAAATGTTTTTGCTTAAATACTAAAATTGTACATTCAGGTAATGAGGGCGGCCATAATTGGGGAACTCCAGATTTCATCGTAAACAAAATATCAAATAAATCATGTGTTTCTTATATATCTTTAATAGCAATATTAAAAATAATGATAGATATAACTAACTAACTAACAAACCATATTATGAGTGAGATTATTACGTTTTTGTTTTGTTTAGATTTACAGGGTCCATTTTAAAAGTAATTCGCATTTTCTAGTTAGAATATATTTATTAACCCTATCGGTACAAATGCTTAACATTCTTTAAAATACTCTCCCCGAGTATCAACATACTTGCAGAAACATGTCTTTCATGACAGGAAGACACCCTGAAACTCATCGACGGAAGTGTTTCTTAGGAAACTTGTAACTTGCTTCACCTTTTTTTTCAGTCGGGGAAATAAAAAAATCGCACGGAGCCAAATTGGGACTCTAAGAGGATTGTAGGACCACCAGAATGTTGCTCCCGGTCAGGAAATTGGTGACAATGAAGACCATGTACCTGGGGAATTCAGTTGACATTTTCTCCTTCCATCACAAACTCAAAATTGATGATTTCTCAGAAGTCTAAAAAGAAAATGAGCATCGTTTTTATGCAAAACTTGCTCATTCGCAATTTCGTAGGATGGGAAATTATTTATTTATTTGTTTATTAATAGCTTTGGATTATCTACTAACAAAATTCATTAATAGACGCAGATATGATAAATTCACTAAATTTTGAGCATAGGAATCTCAGGCGGACTTCATTCTTCAGAATGTTCTTCCAGTCAAACCCTGTTATATATGTTATGTGGGTGGCACCAGCACCGGTTCCACGACGACCTTTTCAGATCTATTGTGGATAGTCAAACCCTGATGGAATATTCCATTTATTCTAGAATTCGAATTAATTCTACAACTGTAAATATTTATTTTAATTTATACTTTATTCATTATGCATTTCGCTAAAAATTTGTAAAATTTTTGTATTTGATTAATGTCAACATGATTTTTTGTGCCACTCGCTGATCAACCTTTTCGATTCTGAGTCGTTCTCGAACATCCAGAATTCTCTGATTATGACAGAGTTAGGAAACTCAAGCTCATTTTGAATCAAATACAACAATTCTTGAATTTTGGAGGCGTTTACTTCGTGGTACATTTTCGATTATTAAATAAAGAAAACACTTAACTTTTTTATACCACTTATTTTTTTTTTTTTTTTTTTTGTAAGTGGTATAAAAAAGTTAAGTGTTTTCTTTATTTAATAAATACAACAATTCTTGACAGTGCGAATCTTAAGTTCTTTCTAATTTTTCGTCTACACTTTCGGCACAAACTTCGGCACACTATAACATCTACCGCAAATGTGGACACCATTCCCGTCTTCGTCGGTTCTGACCGTTGTTGAGAGTCCAGAACGTGGTTCGTTGACGTTCTCCTCCTGGGTCTTGCTATCTCCCGGATTGTGATCTTCAATTGCAAACATCCTTGAAGGCCTTTTGAAACAACTGAAATGTTTCTTTTGCATTCTTTCCAAGTTGCACACAAAACTTGATAGCGTATCATCCTTCCTGACTTGTTACAAAATTGAAAAATAAACTTTACGCGGAGGTATGTCTTTTTAGTCAGACTGCTGGAAACAAACTGGCGACCGTCTGCATTGGAAAAGCAGACCCTTCACCATATTTTCCGATCCGTTTTATCCCGCTTTGACGGATAGTCGCGTCACAATAAAATCATGCGCATAACTTTCGTAGTAGACCCTGTATAATGTATATAAGTATTTTAATAAATAATTAATTCAAATTTAAATAATGAACTATCCCGTCAATTTCATAATTAATTAAGAGTAAACAATATGTACACTTATGGAAAAAATTAATTAAAAGAAATATTATGTACGAAGAAGTTAAAAAAATAAGAAATCAACATAAAATGCTTAACAAATATTTAACTAATTGATGAACTTACAATGAATTAAATTGGACTTTTTATTGACAAATATATATCGTTGTAGATGTTGAGTTACTTTAAAACTAAAAAAATAGAAAAAAATTAATCAATTCTACGTAATTTAGAGAATTTAAAATATTTTAGTATAATAATTATATTAATAATTAACAAATTTATAAACAATAAACTAGATTAAAATGTGTAAGATATGCATTCAATCAACAGAGAGAAAAACAAATGATAAGATAAGCATCCAAAAGAGCCACTAATAATTCACTATACATATATACACTAATAATATTGTTATTAAATAATTAAATAAGTCAATGGAACTGCCTAAAGAATAGAGTTATATGGTTATGAAATAGTTATAGCATACGTTTAGATACTAGATCATAGGAGAAATATAGTGCAAAACCTTGCTAAAATGAAAATTGTCATCTATAAGTAATTTGTTAAGACCTAGTATAACATTTGAAGTTAATAATACAAGTAACGAATAATAGTTAACCTAACAATAAAAAATATAAAGTTTGCACAAAACTTTTACATATTTACAAGAAGTTTAAAATAAATTAGAAGTGAAGTTAGCAAAGAAACAGAAAAATTAATCTAAAATTTTTGAACTGACCTATTTAGATTAATTTGTTTAATTAGGTTCTGAATATCTCTGTGATTTTGAAGAAAAAAATATCCATTAATATTTCGGCCAATAGGGGACTTAATGGGTTTCTCATAATTTAATTTGTTGTAAAAATATTGCCTTATTAAACTGTAAATAATTTTTTGAAATGTAAACATCGAAAAGTGTTTTAATTTCATTAACTCTTACCGTATTGATAATTTATGTTTTAATTAATTTATAATTATTTGTTTTACTTCTAAACGTGCCACGTTTGTAAACTTGTTTGTAGCATCGAATGATATAAATTTAGCATTATGTAAAGTTTCTGTGTTTTGAATTTTATTTACTAATTCTATGCTATTTTTAATAGAATGTTTGAGATTAACATTAAGGTATACGATTAATATGGAATTAAGTTTTTTGGCACTGTATATTAATGTAAGATACTATTGGTCTTATAGAGTTGTTTGATTTGTGAAGTTATAATAAACCATACAATTTTGGGAGTTGAGAACTCACATTTGTTAGAAAATTTTTTTATTTTTCTAAAAGTATGTAAGGAATATTTTAAAACAATTTTCTGATTTATTTTTGATATTCAAACAATCCAAATAGTTCTATAGAACTAGAAGAATTTTTTTGTGGTTTTAATTTCTTTCACTTTATATACAGGGTTATTCACGCTATACGGCACGGAATATTGTGGCCAAAATACGTGACTTTCAAAAAGTTTCACTTTGGGGATATATGGGGGTCTATTAGGGCTACTTTTTAAAATTACTTTCATAATATACAGGGTGTCCCAAAAACCATAAAAGTATCAAAGTTGTGTTTTTTTTAATGAAACACCCTGTATTTTATTGCATTTTTGGATCCTTCGATCAAAATAAGTGTGTGTTTTAATAAGGTTTTTATTACTTAAACCTTAAGGTTTTTGAAATAATTTGAATTTTGTAAAAATTTAACCTAATTTTCATGTTTCAAATACTTAAAAAGTAATTCAGTTATGAATACCAAATTTACACTGAAATGTAACAATAGATCATATTTTATTTTCCAAGTATAAGAAATTTGACATCTTATACCGGGTGTAAAAAAACTGGAATTAAACAAATGAGAACTTTAAATGGCTATAACTTCATTTATTTAAATGGAACGCTATATTTATTAATTTAACAGCAAATGCACGTTTTAATTACCTTTCGAATGGTATTTAAATCTTAAGTGTTAAGTCTTCTCGTTTTTGCAGAAAACGCCAAAATATTGTTTATTGCACCGTTTTAATACTTTTTAAGTAAAATTTTTTTGTATCTAGTTTTCTATGGTATTTAAAAACGTCAGATAATTAACTTAGTCTGTCATTTTAGTTTAAAAAGCCTGTCTTTTGTTATAGTTGTCTCATTTTGCATTTTTGTGTTAGATCGTTAGTAATCGTTATTGTTTGAACATCGCTGTTGTATTTTTTGGTAAAAAATGAAGATTTACTCAAAAGAAGGGGTTATTGGCATTATTTTTATGCTTGGAGAATGTCATCAAAATTGTTTATTGGCTTGTCGAGTTTATACTTAAAGGTTTCCCGAAAGAAATCACCCTAACCCAGCCATTTTTGAGAGACTATTCAATCAGTTTAAAGAAATTGGAAGTGTCAGTTATAAAAACCTCAGTATAAGAAAATCTGTGTAAATTTTCAATTTTTACAATGACATACAACAACCATGTTCAAATAATAACGATTACTAACGATCCAACACAAAAACGCAAAATAACACAACTATAACAAAAGACATCCTTTTTAAACTAAAGTAACAGACTAAATTAATTATCTGACGTTTTTAAATACGATAGAAAACTAGATACATTAAAATGTTTACTTTAAAAGTACTAAAACGGTGCAATAAACAATATTTTGGCGTTTTCTGTAAAAACGAGAAGACTTAACACTTAAGATTTAAATACCATTCGATAGGTAATTAAAACGTGCATTTGCTGATAAATTAACAAATATAGCGTTCCATTTAAATAAATGAAGTTATAGTCATTTAAAGTTCTCATTTGTTTAATTCCAATTTTTTTACACCCGGCATAAGATGTCAAGTTTATTATACTTGGAAAATAAAATATGATCTATTGTTACACTTCAGTGTAAATTTGGTATGCATAACTTAATTATTTTTTAAGTATTTGAAACATGAAAATTAGGTTACATTTTTACAAAATTCAAATTAATTCAAAAACCTTAAGGTTTATGTAATAAAAACCTTATTAAAACACATACTTATTTTTATAGACGGATCCAAAAATGCAATAAAATACAGGGTGTTTCATTAAAAAAAACACAACTTTGATACTTTTAGGGTTTTTGGGACACCCTGTATATTATGAAAATAATTTTAAAAAGTAGCCCTAATAGACCCCCATATATCCCCAAAGTGAAACTTTTTGAAAGTCACGTATTTTGGCCACAATATTCCGTGCCGTATAGCGTGAATAACCCTGTATATAATCAATTTCATTTATGGTTACAATTCTGTTGCTCTTATTGGGTTTTATAAATATAATTATTTTAATACTGAATTTCTTTTCTATGCGGCTTTTGTGCGAAATGTTTTATATCATATTTAATCCTTTTTGAAGGAATTATAATCTGTTAATGTTAAATCTATTAATTTATTAAATAGTTTGTGTTAGCGTGGTGAATTGCTTCGTGGTGTCTGTTTTGTTATTAATTAAATAATTGTTTAATTTTATTCAATTTTATTAATTTCTTTTTATGTCATGTTGTTAGTTTTCTGTCTTGTTTTGAAATCTAATAAATCAAATTCAATGTTGTGTATAATGCAATTTTGAATGATTTACCTTGAGAAATCTTAATAGTGTGTTTTTTATGGAATGTAATTGAGCAATTTCTTCTAAGATCAGTTCCCCTTCTTGGCGGCTATTTTTTTCGGCGACACTTTTAATATGAGTTTTAATTTAGATATGGGTGTGTATTTTTATCAGTATAATACCAGATACTTTTTAGTTTTCCAATTTGATGTGCAACTTTAAATACATCTTGAATATTTTTCCATCACTGAGTTGTTTCAATTCGGTAATTGATAACGCGTTAAGATGTTGAAAATCTATATTCATTTGCTTAATAAGCTTTTTAAAAGAAGATATTAATATCCACAACAATTATTTCGAAAATGTATTGATTTTTCAGGTGACTGAAAGATTACAATGGAATTAAAAATCTTAGAACAATGTATAAATAACACTATTGGCAGTATGGTGGGGTGAATATTTTAAGTAGTGAGGAGTTTTAATTCTTCAGTTTGTTCATTTAGATTAAGGACATTTCATTTTTAAAATTTAGAGAAGACATAAAATGAGATATATAATAATATTGATTATGTGACGTTTTCACAATATTAAAAAATTAATTAAATTCGTTGATTAGAACAAGTAAATGATTTTTAGTTCATTATAATAATAATAAATCGCCTTTATTTCATGAAATATATGTTTAAAACGAACAAAAAATCAATTGAAGAATAGGCGAAGTTCAGTGAGGTTGTTATAATGTGTAATATTCTATTCATATGTAATTTTATTTTAATGAATGTTAAAGAATATGAAAATATCTTCAAACAATAAAAATGTGTTTTAGACTTAAATTATTACTGAGATAAACAAAATGTAATGATAATGAGGAACTTTACAGGAAACTGTACTTTGTTAACTACACACAAGATTTATTTGATATTATAGTTTCAACATGTACGAGGAAATGATCAAACGTACGAAAGAAAATACGTTTGTAAAGGTTGAAATAAATATATCTCGTGTTTGATATCAATAAAGTGTATTTCTTCTAAAATTCCTATTTTCAAGATTTATATCAAAGTAATGGCGTAATTATGATAATGAGTTCTCAGCGTCGTTTAAAATAAATTTAATCTGATAATTAAACAGACATTGACAGTAAAAAAATATATAAATATTCTGAAGATATTTTACTAGTTAGAGTGTAGGATAGCGACCCACCCTATATATGTACTTTAAATTAAACCCTAAATAGTCCTTAATTTCTAAATAAATCAAAAACAAAATAGTAAATTAAAATACAGTGAACATAGCTAATATGAAAATAATATAATGTTACAAAAAATTAGTATAGACTATAACATTATATTTAATCAGTAGTTATTAAATATTTCTTTAGTAAACTTTGCTTTTAACTCCTATGATAGAATATTTAAGGTTATTTCTTAGAAATATATGTTTTATTGTGCATGTATATATTAACTGGCGTAGAAAAGCAAAAGGTAATTTTAACAAATCTAACAAATTTTTAAGAGAAAATTCGGACGGTGTTCATACGATTAGGGTGATTTTTAATTCAAACCTTCAATGTTTGAAGGTAGGACAAATCCAAAAATCTTCTATGTAAATATTTGTCTTTAGTTAAGTACACAGATTTTATGATAATAAAAAGCCTTTTCCCAAATAATTGACGTTCTTGTACTTGTTAAAATTTTAACTATACAATTAATTAATTTGTAGACTACATTTTTTGTCAGGCCTTCTCAGATGACAGAAATGCGTACCATCTTTGACTTTAAAAATCGTTCCTCTGTCGTATATTGCGAGGTCGTTGGTATATATAATCAAGGGGGGAACTCGCGGAAGTAGCAATATCATTTACTGCAATAGAGAAATGGATTACACTAATTGTAAAGCTCTGCAACACTCCGTTTTCTTTCACGTGAAGAGAGGAGAGAGAATCTCCTACGCGTAGGTACTCGAAAACTACGGTGCGATCAAAAGAACTGGATGAATAAAAACAGACGAACTCTCAGTTTCCATCAATGTAACTTCCTATGTTCTGTCATATAATAGGATTTATCTTGGTATGGACCAAATAGTCAATAATGGAATGATGTTTCCTAAACCCAGACTAATACGATTAATTAATTCTCGCGACTCGAGAATCCATACCAGTTTGCTGTAACAACAATAATTTTTCAAAGATTTTACTCAAGCATAACTAGTAGCGACATTCAGATCTTTTTAGCTTTTCCAAAGAAGCACTATTGTAGCCACATTTATGCATAATCCCCTCTTACACATACTGAATTGTATAGCATCAGAATAATGACCTCACATATTATAAATATAGTTTCTATCATTCTTTATGGGCTATCATCGGGGCCAAGAGAAAAGTTTTTACTAGAATTTAGTTCCTCTTCAAATTATTCGATTATAAATGTGTTATTGTAATAATAATCGGAGTCTGCTGAGAAGCTTATCAGAACTAAATACTTGGAAGAACTAAATATGATGGAAGAATGCGATGTTACTGCTACAGATACCTTAAAATGCTTGCTAATTATATTGTTTCTACTATTACTTTCCCTATATACGTAGTATATAGGGGAAGTATTGTTTTCGTGATTTTTTTTTCAAAATTTTTTTTTGCGGAAAAATCCGTTTTGTTGCCCCCTGAGTCCATTGCACTAATTTCTGGAAAAAAAAATTGTGTATCTGTGTGTCTGTGTGTCTGTGTGTCTGTGTGTCTGTCTGTCGGTGGGCGCTGTATCTCAAAAACGAAACATCGTATTGAGATGAAACTTTAAACTTAAGATTTTATTGTTAAAAACTGGAACTGAAAAGCTTTTGGTAAACATTCATAAACCGGAAGTGGTTGTTTACTCGAGGCGTTTCTTTGTTTTTTCGTGATATTTTTCTAAATATAAAAAAAAATTAAAAAATGGTTCAAACAAAAGTTAAAGGGAATGAAGAACTGAACAAGTTTTGTAAAAACAAATTTTTCATAAAAGTCTTAACCTTTGAGAAACAAAATAAAAATTGAAAATTTTGACATTTTTTGCCAATTACTAATAAACTATTAGAGATACATGAAACATGTATTACAAATAATTGTAGAGAATTAAAAATTGAACAAATTATTAAGTATAACATTTTTACGTAAACGTCATAGTTTTCGAGAAAAATATAGGGAAAGTACTATGATGGCCACATCACCATTTTACCTGTAATGGAAGCATTACTTGATATTGTATTAATACGTTTAGAATTGTTAACTTAACTAAATGATGATAAATATTAATTTACAGAATAAAACACCATAGCTGCTAGTAGAGCTTTAACATTTTCCCTAAACTATAGCCGGATAACAGTTTGTAGCTTATTTATAAGCGATCATACAATTTCACAGCATAATAACGAGTGCTAGTTTAGGTACCTATTGTAATTAGGTTGTTTTTGAGTTGTGCCATAAGAGTTTTAATCTAAAATTTATCGTATAGTTCAATATGCTCGTAGGTATATGAATGATAATACATGGAAGGTGAGTCATTTACCTTAAAAAAATATTCTCTGCAATCTTCTGAAAACACTTGATTTGCCCCTGAAGAATGCCTCCATAAAATAATTCCATAATGCAAATGTGACTCTATGAGTGGCATATATGACACTTTTAAAGTGTCAAATAAAACAACTCCTGAAGTTGTTGCAATATGCTGATTTAATTTTCTCCATTCGGCATGTATATCCTTTTTACGTTAGTTTCTGATGTAAGTGGAATCCTAAAAAGTTAACATCATTAGCGAACCCTTTGTTAATATTTAACTAAATTTAACAGCATGTAAATTCTCTTGCTGTTATTTAATGAGAGTTCAGTAATTAAATGCCGCGCCTTCGACTGTGCATGAACATTTTCTTTTATGTTATTCACTATATTTAAGGGTTGTATCATCCGCAAACAATATGATATTTCTTTCTCTTATATACCAATAACAAGAGTACAAGTCCTAATTCCAATCCTTGTGGAACCCCCCTGTTTATATAATAATTATTTGGCATTTTTGATTGAACTGCAGCTTGTAGAATGACAATTATATAATTATAGCTTTTGAAGGAATATTGAATGACTCATATTATCAAAGACTTTCTGCAAATCAAGAAAGGCTGCTTGGAGAATTTATTTATTACAAAAAGCTTCAAGACGTTGCTCAATGAAATCTAGAGTAGTAAATCATTAAGATCTAAATCCATGTTGGCTACTATAAAACTAATAATCATTTTAATAAAACTTTATATACTTTATAAATAATTGGCAGAATGAATATAGGTCTGTAATTATAAGCGTCAATTTCAGATTCTTTTTTATGTACTGACACAATAATTACTCTCTTTCAGCAGCATGGAAATTCTTCAGATGTAATTGACAGATTGAGCGGTTGTGTTAGTGGTTCTAATATGGCTTCTTTAATTGTTTTAATGATGCATAATAATAATTGTAATTCAGCAAGAAAAATGTGAAAATTCTGAACGAAAGTGTTTTATTTCCCACATCAGAAATGAAATGAAATAATATTGTGTGAATATTTTTGAATTTTTATGTACGTCCACTTTCAGGGAAAAGGACTCGTCCGATGTAATATTGTTCAAGTTGCATCCGCATGGCTGATTCGAAATTGTTCCATCATCTGCATACTCGGCTTGGCAAGATAGATGTTATATAATATATAAAATTTGTAATAATAAAAGTTTATTTTCAATATGCAAATGTGCAATTGAAATTCGATGCGGACATTGAAAACGGGACGCAGAAATGCAATTGGATTTTTACGAAATAACCGAATGTTATTATAAACGGTCGATTAAATTTGATGTGAACCGATAAAATTTTATCTAGGCTAATTTTATTCAATGAATTCGCAACGCTGTATCAACAACCTGGACGGCCGAAAATATTGTTGATTTAAAGGGCATTGTAGTTTATTCAATAAATTTGTACGTTTCCACTAATAAATATTTGAAATGATACCAATATATGAATTCTCATCACTAAACCAAATATATATTAATATAAAATTACATTTTTTTATTATTCAAAAATTATATAAGAATAATATCTTTTTGTGTTCGGAGTGTACATCTGGTTAATAAAACAATTTTGTGTAGAAAGTGATAATGCTTTGATTACAATATAATATCATTTGGGCTTAATTTTAACAACTTGTAAATTCTTTGATTGATTCTTAAGGTTATTACTTGTGATACTTTTTAAATCAGATTTAAAATATTCCAACTAGTCACAAATGAAATAAGAAGAACTAAGTTTATATTTATTAATCTAGCTGGAAATTTCTAAAATATTAATTTCAAATATTTAGAGATATGTGTGTATATTAGTGTTAACGAACAAACAATACGGTATATGGTGAAAGCGAAGGTTATCATAGGATCTATTACTCTTGAAAACACCAGATGGACGTATATTAAATCTTTGATTAAGTGCAAAGGATCGTAATCACTGACGTCATACAGGAAAATTGCTACCTGAGACCGGACACGGAGATTATGTCCCTCTAGTTGGAAATAACTCTGGATTACCGGAAAATACCTGATAGGCCGCGGGGATCCAGTCTGTATTTTCTAAAAGAGAATGTGGTTTTATTGCTCTCGCAAAGAATAGCGGAATGATGTATAGGAAAAAGACAATTTTTATGGCATCCCCAATAATTCCGCCGTTTCCAATTTCGGGACGTCTGAATCCCCCAGGGTCAACATTGACACTCATCCCCACATTCCCAATATATTTCATCCCTTGTGTGCTCCCGCACTGATCCTCCAATATTACCGCTGCTAGATAGCAGGATGTGGTATTAATAATCATTTGTTTTATTTTTAATGATTTACAAATAACAGTATTAAATGATCAATTAATTATATTATAAAATAATAATATCCACTAAATATATCATCATTCAAATCTAAATCATCATCAGACACAATCTTACTTTGTTGGATTAAATGATGAATTTTCATCATACAATCTGAACTTGTATGAGTTTTATCGGATCCCACTGGGAAATATGGGCAACAAAAGATGTGAGTTAAAACAGGAAATAGATGCGCATTATTATTTTTCTTTTTTTTGGGTAGGGCAGATTCGCTTTTCCCATCGCATCACATTAATAAAGTAGATAAGAAAACAATGCCTGCGTCAAATGGGGTATAATGTGATATTAACTTTTCCTCCACCTCCCCGGAGGGCTACGTTTCAATTTCATTGCCATCCTTTGCCCCTAAACACGTCATGATCGTATTCAATGCAAATATTATTTTTTTTGTTTCCTTTTAAGACCTTCTTCCCTGAGTTTATTGCCATGCACGGAAATGGTAATGTTATTAGAAACCATGTTTACTTTTAACAGTAATATAATAATGTACATTTACATCAATTCAAACTCAATATATTTTTTCGATATAATAAGTATTAGATTGGATTACTCATCTCAAAAATATTTTAACCTAAAGTACTTACGGAAATGCATTATACATGGACTCAATAAATCTATATTCGAACTGAAGTGCACTTTCAGAAATTTCTTCCGCTTCAAGATGGTTTATTATCATATCTAGCCAAACCGGAAAAATATTATTAGAGTAATAATTTTGTGCGATTTTAATCTATAAAAATGTTCCAATCATATAACACTCGGAAGTAAATATTAACTTTACACACCCCACGCTTCAGTTGTTAACTTCTCAATTACAATCCACTATGTACAATAAATGTTATTTTATAATTACACAGTTTGAACAAACATAACATAAAGTATATCATGTGCAAAGTTGTATCTATACAAAGGTCGGCAAATGGCGGAGGCGCTGCAGGGCGAAACGCAAAGCTTCCCGTTTCTGCGGTCGTGTAAAATATTATTAATTTTGAAATTGAATGCCGTTGTATTTTTATAATCAAGTACACTAGCTAGTTTTAACGTTAAATTGTATTTTCTATAGATCGCATTTCGCGCATGTGGTACGACATAAAACGCATTTCGAAGCTGCGGGATTACACGTTACAATTAATGAGTATTTCAAATTGATCTATGATGGTGGGTAGTAAAAAAATTGGAGGTTTGTTATTTGCTATTAACTATTCTGTTATGTATGGTTGCGAATTAACGAAGCGATTTTATTTATTAGCTCATTTAACTAGTTTCGTTTTATTAACTATTGTTATTTTTCAATTGATGAACAGGCGGGTTAAAAAACAATAATATAATTTAAATTAGTGACTTACGTTTTGTCTATTAATTTTATAATTAAGAATATAATAAAATAAGTTAGTATTTATTATTGCAAAGCATCAATATTATAAATATTTTACAAGTACAGTGATGAAAATGTGTTACAATGTCAGTTTTAATAATTAAATGAAACAATTAGTAGTATTTTTCTCTACTAATTGGAAATTTTCAATTGCAGTACAAAACTAAAACAACAACATTGTTTTAATAGTTCTGTATTAAATAATAGATTGATATTTTTGAATCTACAAAATTATAATAATAATAATAAAACAATTTATTGAAACTCCTTACAGAGATGCTACGTAAGTCCATTGACCAAAGACATTCAGACATAATAGATAGAATTAAAGTGAATTTTTGATCAATTGCCTATTGGTAACTTAATTTTTCAAAAAGTGATAAATGAGAAACAAATATAAAAAACTTTCTGATATATTTTTATGAAAACTTACAATATTTTTTGTATATATACATTTATTTTAATGAATTGCAGTTAAATACATAAACAACTAAGTAATTGAAATAAAGCCTCTATACGGCCAGACAAAAATAATCCATATTCATATTAACATTAATTGTGTTCTTATGAAGGTAATTAGCCTAGTAATTTGATTTCGTAATGTTTAAAATTTGGTCTTTATCAAAATGATATATATCAGCTCTCCTTTAAAATACGTTTAATTTTTTCGCTTGTGTTTTTTATGTACGGAATTGCTGCATAAATATTTTTGTCATTTATCCCCTTCGCACTGTACAGCAATTTCGTTTTGATTATACGTTTCTTTTTCTTTATTAATTTATCAACCGTTCGTTTATTGTAGCCATTCTTATTAGCAATTTCGTGAATTATATTTAGTTCTGCATTATAATTATATGTATCCAACGGTATTGAAATTAATCGATGTACATACGAACTAAGTGCTGATAATTTTATTTGCTGAGATTGGTAGGAGTCATTTGGAATAATTGTATCAGTAGTTGTGGGTTTCCTAAATAAAAATTAAACGTAATTTAAAATCTCACAACATTCAAACAATTACAATTAACAGGTCTAATTTAGGAAGAAAAATAGTCAATAATAAGATTGATAAAAGGGATAAGGAAAAATGTTCAGGGGTATATAAGATTCACTGTCAAAATTGTAGCGGAATTTATATCGGCCAAGCAGGAAGAAATTTTCAAATAAGATATAAAGAACACCAAAAAGCAATTAGAGATGGAAAAACAAATACTGGATTAGCAGAACATTGTATCAACACCGGCCACCACATGGGGGAGATGTCCGCGATTAAAATTTGCCGAAAAGGGAAGAAGCTTAACCTCCTGGAAGGGTTGGAGATTAAGAAATCCATCGAAAAGGGGATTACCATTTTGAACAACCAGCAGGAGCTAATCCAGGCCGACCAGATTTTAATTGCGGGACTACCCTCCCAGTAAATTATCTGCCTTCGTATATATATTTGTACATGACCTCATTATAAATTAGTTTAACTTTGATAATGGTCTGCGAAGACCGAAACACGTGTCACTAAATGAAAATAAAAACAATATGGAACAAAACAAGAGTTACTATTTACCCAATATGCAATTCTTTTAATTGACTCACAATAACCATATGTTCTGCTTTTTCTTCTGGTTAGCATATAAGGGACAGAATTACTACAAGAACCTCTATTGATACTTCCATAAAGAAAAAAATCTTGATAGTAAAGATATCACCTTATCAGTTTCCTTAGAAATTAAACTGAAAAAAAACACTGATTGCTTCCTTTAATCCGCCTGCCGTAATTATTACTTTAGCTAAGACACTAATCTAGCTTTTCTTTTTTTATTGTACATATTTGTACTCATATTCTTATTAATTTATCTTTAACGTGCAATATGTAAAAGAATAGAACTTTATTGGCATACCGAGATATTTACATCTTCTTCTTATTACTTCCATCTCTGATTTTAATTTGGTGTTTAGTCCGTTACCGCATTCTCTCATCCATTCAGTTACTGTTTTATTTCTTCCTACCTATATCTCTTTCACACACATCTGCTAAGTTTCTTTAAGTATCCTTTCCACTCACACATGGTATACATTTTCTGTAGCTTTCTACCATCCAGCTTTTCCTCTCTCTCTTCTGATATACACCTAGCTCTTGTCATGATCACCTTTAAAAACCACCTACGCACCTGTCACCTGTAAAACAAGTTATTATATCGACTTCCATCAATATATCATTTCATGAATTTGCACTTATTTCTCTTTCACCCAAGCTGCTACGTTTACTCTATTTTCTAACCACTTATTTATTACATTCATTTCTACTGTTCCATACATTTTCATTTGTTCTTTACTCTCAACTATTTTGAATGCATCTTATCTAAACAACTTCTTCTCATAACTCGCCAGCCTTATCTTGACCCTACAATACATACTTCTTCTTGTTTCCTAAAATAACGTAGCATGGGGGTCATCGCGACTTCGAGACCAAAGGCAAAAATGGCGTTACTGACTAATTTTACTAGAAAATAGAAGATTACTTACTTGATCTAAATTGTCGGTGAAGAACGAGAATAAATCAAACGTTTTTTTGACTAAGGTATTTATTGCTGCACTTAACCTAGGCGTTGGAACACCGACCCACAATCTTTCAGATTACAATCTAAATCATGACTCGGATCAATTACCACAGCAATTACCGTGGAAGTTCTTGAATTCCGCCAAGCATGGATGTATATACTCGCAAACATTATATTTCTTGTCTCAAATATCACCAGTTTGCGAAAATAAAATGTATCCAGCAATCGACTTTTAGACCCCTCTCATGATCTTCAAGAACCATAGCTGCTCTCTCCTTCTATCTGTACAGTCTTTCCCTTACTTTTGGCTTCACACAAGCACACCAAAATTCACACGCGACTCGGATCGAAGATGGTTGCGACCGTTACTATATGGTAATTCATATTGAACACTAAATAAAACATAGTAAGTGTTCTATTCAGTGTTCGCTACTCGGAAATTATTGATCTAAGATTTTTCAAAGTCCTCACTTACTAATCCCTAATCCCTTACGATTCCCTCTGCTTTCTTCGCATTTCCTTGCACTTACACACTCGGCCATTCCTTTAAAAGTAAACTCTAAATACCTGAATACATTAACTATTTTACCTTCTCCAGCCTCAGGATTCTTCATACACTCTATACACTCTTCTTATCCACTGTATTATTTCATCACTCTTCCTTCTTAGAAATTCTGCTAAACTAAACTCTCCGTCGGCACTATATCCCAGCTTTTTTAAATATATAATAACAGTTCTTTATTACTACAGTTCTATATACAACACATATATTGTTTAAAAATATTCCGGATGTGAAATAAGATGCTTTCCTTTTCAACATCATAGTACAAAAACTATTATATGAAGTGAAATATGAACTTCTCCCTCGCTTCTGAGATTAAATGTATAAATAAATACATTTTTAATACATACACACTTTCTCTCTTCTGGTACTCTCTTTATTTCAGATGTCAGAGTAAAGATCTAATCTTTAGTTCTCATTTCTCTTATAAAATTATAAAGTCCCCTCGAGTTTCTGGTAACAGTTTATAAGTTTTCACTTCTTTCTCTAGACCCCTTCTTATCATAATCAGAGTAATTTTGTACCCAATACATTACCAATATTCTTTTGTAGTTTTTTTATGTCAGTGCAGAGGAGATTTTGTATACCAGGTACCTAAATCTCACTCTCGGATGTTTGTATATTCGTTTATTTTTTTACTTTTTTAGCAGCGTCCTAAACTTTTCTCTTCCTTCTCTTCTTTATCATATGGGAATTCACTGCTTTTCCTAAACTTTTTTGTCTATTTTTGCAACGAT
The DNA here is from genome assembly GCA_963969525.1 of Ontholestes murinus. Lineage (NCBI taxonomy): Eukaryota > Metazoa > Arthropoda > Insecta > Coleoptera > Staphylinidae > Ontholestes > Ontholestes murinus. The sequence goes on along the minus strand of OZ018392.1, from coordinate 19,809,006 downwards.
ACGCCTTTACTTGTCTTTTTCGTCTTTTAAGTTTATTACACATTTATGTTTATTTTAATCTATGCATTCCTAATTCTATACTTGTTCTTTTTCATATAATATGATATAGATAAAATGAAATAGAACAAGTATAGAATTAGGAATGCATAGATTAAAATAAACATAAATGTTTAATATACTTAAAAGACGAAAAAGACAAGTACTTCATTCTCGCTGTCGTTACCTGATTTTCTTATCCTATATTTATATACTATTTGCTTCAATTCTTATCTAGAATTAATTCAGTGTGCATATTACTAACAGAACTATTACTGTAGTTTTAATTCAAGGAGTTCATTTCTTCTAGATGTTCTCCCACGCTGACCCTTTTTTAAGTCTATTCTCGTGATGAGTTTATCATCGATGAGGCTAATATTCAGCTTGTGAGCTCATTTTTGCTTTTAGTTAACCACTATGTATTAAATTAATTAATAATTCAATGTATAAAAACAAAATGTCTATTCTCTCAACATAATATTTAAAATAATTTGCTCCGTATGCATTCTATCATTGCTTTTCTCTCTTATCTCTTTGAAAGATTGTTTACATGATTTAATGAAGAACGTTCATACTTCATTAAATCATGTAAACAATCTTTATTAATGTTTTTCCTTCAATTTTGCTAATATTTCAAAATATCTTCAACATTGATCTCAGTCAGTTCCACTGAACTTCTCTAATCACTATTCTCATTTACTCTCCACTTTCTTACGTTTGTTTCTGCTCTGCACTTTTAAATCTGCTCATCTTTCAAATGTAAGATGAAATAAAACACGATTTTCTATGTTTTTTACCACGGTATAAATATAAAATCGTGTTTTATTTCATCCTATATCTGCAAATGAATTACCACATAGTAACGGTCAACATCATCCTGTTTCTGCTCATCTTTGTTTCTACTTTGAGTAGTAAATAGTCTTATCGCGTAACTTCTTCCATTTCGTTTGTTCTCGCATCTTTTCTTAAAAACCACTCAACGCCATTAAAAATATATATTTTATAAGTTATTTAAAGGGCATATCCTACCAGGCTGATCGTCGCGGCTGAAGGCAGGAGACTGGTGAAGAGTGTCTGACTGGTCCGGGCTTTAATAATCTTTATTTATAGTTTGCACTGTCATCTGTCTCGTTTGGAATTACTCAATTATGCGCAATTTATACAAATTATTAATGGGAGCAATGGGTAGCTTATAAAATATATTGAAATGTAATTACACATTTGTTACTACATTCTGATAAACTTGCCGTCGGTAACTCAAAGTTTCAAATAATTCTACAACATTCTTTTCGATTTCCTATTTTTTTAAATCCTTCTGCCACCCTCGTATTACTTTACTTTTATCTTTACATATGAGCACTCTTGATAAAGCAAGTAAACTGTTCTGTATTTTCTCTTCAATTTTTTCAAGCATTTTATTATGACTTCTATATTAATCTAATTAATCTAACTTCATTGCACTGAACCTTCTATAATCAATGTTGTCATACCTACTACATGCGACATTTGTTCCATTCCACAAGAATGTGATCTTTAAATTATTCGACCAATTACGCAAAAAGGCACTTTTAGCTTATATATTCTCTTTAAACATACTAACTGAAATATATTCTCCCTGAACATACTAAATGGAAATTCATTGAAAACAATACAAATTTGACATTAAATTCGATATATTTATAAATGTAATGGAGGCGTATATCAAACAATCATTTCCCACCAACAGATTCATGGCCAAAGGCGAACTAGCATAAAATGATTTAATGAGAGCCTAAAACAAATGCGACAGAAGTTATTCTTACTTCGAGAGGCCAGTTTAATACTTTCCGACCTTATACCACTTTTTATACAAATGAGAAGTGAATATCGCAATGCTATCAAGATTGCTAAACTTAATAGTTATGGAAAACATATGTTTGCTTCCAATAATAACTGCTTATCTTTATCTCCATTTTGAGTGGTAAATAGTCTAATCGTGTAACTTTTTCCACTTCCCTTATTCTCACATTTTTCCTTAAAAAAGCTCGATGGCGTTGTAATTTTTCACTGCTGATTCCTTCATACCAATATATGAATTCTTTCTCATCCAATCCCTTACTATGCATCCATTTAATGTATCCCATCTTTGTTTCTTCCCCTCCCTTTTCACTCTCATTCTTCAACAGATTATACACTTACTTAATTATTTTAATTTTGCAATAAATCACAAATAATTATCACCTTTATGAGATCTATAATTTATTTTCGTTTGTATTTTATCCCAGTTTTGTTAATATACAGTACTTTTACATTCATTTAATACACTTTCTGCTGGTATTTAAATCAAACAATAAACTCCACCTTTCATTTCTACTTCTCTTATTCCCGCTATTATAACCATTCTATCTTTGATGGACCACAGAGAATGGTGCTTCTTTAAGCAAACACACATAATAAATAACAACTAGATAATTCATCCATAATCCGTAAAGCCTAAAGTAAGATAAAATCGAAAATTTACATTTAAATTCAATGTCTTCATTACAAAACGTCATTTTAATAAAATTAAAAAAATATATGTTACAGGCGTGTAATTAAGAAACATTAATATAAAATAAATCAATATTTGCATACACGGTTCTCTTTCTTGTCTCAGAGAACAGCTGGTTAGTTCTAAGCAGCCTGGATGGGACATGTATATAAATGTTGTTCTGAATTTATGAATTCATTTATTAATTTATGAAAGAAGATTACATCGTAATTATAACTTTTTTACTCTAATGTTTGCATGTTGTGGCCAATTCACCAAAATTTCTTTTTATAAATCCAAACATTTGGGCTGCTTTGGAGGTAATTTTGGAAATGTTCTCAAAGATACTCGTAGAAAGTACTAATAAATATTACGCCTAGGTATTTTATTAGATGAATCGGTGTTTGGCGTTTAATATCAATAATGTAATAATTAAGAGCAAAATATCTAGTTTTATGAAAAGCAATTAACAGCATATTGTTTGACATACATCAGTACTAAACCTACTACTAATATAAGATTCCAACCACATGAGCAGAGGTCCATGAATGCCAAATTTGCGAACTTTGGATAGCAATAGACCATGTCCGACGGTGTCAGCGTGTTCCGACCTGATAATTGCTCTCTTAAGGGGTTTACCATATGTTATTATATTAGTTGCCGTTGATAGACCACGTCTAAACACATGCTGCTCGCCTGCATCAACCCATCTGAAGGAAACGTAACTGGTAATAAGTTTCTTGAAAATCTTCAAGATGTGAGATAAAATTTAAATGGATATATAGTTTTCGATCATATTTTAAGCACCACTTTTGTGAATTGGAGTAATAAGTGCATTTTTCCAAAAAGTTGGAAATATCCTATATTTTAATGAAGGATTAAATATAATCCAGAGAATTAGACTTGGAGAAAAGGCACACGAATGTACTCCATCTGACTCGATAGACTTGCTCATCTCGATATTAGATCGCTCATCCGGGACAGGCGATATATTAATGCCAGGCACAGAATGCAGGTTAAGATGCGAATACTCAATCTCGACCGTGTTTGCAAAAGGGTAACAGTCTTTCTACATGGAACCAAAAAACCATGCAAATAGGTTCATAATGTCACTCTCGTTATCGGTGGTGTTACCATTGCATTCGAAGGAATTTGGAATCTCATCTAGTGCACGAATATTTGAAAGTGCTTATAATAAGACTGTCGATTAGACTTTTTGACTTTGGAGTGTGCAGTTTTCTTCAAAAATATCATGCATCGCAACTCAGAACTAAACCATTAAAAAAACGGTAACTAATTGGGTTTTTACACTCAACTATATGAATGTATTCTTATTCTCTATTATTTATTTAAGAGGATATTTCAAATTTAAGTTCATGGATAATTTCTTTACTTAGGTTTATAAAATAATGCCGCTGAGTGGATTTGAGGCGCAAGATTTCATTCTTTAAAGACAACAGTTACTATACTCTCTCAATCTTTTTTATCTTGCTTCCCATTGAATCACTTATCTTTGCATGTCTCATCATTTTAATTCTCTAATCTCTTATTAACTATCTCTACAATTCGTTTCTTATCATTACTTTTAGAACTTTCATTTTTCTTATTATTTTTTTGTATTGTTATCATTTAGAGTATTTTTATCTACGCTAGTGCGATTTTCAGCTTCTTTGATCTGTCTTTGTTCTGGCTTTTAGCTTCTACTAAAAAAGTATAAGTGTCCTCTTTGATGATTTTATTAAAATTTTCAATTTTAGGTTTTCTGATTGGGGTTTATAGATAAGTTTAGAATTATAGCTAATTCCAAGGTATTTACAGATTTGCATCTGGAGTATATTTCTCTATATTTATCTGCTTTCCCTTGTCAACTTATAATTTAAAAATACAAAAACATTTCGCAATTCTACAACAATGAGGCTTATGAAGACTACAAAATAAATCACTTATTGAAACAATTATTCCTCTGGCTAATACTTTAACAGATATTGAATTATACAAAAATAATTTGTCAACTTCGTAGAACTGTCTTTATTTGGGCTTCTGATTTCTAAAAAAGTTAATTTTTAATTGCAGAGGCAGAGGTTCTATTTGATTATTATTAATTTAAAGTCGAAATCACTGCAAAAATTGTGAAATTTAGTGGTAAAACAAAGTAATAATTTTTTAATTCATTTAATTTATTTTTTAAATTGTCAGTTCAAGGTTTCGAAGATAGGTTTAAATGAAAAATCTAGAGTAATACATAATTCCCAGGCAGTTACAGGTTTCTGATGGTGCAATGTATGAGTTTCTTATAGTAATGGAAAGTTTTGTGGAAAATGTGATTGGCAATGCAAAGTTGAAAACTAATTCAGCCGTCAATGCTTTAGATTTTATATTGCTTTGGTTTATAAGTATTATAAATAAAAAACAAGATTAGGGTATTTAAGATTTGGATTGTAAACATCACGGGAAAAAATAAGATTCTTGCAATACACTTTGATGTGATATGTATAGATAAGATAAGAAATTATCTATTCTAACACTCGAAATCTTTCGTTTAGAAAATGAACCATTAGAGCAGATCTCTTCTAGAGTTACATTTAAACTGCATGCAAGCAGTGAATCGAATCCTTCTTTAATGTCGAGAAAATCTGATATATTGTACTTTAAAGTTCGCTTTTTTACTGTTGAATGTGACTATGATTAGAGGAAGATTAGTGCATCTTTTTTGAGAGAATATAATTAGTCAGAAAATATAGTTTTGTCACTATTTTTAAAATTCCCTTTAAAAGCAAAACCAGTGTAATTGGCTTATAACTGTTGATGCTTTCATATTCTTAATTATGTGTAAATAATCACTAGATTTCTAATGATTTATTATTCAGGTATTATAAATAGATAAATTAAAAATAATAAATATCTAATAATTAAGAAAAACTACATAAAATACTAATTTTTTTTTTTCTTTTTCAGGTAATTTTTTACATCAACCGGTAGAGTAGAATGAGCGGTATCTGCTTAAGATCTGTAAAGGTAATTAATGAATTAAATTAGGAGTCAACGCAACTTTTAGATAATACAGGGTGCGGCAAAACAGACAGTGCAGTTTTGAAGGGCTATTAAAAGAAAACGGCACAATTTACAGAAATGGGGTTTATTTTATCTCAATGGGTACATCATGCCGTTTTATGCATTAAGTCCTGAAGATGACACCAGAAAGGTGATGACCCCCAGCAGCGATACATTGATGAAGGCGATTTCTGAAATTTTCGGCCGCATTTTGGCACATCTCGATGGGTTTAGCCGCGATTTCCTCCCGAATTCGATCCCTGAGTTCTTCCAAGGTACAAGGTCGATGCCTAAAAACCTTTTCCTTCAGGTAGCCCCACAGGAAGAAGTCGCAAATGCTCAGATCAGGGGAGCGTGCGGGCCACTCCACATCACTTCTCAGAGAAACAAGGCGCCCAGGAAACACCTGTCGCAGTTTCGTTATTGAAACTCGAGCAGTATGGGCCGTAGCTCCGTCCTGCTGAAACCAGATGTCTCCCAGATCTGCTTCCTCCATCAGCTCTTCCAAACGAGGTAACAAAAAGTTTCCAACATCTCTTTAAAAAAATAAGGCCCAATCACCCCAAATTTGGAAATCGCACACCACACGGTGACTTTTGGGGAGTGAAGTGGTCTCTCTTAAAGTTGCCTTGGGTTATTTACCGCCCAATATCGAAAATTTTGTTTATTCACCCCTCCACAGAGATGGAAGTGGACCTCGTCACTACTGAAAAAAGTTGACCTCGCATGGATCCGGTTCAACATTTTTTGGAAGCGCTCTCCAGACCAAACCATGGTAACGACTAAAAACGGCACGACCCCCCCGACAAAATGAGATCCCTCCCGGGTAGGTACGCCCACCACACGGGATGTACTGGACGTTTCAAACTGCACTGTTTGTTTTGCCGCACCCTGTAGATGTAACTTAAATGATGTCTCTATTCTTAACGGACAACTTGAAAATTTTAAACTGTGTAGTAACATTCAGCTTCTCTGACTTCAACTGCGCTATGACAGAGAAACTTTAAGTTTAAATCTTTTATGTATATAATAAATTATTATAATATTGTGTAAAAGCTTTAAATATCCTGAAATTTTATTAATTTTATGAGGCATTTAAAAATATCAATTACAGTGTTTCGACTAGAATTGATGGTTTTAAAGTAATTAATCAGTTATAATAGTTTAAATGAATTAGTCACAATTTATTAAAATATTATATATTACTGTAATCTTAAATGAAGTTTTATTTTATGTATAAGGATATATTTAACGTTGCAAAATTTTATAGCTGTAAGAACTTACTTTATTTTTTCCTTGAAAAAATGTGTGACCTTATATTTTTTTAATTAAAAACCACACCTTATCTCCACTAAAATAGCTGAAAAAAAACAATTAAATTTTTCTAAGGTGGTATATTAACGATTAAATTAGTATTATCGAAACTAACTCCCATAAAATAACATGCGCTGCAGAACGTTTGTGTTCAAACATATTTTAAAAATAATGTTATACAATAACATATTGTAAAATATATAATAATTAATAAATATAAAATATATAAATTCAATTTTATATTTTTCCCTTACGGATACACATTTTATACGTTACAGTTTCCTGCAGAGCATATTTTGACGATTTATAAAACAACACACGTAAATGGTGAATGCGCCGGAGGAACGTTGCGGAGCAGAAATATCTGTGTGAATGATGCCAACTGTGGAGATATTTTAATTTATCTATTCAATTTATTACTATCGGGTTTTATGGCGGATAGCGTTTTCAAGCAAAAGTAAAATGTTGCCCCGCATGAAACATTCGCTCGTCTCCTGTGATATTTTTCAAGGTACGTTTCCTCCTTGACGTGTGGGATTCAGCGGGGATCGATTTTCCGAACCCTCCCCCAGGCGAGGAGGGCAGGCGGCGGCACTTTGCCCCATAAACGTTCCGTTTGTGTGTTTCTCCTCGGTGACCCAAGGAACACATCATTATCCTAAAGCCCGGAGTTCTCTTTATTTGCCTTTTCAAACTCTTCATCTCAGTCAGCAGAAATACGAAATACTCCTCTCCGTCTCTATAAAAACGTCATGGTACACAAAGAGTAGAAAATAACAATCTCTTCCTCTTTTTGGATCCGCCCGACGTTTTAAGCAATATATTCATTAGAATAATAGCAATCTTTATGCAACAGAAGGCTATAAATTTATGCATTATATTTGAAGTTATGTTTTTAAAACATGCTAGATTATAAAATATTACACACAAAAGTGAACATATTAGGCAAGGTATTTTCATATTATTATATTTATGAAGGAAACATCATTTTTAATAAAAATTAAATTTTTGCTTTAGTAATACAGGGTGAGTTTTTTTCGATGTTCTCTATGGGGATCTCGAAAACTATAAGAGATAGAGAAACGGTTAAATGGGGAAAGAAGTGTAGATTTACGAGACGAATAAAATTCCACTTTCAAAGTTTTCAAAAAAGTCAAGGGTAACTAGATATTTTGAAAAAAGTAAAAAATGTCAATTTTTTCAAATCAATATATCTCGGTTTTTATAACAGGTAAAAAAAAACTGTAAAGGACAAAGTTTTAGATAATTTTTTGCAAATTAATAAAAAGTAACCAGAAAATTTTTATCGCCATTATTTTCCGAGATATGACGCAAACTTACATTTTTTTAAATGGAAACCATAGTTGGCTGTGACCTCATTCAAAAGGTAATTTTTTTCTCTTTAATCCAATATGGCATGCGATATAGTTATTTCTAAAAATGAGTGAGTTATAGTCATTTAAAATTTTATTATAAATATAAAATGGGTAGCCATGAAAAAGATGAAAGTAAAACAATTGCAGTTGTTTATAATATTAGCAATATTGTAATCATTCGTTTTACAGAGATAAATTAAAATGAAACAACTGCATAAAGTAATTCTGTAATTATCAATATATCAATGGGAGAGAAATTATAATATTAAAAAATATAGTCAAAGAGTCCACTATTAATACTATTATGACATAAATTATATCTTTTTAAAATTGAATTTATGGCGTTTTGACTATTCTCATGTAAATTGAATTAAATGTTTCAATAACAACTAGTTTATGATCTTCCACAGATTGATATCATTTTTCATATACTTTGTTTTTTACATAACCCCACAGAAAACATTCTATAACGCGCAGATCGGGAGATCTAGGTGGCCCTGGGATTGGTTTATTTATTCCCACTTATGATTTAGGTAAAGCATCATTTAAATAATTTGTAAAGCCAACATGTTATTAGGTAGAGCACCGTCATATTGGAACCATTTTAATCTTGCTTGTAATGATAAATTTAAACAATCCAGCGTATCTTCAAATGTTTTCTGAAGAAATTGAAAGTAATCAGTTTCACTTAGTGAGCTTTCAAAAATATATGGACCGAGAATTATTAATCCAAACACACCATGGATTAAACCCAAATTTAATTTGTAGTTTTCTCTGTGAAACTTCTCGTGGATTCTCTTAAATTCATCTATGTTCATTGTGGCGATTAAAAATACCACAATTAGTGAATTGCGATTCATCTGTTCATAATATTTTTGTAAGAAACGTATTATCCTCTTGACAAATGGGTTTTTACCACATACAGAAGGCCATTTGATAATTACAAAATTATTATACTTATGCTGGTTTTCTATTTTTATTTAACTTTGTAGAACTAATAATTACAATATTGCTATTATTATAAACAACTGCAATTGTTTTACTTTCATCTTTTTCATGGCTACCAATTTTTTATTTATAATAAAATTTAAAATTACTATAACTCACTTATTTTTAGAAATAACTATATCGTATGTCATATTGGATTAAAGTGAAAAAAATTACCTTTTGAATGAGATCATAGCCAACTATGGTTTCCATTTAAAAAAATGTAAGTTTGCATCATATCGCGGAAAATAATGGCGATAAAAATTTTCTGATTATTTTTTATTAATCTACATAAAATTATCTAAAACTTTGTCCTTTACAGTTTTTTTCTATCTGTTATAATAACCGAGATATATTGATTTGAAAAAATTGACACTTTTTACTTTTTTCAAAATATTTTGAAAACTTTGAAAGTGGAATTTTATTCGTCTCGTTAATCTACACTTCTTTCCCTATTTAACCGTTTCTCTATCTCTTATAGTTTCCGAGATCCCCATAGAGAACATCGAAAAAAACTCACCCTGTATAAGAAAATTACTGTTTTTTTTAATAATTATATGTTATATTACTTTAATTTGTTATAGAAAAAATAATAACTTATTAAGTATTTATAATAATTACTTAAAATATTTATCTATAAACCAATAGGTTGTATAACTCAATCACAATGCATTATCGTATACACAATACTCTTCACCCATTGAACTTAGCTGAATAATTCTGTCTGAGAAATTCCGGAACTATTCATGTCATATCGGTATTATTGGATTAATTCAGGTTCGCAGGGGTAATTGTTAATTTAATTTCAAGTTTAAATTGGTCGGAACTAATAAATGAAAATTGTACGACAAAATTGTTGGGCGTTTGTAATACTTGTATTATATTACAAAGCATTCAAAATTAAACGCTCATAGATAACATTTCAATGAGGTGAAGTATTAAATTGATTAAGTAAGCAAACTTGTGAGAAATTTAACTATTGAATATTGTAAATAGACTACATAGATTTTATTTTTAATTTAAAATTTCGGACAAGTGCTGGTATTAAAGGGAATCGGTAGAAAAGTGGTATCAACATCATCTTAGACGATTATTATCGTAGCAATATTTGGAATGTTGCTGTTGTGCAATGAACCAGATAGAGCTGAGTTTTGTTAAATGCCTACATAGATTTTACGCTTAAATATCTTATAGCTAAACTTAATAGTAAGGGTAAAATTTAAATTTGTTTCTTAGGTACAAAAATTTTAAATTAAATGCTATTCTACTAGAGGAGGCTTTTGAAATGTTAAGCAGTATCACGTTTAATCAAAGAACCAAGCCGTCTGAGAAAAACTCTGTCACCCGTGATAACTGATAAAAAGTTAATTGGTTTTGAGCATAATATGATAATTTAAACAACTTTGCCTAATACGCATATCTAGGTAATTAGAGAATAGATCGATGAGAGAAGAATAAATTTATCTTCCCTGAAGATGCAGCCCCCTAAAAAAGACTTCCCAGCTTCTTAAAACAGTCCAAAAGGCACTGCAGTGTTTAAAATATTCAGAAGAACGTTTATATGACCTGAAACTTTACATGTTTTAAGTTTCCTAATGATCTCATTTAGCTAATTGAAAGTGGCCAGATGATACATCCAAATTGGATTGTTGCTAGGAAAGTACATTACGATAGTAACACAGTCTAAATTGATATCGAAGTTTACGCTGGGCTTAAAGATAAATTAACCCTCTAAAAGATTTGGTTAATGGATCAGCATCAAATAACGAGCATGCAGCAAGATGATCAAAGAAATGATGAACAAGAAATTTGGACCACCATTGCACTTTGTCGTCAAAAAAGGATTTGTGTGGCAAAAACAACTGTTGTAGAACAATTAAAAGAGAATTGAATTGACGAGGCGGATACATGACGAAATTTCATAACAAATTAAAATAAAACAACACAGTTGGCAGATGATGAAGCCACTGTGTGGCGAAACATGTTGCAGTGTTCAACAATAAATGTGAAACCCTCCCAACTGTGTTGTTTTATTTCTAAAAGACAATTGTTTAAATCCTCATACTGTATCAGGATTTTTATGATATGATACCATGGAGTTTCAACAAGTTACAGCCTCGTCGATCCAGTAACTGAAATATTTGAATCCTATAGATTCATAATTATAGTCGAGGGTGACCTATCTCTATCCTAGTCTAAGAATGCTATGACTTTCTTAAAGCAATGAAGTGGATTTCGGTTTTAGGATATTGATCTACATCTCAGAGAAGCTCTTAGTTTGCAGTTTAATTATGCTTGAACCGCAAAACAATCAGAGTCAACTGTTTAACACTAAGTGTGTTAATTGTATGCATATTTTTGAAAATGCCATGCGGTTTTTCTGTGGCTTTAGGATTATGACTGTATGGTTGGGTTGATAGGTTATAAACTAGTGCTAGGGCAGAAGATAGTCGATGGAGTCGCAACAAAATATTTTCTTTGGACTTTTTCCTCCCAAGTGAAGGCGGGTCTATGTGGCAGCTTTTAATTAAGAGACATTTCTTGCTAGAAATGTCATCAAACACCATTTAGGTATAGGTTAGTTTTTTGAGGAACGGTAATTAGTTTCAGTTCTATTTCTAGGATTATTTTAGTATTAAAATAAACATGATTAAATTATCAATAGGGAACTTTAAGGTGTCAACTTGAAAACAAAACTGACAGCCCCGTTTTACCTAAATATAAGGAAAAAATTAACATAAATATGGTTTTTAATTCATTCTGATGCGTTCCTGTTCGGCAGTAGCGTGGAAGAAGAATTTCTCCAAGGGTACGAGTGAAAGATCATCTAGGATGAACTCTGCCCAATTCTTGTGCAGTCTAAATTATCGGTGAAAATTATCTATATTATTTTTGTATGTATTAAAACAAAGAAGTAAATATATTATATTCAAAACGGATCCCGCTGATTGCCCACTAGTTCTTAGGCAGATCACCACAATCACTTAAAGGAAATGGAAGGTACTTAACTAAACCACTTAAATAAAGAAAATTCAAATGGTCAAAAATCATAACAGAATTTTGTTACAAAAAACAATAACAATAAGCAAGAAATATATAAGAGGGTGGTGAAGGCGTTCACACAGGTTATAAGGTATTCAATGACTTACCATTAGTATATATACCGAGTATTATCATAACGAGGTGTGTAGTCTTTGAACTATCGTCTATTAAGCAACTCAATCCGGAAGAAATTTTGAAAAATAGAGAAAATAGTCCTGCGCCGTTATAAAGTTCCTTACTAAGAAACAGAAAAAGTGTTTAAACCATATTGAAAGATTTTATCTTCTGTTTACGAGAACATGGAAAAATCATGGTATACAAGTGGCACAACGTCTTCAAGCAAGGCAGGTAATTAATTGAAGACGATTACCGTCTTGGTTCTTACTCATAGAAAAGATCGATAAAGTAATATTGGAGCATGTACGTTTGAAGAAGAAACCACTCGCAGAAATGGTTGGAGTATCTGAGACAACAATTTTAATGGTCCTCCATAATCACCAGTCAGTGCATGATGGGTGCCTAGATTTCTCACACCGCCACAAAAACAGCAGCGCCGAGTGTTGCGTTTCAAACCATTGTAATAAAGACGAGGATATTTTTTTGAGCAAATTGTTACTGGGAATGAAACTTGGGTTAATCACTATAAACCTGAGTCTAAGCAAGATACCATGCAGTGGTATAAAAAGGTAAGCGACAGATTTCTGGGACACGGGAGGAATTTTGTTAATTGATTAGTAGGAAAAAGGTGTTTCTATACGTTTTAATTTTTGAATTACAAATATATGTGAACAATATTTACTTTGTCGCCAAAAGCGTGTCCCTTATCTCATATTTGCCACAAACACATTGTTGTACACAATTTTTAGTGCGTTTTGACTTAGGAGAGATTTAAGTTTTCTCACATTAAAACATAATTCACTCAGTTTTCTGCATAGTTTATCTAAATGATTATGCCATCGTAAAAACTCATCGAACTCAATCCCTAACAATTGTACAGATATGTATTTATAGTTAAATGTCGAGGAGTTGGAGTACTCATATTGGTCTTAAAAATAATACTTAAACAAAAACGTTTACTTTTCCAAGATATATCACGAAGTTAATGCGTCAATTAATCAATTAAATACTTAATACATTTACTTTTTTCACATATTTGGCTTCCAGCGACTGTTTTAGCTTTCCAAATTCGAAAAAATAGCTTGTTATTCCTATTGTCATTAGCTTCTCTTTCATAATAGCTTTTGAGGTTGTGTTGAAGGCTTTTTTAAAATCTACAAAAATAGCGACGGTTTTTTGTTTTTCATCTGATGCTGTTTTAATTTCATTAATTAGATCGTACACTGCAGAAGTTGTTCCTGAATACTCTTGAAATACATACTGTTGTTTTTCAATAATATTATTCTTACTTAGGTGATTATTTATTTGAATCTGCATAACTTTTTCCAGTATTTGGTTTAATGTTGACAGTAGTGATATTGGTCTATAATTTTCAGGATTAGTTGTACCTCCTTTTTTTACTGGTATTATAACAGCTTTCTTTATATATTCTGGGTAACATTCTTCATCCAGTACTTTATTTATTATTTTAACTAGTATAGGTATCAGTGCTCTTTTGTTTTGTTTTATTAGGTAATTTGTAATTTTGTCAAATCGGGGTGTTTTTTGATCTTTTAGTTCAGTTATTATATTATTAACTTCTTCGTTATTTGTATGTTTAAAAGTAAAAGCAGTAATTTGTCTTTTCGTTTTTGTCGCAATCGGCTAATTGTTTGACTGTATTTGCAAAATAATAATTAATTTCATTCGAAACTTCGGTTTCGTTTTTTTATGAAAGTTCCATTTTGTTTCATTATTTTATCAATTTTTCTATTTTTTTCCTTTCTTGCTTATTTGATTGTTCAGAGTTTACTTGGATCGTTTTTGTTTATTTCGAATTTACTTTGGTAATATTGCGTGTTTATTTTTTTATCAATGTTGTAGTTGTTTTATTTTGTTTCAAATATTGTCCCTTTATAGTTTCGTTGTTGTGATATTTAAGGAATCTTTTATGTAGTTTAGTTCTAATCTTAATTTGATTTATGATTTCTTCGTTGATCCAAGGGTTTTCTTCTCTTCTCTTTATACTTTTGAATTTTTGATTATTTTGTATTATATCTTCTAAATTGAATGATAGTTGTTTAAAATTGTTAATTTTATTTATATCTATATGGTTTATTTGATTTGTCGATTTGTTCATAGTTCGTTTTTTTATTGTGCTAATTTTATATGTTGGTTTTGTTTTTTAAATTCCTTTTATTTGTATTCTCAGGGCATTGTGGTCTGATATACTTGACTCTAAAATTTTTATTTTGTTTACAAGGTTAGCTCTATTTGTCAATACGTGATCCAGTATAGCATTGTTACCGTTATTATTGAGACGCGTATATTCTCTTTCACATATTTGATATTTTTGATTTTATAGATATTTTCAGTTAAATTGGAATACACCCTTTGTTTTATATCATCTACTATGATGTGACTATTTTTTTTTTCTTGAAAATATGATTTTTTAATGTATTTTTCAGGATATTACAGTGAATGTATGGTGGCTTGTATATGAGGGTAAATGTAATGTTGTTTTGTTGATTACTTGAATTTTGAGCAAACCTATGGAAGTTATTCTTTACCCACCAAATATAAGAATAAATATACATATAGCAAGTTGTACTTCATAAAAGATGCATAACAAGAATATCTAAGTTTTATATCAAAGATAAGGTGGATTAAACTTTTAATTAATTGCGTTACCCAAAACTGGGATATTATAATTTAAAATGAATCAGCCAATGAATAATAAATAGAAACAAGAGTGTCTTTATTTTATGAATGTTTTAATTACCTAATAGTAAAGAAAGCACTCAATAATTTTCGACAGAAAAAATTGAAATGGTCATCAGGTGGTTGTTAAACATCATTCCAAGAAATTTCACCTTATTTTTTTATTTATTTATGAATTTAACGGATACACCATTTACAATAATAATTACAATATTGATTTCTGTGTGTTATAGTGCAAAATAAACTTATAAATCTAATGTGAGTAAATTGATCCTAGATAATTGCAACTTTAAAATATAAAAATCACCACTAAATAAATTAAATTTATAATTATTGCATAAAATATTAGCGAAACGTAATATCCTTCAAATTGGCGCATGGAAACCGTAATTTGAGTTTGGCACTTAAATGGAAAGTACTGTCTCGTCCTTATAGGTTGAATAACCCAGAAATTAATGCGATTAAGGAGGAAAGGACGATAAATATAATTATTAATTAATTTGAATTAAAAACAAATGTCTATCATGATTTTTCGTCTTTGAAGTCTTTTAAAATTTAAAATTTCAGCGATAGTATTATTATCTCGCTGTGTGATATGCATTTTATACGCTACCAGTCCAATAAATTTATTTTGTACTCTATCAAGCTGTCGTTGAGCACCCAAATACAATGGTGACCAGACTGGTGACGCATATTCTAAAATGGACCTAACTAGTGTTACATACAACAGTCTTATAGTGTTTGCCCGAAAAGGTTCTGAAAATCTTCTGATAAATCCTAATATCCTTAAGGTTTTGCATGTTATATTATTAACATGGTGTTCAAATGACAGTTTTATATCAAATGTTACTCCCGTGATTTCAACTCTTCGTAATGCTATACCATATAAAGTGTATTCGTTAGATACAAAGGAATTACTCATGTAATATGACATAACCACGAATTTGTCTATATTAAAGTATAAATCATTAATTTTACACCATCGATATATACCACATAAGTCCATCTGAATCTTATCAGAACAACTCATATTTTGAACTGGCATAAATAATATGACTTAATGTAATCGCATATATCATTAATAAATAAAGAAAATAATATGGGACCACTTTGTGATCCCTGAGGTACACCTGAAGGGACATCAATTGCATTTGATAAATGACCAGCTATTTCAACTCACTGTTTACTTCCAATCAAAACCCTCTATCCAATCAATAATCAAATCTCATAGATTTTAATATTGCAATTAAAACTCGATGATTAACTCTATCAAATGCTTTCTCAAAATCTGTATATACAGTATCTACTTGAAAACCTTTCTCCATTGCATCCAATACATGAGTTTTAAAACAAAGAAGATTCGATACAGTCGATCTGCCTGAATAGAATAGATGTTGTTCATCTAGAATTTTATTTTTGCAACACCAACTCAATTTCTGTGCAATTAATAGGTCGAAGATCTTTCGGATGGCAGACTGAATAGAAACTCCCCTATAACATTTTATATTATCCCGCCTACCTGATTTAAAAATAGGTGTAATAAAACTATTTGTCCATTTGTCCCAAAATATGCAAATTCTAACTTGTCAGAGTTTTTTAAAGATTATATAAAACTTGTTTTATAAAATTATTTGCTTATTAAACTATAATCTAAATCGCTATATATTATTTTTAAAATTAATTTATATACTTAGTTTTTCATTGATTAAAATATAGATAAAACACTTCTGTCCCATGATTACGCTTTTGATTTTTGTTTGTTTGAACAAATAACACTAAATACTACAATGAAATAATTCCTATTTTTTTCAATAATTTTCATCATTTACTTTATTTGCAGCAGTGTAATTAAACGAATTAGTATAATAGCTATAGATTTTAATAGGTTTGTATTTGTACGGTAGAAAGTTATTTTAATTGGCTCGCTTATCCAGCAAATTATATATTTAACGCACATACACGAGGCCCATGAATGTAAATTCAGTAGACCGATAAAATGGTAAATTCAGGCGGCGATTCTCCATCATCGTGATTACCATTATTAGAAGCTGCACGACTCATATGTCAATTTCGGTCAATTGTTGCAAATGCGGTTACAAACCTGTAAACATTATGGCTCTGTGTGGTCTACACGATAATTAAACAAAAATATTATTTATTGTATTAGTTGTGTAAATTAATGCTGGTACTGGGTCTTCGTATTAAGCAAATTTTTATAAGATTTTGTACATGGTTCTGTTAATTTCCTTTATAGCTTCATGGGGGTTATATTTAAGTTGTTTTATAAATATAGGTTAATGTCAATTTTTTTAAATATTTGTCAATTATCATGCATTTTCCTCAAGATAATAGTATATGTAATGTCAGTTAGTCGGTAAGTATTGGCTCTAAGTGCTGGATATGGGAGCTCGTTTAATGCGGTCCATATTTCACCCCGACGATCATCAATCATCTGCGTGATATCAAATCACTTTTAATTAAAGTGGTTGAAGTAGAGAACTTTGTCGGTCGGTTGTACATCATTTAATTGACTCGACGTTCCCAGCTTTACTAAGCAAATTAAAAAATAATTCAAACGCAACACAAGTACATATTTTAATTATGTTATTTGTGTTTACATATTATAATATATATTCTATATATTTATAATATATATTCTGTTTAATGTTATTTTTTTCTATTTTATCAATTTCATTATTAATTTACCTCTGCTTTCTGATTTAATTTCATATTCAGGGTTATGTTTCAATGTATTTTGTATATAAAATATTTTTTATATGTAATATTATACGTAATTAATATAACGGGGATGCTTTCATTAAAATTAAATTAATTCAATATTAATTTCGTAATGAAAATTAAACATTCTATATGAAGCGATAATTAAAAGTGTGTTTCATGTTTTTACTCGCTGGAGGGACGATATATAGGGTGAACTATTAGTGCGTGGATGGAAGATTGTGGGTTTATTAACGTAGATTTTTATAATTTGTTGAAGGACTTTTAAGGCTACAATCTAAAAATATTTTCGTCTGAGTAGCAAGTGTTATACAACGAAATTTATATCAAAGTCGCAATTTTTTAAATGGAACCGACTGTGTATCATTGTATATTTGGATTTCTGGGTTAATTCTTGTGTTATATTAACCATAGTATCTTATATAACTCTGTTAGTCGAAATTCGTCATTTCAACAAAAAGTAGACATCCGGTAAAAATTGAATATCGCAGCAATCATAAATGTTAGAAGGTCGTGTTACTAATCATGAAAAGTACTAACAAAGGCCGGAAGGTTAAAGACATTTTTTTTGTGTTACCAAATTTCAATTATAGGTAACTTGATTTTTTCAAACAAACTTTTTTTCGTGCAAAAATTTGCATCAAGAATTATTATTAAGATTTAATTATTTGATTTTCTTTCTATTATTAATTTTTAAAAAAGTTTTAAAAACATGCATTTTTATTTAATCCGCTTCCACTGTGAACAATATCTAACAAAAATATTTTTAAATAAAATAACTAATTTCCCTTGCATCTTATCATATCTTCTGAGCCAATAATAAACTCAAATAATATTAAAACCCGATATAACCGGAGAGCTTTCTCAACCTTCTCACCCTCCTCCAAAACCACATCTTTCCGCTTATCATTTTTCATCCGGAGCAGCAAAAAAAAATATTAAGTATTGATTCGTAAACGACTTCCTCGATTTCGATTCCCCGGGGGGGATTTGTTCGCGGCGGGACGAGGGACGTGGAGGCATAATACTCGCTAAATTGAATATGTTAAAGAGTCCAGAGGGGCGCGTCCGCCCTCAATCAGAAATCTCTTCACGGCGAAACTCGAAGATTCTTTCAGCGGTGATGGAATATCAGGTGAACGGCAATCAGGGGCGGTATTGTGACCGCTTTGGACGGAACGTAAATTAAATGCGGGCGGTGATGACTCGCCGCAATTATTCAGGGGTTGGGGGGCGGAATGACGCATCGTCCATGGGAAAGTGGAAGTGTGCTGGAGGAATGTTTTCTGCGTGTTGACGATTCATCTCTGCCTGGATGTGTCGAGGCGTGAATAAAGTTTGTTTGAAAAATTTTTGAGGCTTTTTGTGGGTGGGGTGAAGTATACGCGAGCACTCAATCATTTCTGCTTTGTGTTTATCTTTGTTTCAACGAATCTTTAATAATAAATTTTAAAAAAAGTTTTAAGCGGCTTGATTTGTAAAATGAAAAATTCAAATAAAATTTGTTTCTACATATTTTAATAAATACTGTAGTATTTAAATTCGTCCTCAGAAAATTATAATATTGTGATTGATCTGTTTTAATTTTTATTATTTGGAATTATTCAAACTGTGAATACTAAAGAGATAGTGTATTAAGTGATATTAGTATTTACTTCAATAATAATTTATAGATTAAAAACCTATAATATGTTCTTCCCTAGAAAAGCCAGAAAAATATTCGCCTAAGAAGTTCGATAACTCGATTATATCGGAAAATACAATACACTCACAGTGAAAAAAATCTAGATGACGGTATGATTAGCAAGCTCGTGAAAATAACAACAAATAGAATTCGCAGCATAACAGACCAATCAGGAATCATGGCTAGAATCATTGATAAAAAACAACGTGAAAAGTACAATTTATCGAGAATAACCTATTTTTACGACGATATATTGACAAACAGCATGAAAAATTTAATCATCATCTATTACATCCACTGTAAAAATAGAATTAAAACTGGTCAACAAAAATTGCAACAAAAATGGTAAATCCGAAAAATAAGAAACACCTTCTTCGAATTTTAGAGATATTAAAATATGTGGCATATTTTTTTATCAATCTTAACTAAATCCACTTAACCCTTAATATTATTGGCAAGAAATGATATAAATTTTGACGGGACGGACAAAATGCTTTGAAAATTTAAAATCAATAATAAGTAAGTCACTAATATTAACACATTTTAATGCTAATGAAGTTATTATAATACACACTGACAACATGGTAAGGGGAGCTTGTTTAATGCAAAATAATAAACCAGTATGTTATGTGTCTAGAAGTTTATCAGATGCAGAGAAAAAATATGCTGTCATCGAAAAATAATGAAATGCTTTATGCTATTATTTGCTTGTGAAAAATTTAGTTATTATGTATATGGTAGATATATTATAATTTATACTGATTATAAGCCGTTAGTATAAATTTTAGAAAAAGATATAAATAAAGTTTCGAGCCGTTGCAAAGAATGAGATTAAGATTATTAAAATATAACTTAAAACTTAAATATCTTCCCGAAAAACATTTATTTATAGCAGATATATTATCGAGAACTGTAATGAAGATTTAAATTATATTAATCAGAAAGAGAAGCAATTAATAGTTAATAGGTTAGAGAGAAATTTAAGTAATAATAGACACGCTTTCAAAAAAAATATTTAGAAGTATTTAGAGAATAGAGAATTAAAACAATTTTATTCATAAGGTTTGTGGCGACCGTTACTACGTGGTAATTCATGATAAACACTTAACTAACGCACTTACTATGTATTAACCACTTAAAAAAGTGTGAAAAGTGGTTAAAACATAGTAAGTGAGTTAGTTAAGTGTTTACAATTTTATTCAGTTAGACATTAACTTACTTTTAGTAATAATTTAATGTATTCTGGTCACAGATTAATAAAATTAAGTTGCTTGAGACAGAATCTTATTAAGAGATTTCATTCTGATCATTTAGGTTTTGATTAATGAAATTGCAGAATTAATTCAACTATGAAACATGTATCAAATTTATTTATTTACGTATTTAGACCCAACAGACTGCAAGTCATCTTACAGGGCCAGTACATAAGATAAATTACAGAGAATATCACAATAAAAATATCATGACCTAGCTATAAATAGTTACAATAATTAGAAAAAAACATATCATGGGCAATAATGATAATAACAAAATTAAAAAAATATTTTAAAATAAGTAATAATTCTTTACCAAAACATTTAAACGAAGGTTGAAATAAATCATCCGCATACTTACTCATTATATAACCGCGATAAGCGATAAACTGGTGAATTTAAACAATAATTATTATTTAGAATGGGGTAAGTAAAAGTTCTGCTGTTTCGTGATGTCAATATGGGGACTTTAAAGTTAAACTGGTTTAAAATCATATTGTTTTCTATAGAGTAATGAACAAGCTTATAAAGATGACAGAGAGAAATGTACATATGTTTGCCTTGTACAAATAGAACGTTAAATTCAATTAACAAATCACTATTAGATATGTCATAGCGATAAATGTTATATTTTACATAATATAAGTATCAAAGGGATCGTTTCTGAATACTTTCAAGCAAACTTACATATGAGCCGTTTATTTTGAAAGTCCATTTTTATCTTTTTTCAAGTTAACTGTGGTGACATTTATAATTTATGCTGAACTGTCAAAAAAAAATAAATCGGAATTGAAATATATTGAATACATTTGAAAATTTTGTAACACATATATTTTCATAATAAGATAAATATTGAAAATTTAATTTTGAAAGTGACCTAAGTCCACTTTTCATTGATAATGCCAAATAGTGCGGCCCAAAATCTTAAAAGCAGTGAAGAAGGTAATTTAAATTACATTATAATATTGAATTAAATTTTAAAGAATAATATTTAATTAAAGAAATTATTAAACCCATGGGAAAGGATAAAATCACAAGATTCTTTAATTCTCAAAGTGAAGAAGAATTAAAATCCTACAACAAATATAAAAAAGATAAAGACTTTTAGAACTTCATTCTTCAACAGAGGAAGAGAAACTAATTGAGAATGAGAATTTATAAAACAATAGCTTCAGAGATGGATTCAGAGACACAGAAGTGATACTTATATTCAGAAACTTTGTAAAATTAAATGAAATTAGGGGAAAAGATACTATACACAAACGGGAAAAATTATACCTGCCAAACTTTTTTAAAACAAAAATTGCTCATGTCGAAAAGAATGCTTAAAAAATTTAAAGAAACAGAAAGAAAACGTATTTTTGAAATGTTTTGGAACTTAGGAGACTTTAATAAGCAAAATATATTGCAATACGAAGCGACCGAAGGCTGTTCTTTAAAAGGAAGACGTCGGAGAAACAGAAATCATATAGAAATTAGAGTTTTACGTACTGGTTAAATTCTGAAACAGGTAAAGTTTCTGTTTGTAAAAAAAATCTTTTTACACACTTTAAGCGAAGGACGATAAATGCAACATGTATATTTTAAATTTAGGCATACACAATTTCCACAACGATAATGTATACATGTACGCTTGGGATGAAACAAAAGCTTCTAGAGGTTCCCAAGAAGTGGCTTCATGCCTCTTCAGACCCTTTAAAACCCTAAAAAGTGAAAAACATATAATTGCATATAGTAACTGTGTGGAGGACAAAATAGAAACATCCAAATATCTTTAATGTTATTAAAAATTGTTCAATCGATGGAAAATTATATGGAAATCATAGACCCTAAATTTTTAAAATCAGGTCATTCATTTTTACCTAATGACAGAGATTTTAGCGTTATAGAAATGCCGTTAAAAAGAAATAATTTACTGTATGTGCCACAAGATTATTATAAAATAATGATAAAATGTAGAAAAGGTAATACTTTCATACTAAATGAAATGAAACAAGAGGATTTTATATAAACGAGACTCTTAGAAGAATTTACAAAAGATTAAAAAATACCAACGGGGAAAAAATAAACTGGCTGCAAATATGCTGGATGCAATTTTCTAAGAAATAAACCACATAAAATTTTATATAAAACAACCATGGATGAGAATGCAGAGTTTAAAATTCTTGATTTATTGCTACTTGAGGGTAGACCTAGAAAATTTGGAAATATTGTATTGCCATCATTATACAAAAGTATAAGAAGCACACATGTTGGACTTACTGGGATAATATAGCTCCGGAACACCATAACTACTTTAAATCCCTTCCGCATACTGATAATGTTAACGAATAACTTGTTATTAAATTTAATTTTTGTCTTCTAAAAATATAAAGTAAATAAAAAAAATTTTAATTTTTTTTTTAACTATATATAACAGACTTAAGCTCTTTCACATTTTATAACAAAACAAATTTTTATTTTGAAAGTGACCTAAGTCCTTTCAAGGTAAGCAAGAACATATTATACACTTAATAATAGCGTTTTTTTAATAGGAATTATAAAATTAACTCCTTTAAATACGATTTAGCATTGCGAGTCAATCATATACCTTACGTATATTTTTAATTTTGTAGAAACGCAAAACCTTAAATATTTCAATTTAGAGATAAATGGACTTAGGCCACTTTCAAAATAAACGGCTCGTATTTGGCATACACAGGAGACCATACAAATGAACAATAAGTTAATTTACTTAAAATGTATGTCGAAAAAGAGTTTTTAAACATGAATATTTTTGAACGCTCTGCAATTAAAAATCCCCAGATTCTCCGACAGTCCTGAATCAACTCATTTATATGTATACTGAAAGTTAAAGCACTATCAAAACCTTTACCTATGTACATCGTTTAATGGTAATATTATCAATTTGATAATTACAGTAAATAGTGTTTACTTTTCGGGAAAACGAAAGTACATTACATTTAAGTACATTTAATGATAATGTATTGTCAATACACCATTTACTACTAGTATTAATGTCATTTTGAAGTTTTGAGCAGTCAGTATTAGATTCTATTTTGTTATAAATTTTTAAATCGTCCGCATACATAAGTACCGGGCATTTTAGGTTTTTACTAATACCATCAAAATATATAAGAAAAATAATGGGTTCTAAATTAGATCCCTGAGGTACCCCACTTGCTGTTGTATAAGATTTTGATCGAACACCATTAATATCTACTAGTAATTGGTGATTGCTTAAATACGATATTAAAATATTAATTATATTTTCATTTATTCCAAAATCGACAAATTAGCAAATTATGATCAGGCCTGTTGAAAGCTTTAGTGAGATCCGTATATACGACATCAACTTGTTTACCAGAATCCATAGCTTCTGACACTAACTGTGTTATGTTACATAAGTTTGTAGTAGTAAATCTTCGTTTCAAAAAGCCGTGTTGTTGAATAGTCAGTTTTTCACTCACACTGTAGTAAATATACTCACTTAATAAAGATTCAAATACTTTCGAAAATCAACACAAGATCTATATTGGGCGATAATTTTCCACCTTTTTCATTAAATTGGGTATTCTGACGTTAACATCGCTTTATGTACCAGAATATCTGATGCATGTACGTACGAACCTTAAATCTTACTATATCCATATGGATATGCACGAACATAACACTAGATCAAAACATAACATTTGCCCGCAAAGGATCCGTCTTGAGAAATCCAGAAATGGAATAAATTATTATGGGCCCACAATATTCAACTCCCTTCCGGAGTCTATCAGAGTATTAAGCCCTAAACAATTCAAAATCAAAATCAAATCGTACATTAGCCAACACGCGATCTGTAGCATACATGAATTGTTGAATAAAGATTACAAAAATCTTCAATTTTAGTTGCAATTGAACTTGAATCAGCATTATCTAATTTAACCATATTAAATGTTTAATTGTGGAGGCGTTTACTTTGTGGTACATCTTGAATATACTGAAGAAAGAAAACAGGATCACTTTGTTTTACCACTTTTTATTTAACAAATTACATGTGACTATAGTTTCGACTATCAACTAGTCATTATCAAACATAAAGTGTTTAATATTACGGAGTCTAACATATTTATATTAAGCAGTTGAATAGAGGCGTGTACATCAGGTCTATCTGGTCGTTAAGAAGGGAAATTCCCGGATTATTCTTAGCTTTGAAAATTTCCATGGCTTCTAGTAAATCCATTTTGCGTCCTTTATCCGTTAAGTGGATTACCGAAAGAATGTCATTTTCAAAAGGGTGATTCGTTTCCAGCAAGTGATTAGCAAAAGTTGAATTATTATTTTTCTGACAAAATGATTTTTTATGTTCGTTCAATCTAATTCGAAAAAACAACACGCAGCACTCAACGCATGGTTCAACCAACAATGCTTAAAATTGAAAGTTGTTCCCAAGTTCATTCAACTAACAAGAACCCAAGCAGCCCAAAAAACCATCAAAGCAGCGGAAAGGACCTGGCTAAAAGAAGAAGCCAAATTCTGGTTCAAACGCCGAGATATAACCATGATATATATCAAAATCCTACATACAGAACTCGTCCACCATCTCCATCCTGTGGAATTCGATCTACTTGACGACTACGTTCGAGAAAAAGTGAGCAAGATTACATACGAGAAGTCGAGAATCCAAAAGCAGAAATTAGAAAAACTCCGAGCCGAAAAAACAGTAAGTTCTCCAGACCCTCCACAAGAAAACTTCTATAGTAGAGTTATAACCAAACAAATGTTCAGTTTAACGATATAGAAACAACTATCCTTAAGTCAGGCCCCAAATACTCCCCACATATTGACTTTACATCTTTCAAAGAATTATTAATAACTGAATCAGAAATTGTTTTGAATAAATGCGAAAATTCAGAATTAGCAAAATCAAAAATTGCCCAAATTTTAAAACAAACACCATCGGTTTCAAATTGCGATAGTAAGTCAATTAGTAAAATAAAGAAAAAAGTAAAAGAAAATAATTTAATCATAACTAAGGCCGATAAAGGCAACTCAATCGTAATTTTAGAAAAAACAGACTACACACAAAAAATCAATGATTTTATTATATCATCAAATATCACAGAAATCAACAAAGATCTTACAAGTCAGTTTATAAAACAATTAAAATCTATAATTAAAGAAACAAATTCATTATTTAATGACAGTGAAAAACGTAAACTTTTCCCAATGAATCCCTCACCACCTAGACTGTACGGTTTTATCAAAATTCATAAAGAAAATGAACCTATCCGTCCCGTCGTTTCATATACGAACCCACCAGGAAGGAAGTTAGCCATATAAATGAATAGTATTTTCAAAACAATCACCCAATTCCGAGATCCATATTCTATAAAAAAATCAGTAGAACTAACACAAAAATTAGCCGAATTAAAGATAGATAATAACTGTAAAATAGTTTCATTTGATGTGTTAAATATGTTTTCCAAAATACCAACAAAAGACTGCATAAAACGTATTATAGACCACTTAGATAAAAATAATGTTAATCCTGTAGTTAAGAAAGAATTTCTAGCCATCATACAAGTCATTCTTAATCATAATTATTTCACTTTTAACAATACTTTCTATTCACAAAATGAAGGACTGGCAATGGGCTCGCCGCTAAGCCCATTATTAGCCGAAATTTTTATGGAAAACCTAACAAAACAAATACTCAATTCTCCGTTAGGGAAGAAACATATCAACTGGTGGTTCAGATATGTAGACGACATCCTGGCATGTTTCAAAGGAACAGATAGACAAATTAAACAATTTCTTAATTTCATAAACTCCATCCATCCATCCATCAATCAAATTTACAGTAGAATCAGAAACAAATAATTCAATAAATTTTCTCGATCTCACAATTCATAAAATAAATAACCAATTAAATTTTAACATTTATAGAAAACCTACATATACCGACTCCATCATTCCAAATCATTCCCGACACCCGCAAAAACACAAATTAGCCAGTTTCATCTCCATGATTAATAGAGCCCTCAACATTCCTTTAAGTCCTCAAGCCTTTACCAACGAAATCCGCACAATTAAAAATATTGCAATTAATAATGGATACAAAGAAGAGACAATTAATAAATTAATTCATAAATCGGAAATGAAGCGTCTCAGTAAATATTTATATGCTAAAACAGAACTATTCAACTATTTTTAATTGTAAAACTGAAATTGTTATCATGAATAAATACGGAATTTACAAGCTCACTTGTTCCCATTGGCCAATCTGGTCGTAATTTTCGAATTAGACTAAACGAACATAAAAAATCATTTTGTCAGAAAAATAATAATTCAACTTTTGCTAATCACTTGCTGGAAACGAATCACCCTTTTGAAAATGACATTCTTTCGGTAATCCACTTAACAGATAAAGGACGCAAAATGGATTTACTAGAAGCCATGGAAATTTTCAAAGCTAAGAATAATCCGGGAATTTCCCTTCTTAACGACCAGATAGACCTGATGTACACGCCTCTATTCAACTGCTTAATATAAATATGTTAGACTCCGTAATATTAAACACTTTATGTTTGATAATGACTGGTTGATAGTCGAAACTATAGTCACATGTAATTTGTTAAATAAAAAGTGGTAAAATAAAGTGATCATGTTTTCTTTCTTAACCATATTATACCTATATTACAATTTTAACTTGTGTTTCAATAGTTTCATGTATGTTTAATTTTATACCTTACGCTACAATTTTAACTTGTTTGTATTTATAGTTTTATATGTGTTTAATTTTATACATTTATTATTTATTTATTATTTCAATTTTAACTTGTGTGTCTCTTTAGTTTTTGAATGTTTAATTTTATATATACACAGTTTCAAGTTTCAATACCTTAAAATTTATTTATTTCTATAATAAAGTTTTGTCTTTCATTTTAGTTATGTATGTATCTTGCTGTTACCATTTAATATTTATATATTCATTTTTATTATGTAATTCAGGTGTATATTTGACAAGTGTAAACTACTAGTGCTAACACGAATAAATTACTTACTCACTTACTTACTTACTTACACTTTTCTTGAATCACCCAACTTCTTGGCAGAGCAAATACGAACTTCCTTGCATATTTTTGGGAACACGCCATTATGCAAAATTAATTTGAATATGTATGTTAGTGGTTTGTACAGCACTTCGGAACAATTACGCACAAGAAGTTCTGGAATCATATCGAGACCCATACTAAATTTTGGTCTCAGACAGCGTAAATGCAGTCTAACATCAGCCACAATTATAGGAAAATATCCAAGTTGACATTCGTTTAGATGTATATTCGTATTATAAGAAGATGAAGATACATATTTCTTGCTAAAAAATCCCCAAAAGGCAGGGATGATTTTTTTTTCTGCATCCTGGATGACAGTACTTATTACACTTTACACAAGTTGTTTAAGTTGCTACTAAGTTGCCGCATAAGCCTACACACTTTTAATCGGGCATGATATTCTCCAGGATATTTATTTATTATAGGGAAGAACAAAATCACAAATTTTCCCGTTGCGCGGTCGT
This sequence comes from Ontholestes murinus, assembly GCA_963969525.1. Taxonomy (NCBI): domain Eukaryota; kingdom Metazoa; phylum Arthropoda; class Insecta; order Coleoptera; family Staphylinidae; genus Ontholestes; species Ontholestes murinus. Next base: position 19,780,631 of record OZ018392.1, on the reverse strand, counting down.
TCGCAATGACTCATTTTAGACAAACATAGAAAAGTAGACCACTGGTGGGATTACAAAAGATCACAAAAGGTTAAATTTGAGAACTAATTCAACAATTAAATTTATGAAATAACGTTTTTCAATTAATTTGTTTTAATTCATGGACAGTAAATTAAAATAAAAGATTATTCCCGTATTTATATCGGTTAGGCCAAAATCAATCAATATTCACAGCCATGCAACTACTTACTTATAAGACAAATATAGAAAATACAAAATCAATGACCAATGTTTCTTTTTCTTCAAGTAATGTTTCTATATTTTTAGAAAAAATATCAAATGAATCGTTTAATATTTACCCAATAAATTGTCCGTACAAACAATATGATTTACTTATAGATATGTTTTAAACCACTTTCATAGCAGTTTTCCAATAAAAAAAGAGACAAACACAATTTAGGAATTTATAGACCAATCAGTCTTTTAAATTCTATATCAATTTTTTTGAAAATATTATATATAAACGATAACTAACTTTTTTCAAAAAATATAATTCATCTTCACAACATAGATTTCTAAAAGGGAAAAACATTGAAACAGCACTTTTTGATTACATCAACGAGATATTACAAAATATGGAAAATCACAAACTATCATGTGGAATTTTTGTAGATCTTTCGAAAGCTTTCGATACAGTCAACCACAAAATTTTGATGGAAAAACTATATGTATATGGTATTCGAGGTGTTGCGTATGATTTAATTCAATCGTATTTAATCGACAGAATCCATTACACTAAATTAATTGACACTAATAAGAAAACACCGATCATATCAGAACCACTAAGTACTAACAAATGAATTCTACAAGGTATTATCCCCGGCCCTTTATTGTTTGTCATATACATCAATGATATTTCTAAATATGTTCCCATATTTTTAAAATCATAAATTATGCAGACGATACAAATTTATTTATTAGTGGTAAGTCTGTGTCAGACATTGAAATTTTTTGTAAAGCTAGTGTTCTAGACCTGGAAACTGGGTTTAATAAAAACAATTTACTACTAAATGAGTCGAAAACAAATATTGCGTTATTTAAATCAACAGAGGCCACACATACTCCACAGCACGTCACTGTAAACAATAACCATTATTCCCTCACTAATAGTGTCAAATTTCTGGGAATAATACTGGATAATACTTTAAAATATAACCACCACATAGACTTTGTCTGCAATAAATTAAGTGAAGCATATTATGGCTTAAGGGTATTAATAAATAACACAAATTATCGAATTGGAAAATTATTTTACTCCTCAAATATTGAATCTCGATTAAGATATGGTCTGATACTTTGGGATGGCAGTACTAGTGCAGGGAAAGTTTTTATCTATCAAAAAAAGGCAATAAAAATATTACTATAACTAAAAATTAATACCAGCTGTACAGGTATATTTAGGAAAGAAAATATATTAACCTTTTATGACCTCCAGATTAATTAATGTTTAAAATTTTTCTTAAAACATAGAACGGAAATGTTTATTATTCGACCCAATATCCCACAAGATTTTATATAATCTACCGCAGCATACTCTTAATAAGTTAAAACAAGGTTGCTTTTATTCTTGCTTATAAGTATATAATCAACTACCTGTTGAAATTAAGGCGATGGATGATTATCCCAAAATGAAAAATTAATGTACGAATACCTATGTAAAATTGAACCGTACTCTATGTCAGAGTTTTTCACATTTAAACCTAGTCTATAAGTAGTCTATAGTCTATAAGTATGTATTATTTCTCTGTGACGTTTTGATATACAAGTGTATATCTATGGATATATTTGTAAAGTGTGAATAAATAAATATTACTATTATTATTATTATACCAAATATTAGTTTCTTTCCAGCTCAGTTATTATTTTCAAGTAAATTAAAAGAGGATATACCTATTGTTGATAAGCTTTTACCAGAGGTAACTCCAAGAGATAAAGTAATCAAACTACCTGAGGATAAGCAAAAGATTTATAAGAGTTATTATGATCGCAGATCCAGGGCCCAATGTAATATTATTGCTAATGGACCTGTTAGATTCAGATTAGGAAATGAATGGAAAGGGGGCAAATAATACGTAAAGGTAAACAGCCAAGAAGTTTTGATGTTAAATCAGAAAACAGAACGTATAGGAGAATACAGCAACATTTGTAAGGGGAGATGAATTTAAGAGATAAGAGTACTTTGAATCGCAATTATTAATCGTCAACTGAAAATAAATTATGTCCAATTTTAGACAGTTTTAGACAAATTACAACTCTAAAAATACAAACAGATCCAGGATTCCGACAATGCTATTACATGACGATAAGCATCTTGATAATCCTCATGATATAGTAAATGACTTTCGTAAGTTTTTTGAATCTATACATGCCTCCTCATCTAGAACTATTAAGTCCGCTATATACATATTTTTACTGTTTCTCCTATTTCAACAGATACAGTACTAAAGATTCCCAATAATAACTTTCTGGTTATGATTTAATGGTGCATTAGAGGATTGTGCTGTTCTGCTGTCATAACCACTTACCATGCTATTTAATTTGTCAATAAATTCTTGTAAGTTTCCAAAGAAAATAAAGATTGCGTTAATTTGTCCAATACTAAAATCATCTTCTCCGGTGGTAATCGTTAACAACTTTTGTCTTATTGCAATCCTACCACCCATCCACCCATTGGGAAAATAATTGAGATAGTTTTATATGATCAAATCTACAACTAATATGGTTGTAGATTTGAACATATAATACTATCTCAAATAATTTCAATATTTCAATATTTTTATTAATGACCTCACTGAAAAATTAGATTATGGGGCATCTTTTTCATGCAGATGGTGTTAAAATTTATTCTGAAGTCAAGCATGTTAAGGACTGTCAACTTCTACAAAATATCCAATTGGTGTCGGGAAAATGGAATGGATTTAAATATTGAGAAGTGAAAATATATGTCACTTATTAGGAATTAAAATCCTATTTTATTGATTTTTTTCAATAACAACCCAATACAAAAAGTAACAGTTTTCAAGGATCTTGGTATATATTTTGATTGAAAATTATCCTTTCACTACCCAGTACAGGGATCCAAGACTGACAAAGAGGGAAATTTTCAAAACTACCCTCACTAAGATCTCCAAAACTAGGGATCTAGGTAAAGAGCCAATAAAAGATATACCCGAACTGGAGAATATAACCAACGCTCTTCAGAAGGGAATTATATCAGCGTACAAGAAAGCGTGCCCTCTAAAAACTAGAACAGATGAGCCCACAAATGCATGGTGGTGTGCAGAACTTAAGGCGCTAAAAAAACAAGCAAGAAAGGCACACAACAGAGCCATGAATATGAAAAACGAGTCCATATGGAACAAATATAAAATAGTACAACATGACTCTAGAAAACTGGTAAGACAAAGGAAGAGAGAGGCCTGGAGGCTTTTCTGCTCCAAAGTAGAAAATGCCTCGGAAACATCACGTCTAAAACAGGCTCTCTCCAGAAACCCCTTACCAAAACTCACTAGCCTTAAAAGGGAGGACGGCTCTTATACGGACTCACCTGAAAACACAGGCAAACACTTATTGAGGACCCATTTCCCGGGCTGTACCTTTAACCAGGAGTGGAACCCCACGGATACCTCCACAGAGTCCCGCACCAAACCGGATTGGGACCTGGCGGGCTCCATTGTTACCAGGGAAAAGGTAGACTGGGCAATGAGGAGTTTCTCACCATATAAATCCCCAGGGTTAGACGGGATTTATCCGGCTCTAATACAGTGGCAGTGGGGCAATGATGTTATCCTGGACACCCTCGTAGGCGTGTACAGGGGATGTATTGCCTTCAGCTACACACCCTATGCATGGAGGGAAACTAAAGTAATCTTCATACCAAAACCAGGACGCTTGGACTACACCACAGCGAAAGCATACCGACCAATACTCCTCACATCTTTTCTATTAAAGATACTTGAGAGGCTCTGCGATCGATACATTAGGGAAATAGTCTTAGTGAAACACCCTTTACATCCCAATCAACACGCATTCTGTAAAGGCAAGTTGACGGACTCGGCCCTGCACACCGTGGTGAGCAGAATTGGTCGATCCTTCGAGCCAAAAACCTTCACTCTAGCAACTTTTATGGACATTGAAAGAACCTTTGATAAGACCTCCTTCCCAAAGATAACAGCGGCACTTCGACGCAGGGGAGTTCCGGTGGCTCTAAGCCAGTGGATCTCCAACATGTTGCAATGGAGGACAGCCAAGATTTCAATAGGCGACACGAAACTTGTATGCTGGGTCGCATAAGGTTGCCCACAGGGAGGAGTGCTGTCTCCCCTACTATGGAAGTAGTCGTAGTCGAGCTACTTGAGGCACTGAATAAACAGGGCTTCTACATAGTAGGATACGCCGACGATATAACGATCCTACTTTCCGGCAACTCGGAAAGTATGCTAGCGAAACGTATGTCAGAGGCTCTTGACACAGTAAACAAATGGTGCACATACCAGGGTTTATCCGTAAATCCGACTAAAACGGAACTGATACTGTTCACAAGGAGAAGGAAGATTAAAAATTTCAAACCACCAAGCTTTCGGGGCTGAAAGATGAAGTCAAATATTTGGGCATTCTTCTAGACAAAAAACTAAACTGGAATGCCCACCTGACGGAGAGATCTAAGAAAGCATGCATATCTCTCTGGCAATGCAGACGAGCTGTGGGGAAAATATGGGGACTATCTCCAAAGGTAACCCTATGGATCTACACAGCCTTAGTGCGGCCAATGGCATATGCATCATTAATATGGTGGCCAAAAACGACCACGAAATCAGCCGCAAGGTGATAGACCACGTTCAACGTAGCGCCCTTTTGAGCGAGACAGGAGCCATGAGAACAACACCAACAGCGGCTTTAGAAGCCCTGCTGTACCTGTCACCCTTGGACATATTTATCAGAGAACAGGCAGCAGCAGCGGCAATAAGGCTTCGAGCAACAAAGACATGGCTTGTAAGCAACGGAGGAGGTGAACACCACATAATCTTAGAGTATCTAAGGAAAAGTAATCCCGAGATTATTATGCTGGTGGACAACATCCCTCGAAAATACATTTTCAACAGGAAGCTTAAAATAGACCTGAGTTTCGAAAACTCAGGAATAGGAAACAAGCACACAGACATTCATATATACACTGATGGGTCGTCAACGAAAACAGGGGCTGGTATAGGAATTTTCTGCAAAAACCTATCCCTAAAAACAGTACTGCTATAGGTAAGATAATGAGCACACCAACAATGGTGGAACTCATGGGTATACTATATGCAGCAAAAGCAATCTCTGACAAGAAGACTAAGGGTAAAAATATACACATTATAACGGATAGCAGAGCGGCAATCTTGTCCATTGCCAACTGCAAAATAACCTCAGCATTAACGTTGGAATGCTGCGAAGCCCTGGAAGAAGTGGCTCGTGACAACGAGATAACGCTATGCTGGGTAAAAGGACACAACAACAGCAGAGGGAACAGAATAGCAGATGGTTTGGCGAGGAAGGCATCCGGACAAATGGTAAGCGGACCGAACCCTTCCCTGCTGCCCTCTCTGCTAGATCTGAGTACCCTACTGAAAACTGCATCAATCAGATGCCATAAGGAGCGATGGGACAACATACCTGGCTGTAGAGTCTCAAAAAATTTCATCGCAATTAACAGCAAAACGGCCAGATACTGTATGCAACTGTCCAGAGAAAACCTACGGTAGGTGGTAGGGCTTCTTACAGGACACTGCAATTTACGATCACACCTGTACAAACTGGGACTACAATCTAGGCCTATCTGCAGAGGGTGTGAAGCAGAAGAGGAAACCGCGGAGCATGTACTGCTAGACTGCCCCGTGTTATCCAACCTACGTAAATCCACAATGGGAGAGGGATGTCTAAATCCATCAGACATTCTCAGAGTCCCTCTTGCTGCAGTCCTGGCATTTGCCAATGCCTTGGGTTGGCTTGACCGTGGCAAGGAATGAGAACTCAGATGGGAGGACGCACAAAGGTCCTATTGGGGTCTATGTGCAGCGAAACTCTCTGCCCTCCCATCGATTTGAACCAGAACTAGAACCAGAAATATTTTGCGACGATTGTTAATGATGGTGATGTTAATGGCATCATTTGTCAGAATTGGTCAAATTTTTAAAATCCATATATATTGAAAACCATTTATTATGTACATGTGCGTACTAAGTTAGACCGAGGCCAACTTCTAATGTGATTTCTCATCGAACTAATTATCGCCTCAAATCTCCCTTAAACTTCATTTGTAGTAACTTCAATAATGCATTGATATTTAAGGTGGAACAAACATATATTACATGTGATCAAAAAGTTGAGATTTCCATGGTGCCAACTAAAAACATTATCTGGATTCTTGGATTGTAACGCTTTAAAAATATTATATTATTCACTAGTAGAAAGCCATATATATTATGGTCTCACTTATTGGGGCACAGCTCGGGACACCTATCTGAATCCACTCAAAATAACTACCAAAATTATTTGTATTATTTTGTTTATTGTTCTACTTATCTTTAATTAATAATAGACAGAAATAATTAATGATGTATACGTTTCCAATCAATTAGCTTGATCAAAACAATTTTCTTTTCAAACACACATATTTATAGAAATAATAAAATATTAAATTAGAATATGCTTCTCTTGCTAAATTAACTAAATATTTAAGTTACAAATTTGCTGGGATTAATTTTTAATTCTGCCAAAAAATCGTGATTAAATAAATTAGGCATGATTAAAAACTGCGGGATTAATTCCATACAAAGCGATTGATTGAAATCATCGTGTTCATCACGAGGGCCATAAATCAATCCATCCTAAGCAGACTAAAAAAAAAATTGAACCGTCATTATCGGTCCACCGAGGTAATCATTACGCGAGATTAATTTCACTTTAGGCGTCAATTTGCCATGATTGGGACAATGGCACTCATGAATTTACTATAAAAAATCAATTTAAAACGCGAGAGATGATTAATTTCATAAAATAAAGTTTAAATAAAATTATACATAATGAATGATAATATACATCGAAACACTCTGACACAGATTTATGTAAAGATTTGTACAAACCTGTGTTAGAGGGTATTTTAATGTATATTATCATTCGTTTTAAATTAATATTTGATTAATAACTACAGTCGCAAGCATAAAGTAAAGGATATTCGTGTATTTTAGCTTGAGTGTATATAGCTAAATCACCATATTAGTGACAAAAATTAATATCGTAATACAGGTATGAATTTTTATGTGTATCATTAATAAGTGACATTTATATTCAATATTAGATGTATGTACTCCAACCAGTACATTTTAATAAAGTAGGAGTAATCTAGTATAATATAAATGTCGTGTAGTATTCAAGGATAGGATGAGTCGTGAAGTTAAGAATAAATCGTCTTAAGTGTACACGTTTAGTAAATTAGAGACCAGTGTACAGTCGTTAAGCCGATTTGTCGCTCCAAGTGGCTTGTATCTAAATGTAGCAATATTCTCTATACCACCCAATTTATTGTACTAATCCAAACTTGCTAACTAAGCTAGATTGTATCCCGTTACAAATTCTGTTGAGATAAAATTAACAATAAAATTTATTACTAACTGCTACCTACCGCCCCTAATTTATATATTTATATATTCTGTCGAGTTATATTTAAAAATTATAATCAAATAAAAAAAATAAACAAAAAAATAATTAATTTTTACATGCAAATAAAGAAATATAAACAAAACGTCAATGGACTTATTTTGTAAATATTTTTTTCTAATGTAGTAAGTAGAATAAACTTAGTAATATTATAATGTTGATTGATAAGTTACGTGAAGATGTTTCAACATAAAATAAACTTGTAATCACTTTCTCCGCATTTCTTGCCAAATTTAGCAAAATAAAAATAAACTGTGGAGAAAGTGATTATAAGTTATTTTATATTAGTATTATTAAAGTAAAGTACATGTACAAAAATAGTTTTAATGAAATCAATTTTAATAAATTGTTCATCTAAATAATTTTTAAATTCATAACTTTTACTTAAAATGGCAAACAAATATTATGTAATTAATTCTTATTGCATTTTAAATCAGGTAAATTAATAAAATATGTCTAGTTGTCATCATACATGACTTTTTAATCGCAACCTTTACAAGGCCAAATTTTAAAAATTACTTCTCAACGTTAAAAATATCGTGTGTGATAACAACCAAGTATATTTTATTAATTTACCTGAAACAAATATTAAATAATAGAGAAAAGTTTATGAAAAGTTATTATTATTATTATAAATATGTGACTGAAAAGTATTCACTGGAATATTTACTAGTTTATTGATGCTGAACCATTTAAAATTCACAACTTCTACTGGAAGTACAAACAATTATTAAATAACAGAGTGACGGTTATGAAAGGGTGCCATTTTAAAATTTCACCACTCAATCTGAGTTATAATCATGGGCAGCGTTGCAATTTTAAGGGCTGGAAGTAATTCCAGGCTTTATATTTACGTACACCTGGAAAACTTTACAAGTCCATTAACCGGAAAAAACGACCGGAATTACTTATTTACACGCGCCTAATTTTCTTTACGATGATTAAAAATTTCCGCACGGAAAATGCATTGAGGTGTGCACTTAAGTGCATTGTTAAATTATTTGAAGTTAAAGTAATGAACTATAATAATACAAATACAAATTTAATTTATTTAAATTATTACTTGGAAAAGGCTTTGAAGTTGGTTAGTATGTAAATAAGTAAATGGTAAACTTATTCAAATCTAATTCGAATCAAAATATAAAACAATAATAATAGTTTTGTTAGTTTAATTACAGAATAACAAAGTAAATTAATTAGTGTATTATTATTAAAAGCGTGAGAATTTGGGATTTAATGTTATCATATAATTATTTTAAATAATGTAAACTTTGGATAAATAAATATTTATTATAGCTGTAATTAAATCAGAAGGACTGAAAGCTTCCGTCATTATATTGTTTCAACAAATTTTATTATTATTATTATTTAATTAATATTAAGTTTAAAACTCAATAAAGGCTAAAATAATAAATCTAAGTCATCGATTGAGATCTTGTAAAAAGTATCTCGTAATATTTTGTTTGTTTGTACTGAAGAAGGACTATTAATAATTTGAGTTTACGTAAAGTGTTATCTAAATGAAAATAACACACAGTTTATTCTTTACTTCACGTGTTTCTTACGCGTTAAATGTACATTTCGGTCACAACGTGAAGTAGAGAATAAACTGTTTGTTATTTTCATTTACACAACACTTTACGTAAACTCAAAGCAACAATAGTGATTACAATGACTTTGTTTTACCACTTAATAAAATTATACGTGAAACTTATTGTTTAATAATTAAAAACTCCATAACATAGAAATGGTCAATTAAAATTTAAAAAAAATGTGTTTGACCATTCTCATATTAATATTTTAAATAATAAATACTATTAATATTATTTCTTCTCTCTGTGTCGCCTTCAATCTAATCATTTGATATTCTTTTATATTTTTTGCCATATGAATTAATGCTGCGGCTATTTGAAACCACTTGCTTCCTCTACCTTTAATTTTGTCTTCTATTATTAGCAGTGGCAATGCGTACTTGTCGTAGTATGTGCCCTAAATAGGTTGCTTTCCCCTTCTTTCTTATTGTTAGTAATTTTAGTCCTTTGGCTTTTTTTAGTATTTTAAGGTTTCTTACTTTACCTACCCAAGATATTCTTAGAATACGTCTGTAAATATACATTTCGAAAGCTTATGTGCATCTAATTGTTGATATTTTTACACTCCACCCCTTTATTGCATAGATTAATGTAGATATCAAATAATATTTTTTGAAGATGGCGTCCGAAGGAGGGAACGCGCATCCGTGCGCTCTGTGTAAAAATAACACAAAGGACAGTGATTACGGCTTAAAATGTAAATGACTATGCAAACATTGGTTTCATTTATTCTGTGTTAAAACGAGTGGTAAACAATGTAAACATATTGCTCAATTTTAAGACAAAGTGAAGGGGTTTTGCCACCAATGTGATTTAAAGGTTATGCACATGGTTGCCGACACAAATATAAATAACAATGAACATAAAAAAGGAAATTAGTGAAATAAATGAAAAATTAACTATTCTTAGTGAGGCTTCTCAAAATAGATACGTAGAAAATAACACGTTAACAATGGAACAAAATTCAAATATAAAAAAGAAACTGTTACACTTAAAATAAAACCTAAAACTAATAATAACCATTCAAGTGACAAGACAATAGCAGAACTACAGCAAAATATAAAATCCAGTGACCTTAACATCCGGATCAAAAAAATTAAAATAACATACTAAATGGCGGGATACTCATACAAACTTACTCTAAAAGTGAAGGCGATAGGCCAATGGAAGAATTAAATAAAAAACTATGTGAAACATGTAACGGCAGCAAAAATGATAAATTGCAAAATAAAAACCCTAGACATCAAAGACAAGATAGCAAATCAAGAATTAGAAAATAACATAATAACACTAAATCAATTTATAAATGAAGAAGACATTATCAACATCACATACCAAGTACAATCAAAAAAAACAAAGACATGGACGGCATTTCTCACCTTCAAAAAAATTTGCGAAAAAATATATAAACGCAGGATAGAGTTAATGTCAAGTAATGGAAGACCTACGTCCTAGAAAATGTGCAAACTGCTTTAACTCATAAAATAAAAGAGTGCACAGATAACCGTACGTGTAAAAGTTACTCGAAAACTCACCCACAAAAAGACTGCAACAAGCTATTTTGCTTTAATTTCCAACTAGCAAATGAGAAACACGAAACACTTCCCGCTGGATAAACACTGCCCCTCATAAGGGTGTTTATGAGAATCTAAATCCTCAACCGCAAAAATATTGATGTGCTCATCTTAACAAAAGGTTGGAATATCCTATCGATAAAAACATGATTATAAATCATACTATAAACAAATATAAATCAAAATTATGAAGCAGTAATCTACATAAAAAAACGAATTTAATGTACAACGCATAACGACAACCACTCTCGAAAAAACAAACATAAGTCACCAAAGACTAAACAATGATGATGATCTTGAGCCAGCCATAAAAAAAATCATTCACACATACCAAGAGATGCAACATAAAATCACCTCATGCAAAAAAAATAATGGCAGTCATATAAACTTCTAAACTAAAGCTTCTAAATCAAATCTTACAGAGTAAATAAAGAAGTAGCAAACTAATAGACTAACAAAGTAAATACTGTTACCACAAGTATAAAAAATGTTGATTCAAGTGAACACAAAGTACTAAAACTATGCAATAAATATTTTGTCACGATAGAACAAGAACTCTACCAAAAAAGATAGAGGATAGTAATACGGAATTGCCAACATACTAAGTAAAAATTCATTATTTCTGAACCGAGTAGCAAAAAATGAATTTGAATTAATAAAAACAATAAATAGTCTCAGAACAAACTATCCAGTTGGAATAGACAAGATCCAATTGAAATAAAAATATTTCATGAATATTTAATACCACCGTTACTCCACATCCTCAACACAATATTCAAAACCGCCCCCATACACAAAGCTGGACTTACAAACGAAGTTAACAATTACAGACCAATAAGCTTAATTAGCAAAAAAGCAAAAATCTTTGAAAAATGCTTAGTAACGAGAATCCAGTCGCATCTACTGAAAAATAAAATATTGACTAACAACAAACTTAGATTTCAAACAATCAAATCAACACTGGATACTATGCACACACTTACAGACAAAATCAACACTCAACTAAGAAACCACCATAAGACAATAGCAGAATTCCTTGATCTTGCTCGTATTTTTGATACTGTTTCCCATGCTACTCTTCTAGAAATCCTTCAAAAATGGGAATCAGAGGCCTCCTACTAACTCTGTTAAAAATTACCTCATAAAACGTAAACAATATCTAAAATTAAACGAAGGTAATGAGCCAGAAACCTTGAAAGTAGTCGTACCCCAAGGAACACTACTAAGACCAATATTTTTCGTGGCCTATATATACGCCCTAACAGAAATATTAGAATATGGAGAAATAAACTCATAGGCTAATGACACTGATATTTAATTCCATGCTAATACATGGAACGAAGTAAGAGATATAGTTTGTGTAGGCATGAATAATATAAAAGCAATACTTGCCAAATTGAAATTGTCAATAAATCAGCATTTGGGGGCACTTACTACAATAATTCAATAAAATATTTAAATGTAGTGCAAAACTACATGCTAATGGCTACAGATAAGAGAGATAAATTATACCCAACAGAGCTCCTATATAACAACACCACCTTCAATACCAGACAGCTTTGTACGTTACAAATTCTCATATATATACTTAGACATAACACCTATAAAAATCATCCAAATCACCATCACGAAACAAGATTTCCAATTGACAGAAAAATGATTGTCCTCTCTATTATCCTCATTCATCGTGACGATAGTTGCTTGGAGTATCCCTGGGGATTCTTAATGCAGTGGTGCTCCATGCAGTTGATTTTTTACGAATTCCCCTGCCTTTAGTGACGGTTTTTCGACACAGGGGGATAAATGTGTCCTTGCTCTTGACAGATCATCCACCCGAAGCTGTTGACCGTTAAAAAGGGTCTACTTATTCCCGTAGACAATCGGTCGACATAACCTTGTTGGTTAACTAAAATGATGTACCGCCTGCAGGTGAAGTTGCCACATGGATTCACTTGCGTTTCATCACCTTTTACCCATTTTACTATTAGTGAATGTGTTTATTAACCATAAATATGATTTACTTAAACTATTACTGACAAAATTAATTAGTTGTAAATCATTACAACTGAATAGCATTACCAAAGAAGTTTATATTTCATCTGGAAATATTCTAATAATGAAATACTCAATGATACTAATGAATATTACTTATTTTAGTTTTTTCTTTACGTATGGTCTCTTAAACTTAAAATAATCACATTTGCTAGTATATTAAATTTAAAGTATCACTAAAGTGGACAATTTCTGAACAAATTAATAATTTAAATAACATTAGAACTCGGTCTGTAAACTTTTGTTCCCTTTTGAAACAATTTAAAAAATGTAATAGTTTAGGTTAATGCAATTTTTTTCTTTGTATGCATATTGGTTATTAAGTCTAAATAGAGACTAAGACTAAGAATAAATGGCTTTAGAATATATTAAAATTTTTAACCAAACCATTTTATTGGATTGAGAAGACTGGAACTTGGTAAAATTCCATTATATATGTGGTAAATGAAACGCTTTCGTTGAGATATTGGCAAAAATTTTTAACACTCAGAACACTGATATGATAATTGTCTTCCAAAAGTGTAAATAAAACCATTTACTACAAACCATCTTACAATGACCTAAAACACATTAATACATTTAATTATAAACCATTTTAACTCATAAATAACGCAGTTCTAATAAGTGTGGACAATACGGATGTTCTTTTATAAATATTAATAATATTTCAATAGCTGTCGATAACAATGGTTACTGAAACTTTAATTTTTAAAGGAATTATACAATAATCATATTTCCTAATATTATAAATTATATGTATATGCGCGGCTTTATCATTTTAATTTTCTCTAGAAACTTTCTAAATTAGTCACTGTAATAACTAATTTTACTTCTTTAAGAGTTTTATTTACGTAATTCTATGGGCGTTGGTTCAAAATAGAGAGAAGAAGTAAGTTCCCAATAAATTTCAAGAAAAATCACATTGAATTATAAATGTGTCTATAGCTGACTAAGCTAATTAGTTAATTAACATTACAACTGAGTAGCTAGATCAGTGAAAGTAAAAAAAACATTTTTTATATTCTAAAACTATTCTAAAACTAAAACTATGATTTTAAATGGCAAATTTTAATCATTTGGACGTTAATACTAGAGTTTTCTGGAATATTCCCGGCTCTGTGAATTTCTCACGACAAGAGTAAAGTCATTTCGAAGTCCTTTGTCGGCGAAATGGATGATCTCGAGTACATCTTCGTCGAAAGAATGCCGGTTCTCAATTAAAAGTTGAATTTGATTTAATCAAAATGATTTATTATGTTTATTTAGTCTTGTTTTGAAGTTACGGCCAGTTTGCCCTATATTAATTCCGTTACAATCTTTGCATTTTAACTTATATATACCTGATCTAAAAAAACTTAAATAAATTATCAATGGTAGTTTTTGAATTGAAAATAGAACTGCAAATATTTTTTTAGTTTTAACGGTACATTTTGTTTAAGTTTTAAGGACAAACAAATAATTTACCTAGGAGCGTTAGACAATACAACAACGTGTTTTCATTATTAAACAATATTTTTAAAATAATGAAAGTTCAGCGGCCACAGTTCGAAAATTTCATTTAAAATTTGGTCAGAATAGTGTCTTAACTTTGTCAACTGTGAAGAGGTTAATTGCAAAATTGAGGGATACTGGATCTGTTGCAGATACTAAACAAACTCTTGTTAAAAAAATGTTTAAATGTCAATATTAAAGCTGTGCATGAGAGTTTTAATAAAAATCCAAAACCTCAATTCAGTGTTCTGGACCAGAATTGCAAATTTTAAGAAGCTCTCTATAATGAATAATCAAAACATCTATGTTCCCATGCTTACAAACTCAATTTACATAACAATAGAAGCTTAATGACCACGAACAGCGAAAAGTGTTCGTTGAATGGATTATTAAAAATCAACAAGTGGATGCTAATATTGATTAAAATTATGTTCCTCAACCACGTAGCATATTTTCACCTTGATGGCTTTTATAATTTTAATCGCCAAAATTATCGTATTTGAGATTTTGAAAAACCATATGTGATTGTCCAAAAGCATATGCATCCACAATGTATCACTATTTGGTGCGGATTTTGTGCTGGAGGCGTCATTGGACTTTTTGAGGTTGATGACAAAAGCTCTCTTTGCAAAAATTTGATGATATTGATGTGACCAATATGTAGTTTCAACAAGAGAGTCCGTGAAATAATTCAATTACTGCATGAGACATTTTCTCGTCGTGTTCTCTCTTGTTTCGGTGATCAGAATTAGCTCTTATAGATCGTCTGATTTAACAAAAATAGATATCTTCATATAGGTTTATTGTAAGTTCAAGTTTAATTTTAACAAGCTCAAGGCCAACTGTGCATTACAGAAGGAAATTTAGCAACATTTATGCATTTCGACAAAAGTGTACAAATATGTCAGAAAAGCCGAGGAACCCATTTGCCCAATATTTTATTCCATAATAACACCATTTGATAAATGTGGTCTCTCATTATACAACCAAAATGTGAGAGGCCTGCAAACAAAACTTATATATTTCTAAGGCTCCTATTTATCCGAGGATTATTGTATTTTGGTTCTAACTGGAACGTGGCCACATTATTCAATCGTGTATAATGAGATTATCGATTGCCGATACGCTGTCTACCTCACCAACCGTTCAACTACGGCAACAACAAAGACCAGAGGGGGTGGCGTGCTTCTTGCAATTAAAAATAATATAGAATCAACTAGAATACAGACTGATGACACATTGCAAATGGTAAGTGTAAAAATTATCATTGGATCTTTGAATATTATATTATATTATGACTCTTGCTACATTGCGCCTAATTCTTTTATATGTATTTATATGGACCATTGCAATATGTTTGAAAACTTTTAACAGACTGCTCTGATTATAAAATCATTGTTATTGGATACTTCAAGTTGCCAAATATTAATTGGTTCGAAAATTCTGATACTGTGGTTTAACTAACTTAGCCTAACTTAAATAAATCTAGCTCTCCGATAGAATTATTATTTTGTTATGGTATGGATTCTATCGGATTTAATCAATTTAATTAAAATCATAATGAATATGTTGTGCCTCTGGATATGTTTCTCTAATTATTAATCCTTATCGATTTTCCAATTGTCAAAAGTCTTTAAAACAGCTTAAAAAAGTCTAGCTCGTAGAATCCATCATTATTAATCCCTATTTCAGTAATTGAATTTGTCCAAATTGATTAAAATTTTCCAAAATTATACCTTTAAACAGAACAGATGAAAAGATCTACATTAAGAATTATAGACCGATCGCTTTGTTAAATTGTCTTTTGAAAATAATGGAAATCTGTTTTAAAAATCAAATTGTGTGCTTTTTTGAGAACAACGCCTTATTTAGTACTTCTCAACATGGGTTTAGAAAATCGAAAAAACTACAGCCGTGGGTTCAATGTTAAGTGTCTTTTATGAACAAATTAATGCCGGTAATTTTACAGCAAGTCTGAATTATGACCTAACAATGGTCTTTGATATGGTTGATTATCAAATATTACAGAACAAATTAGAACGTTACGGTGTAAGGGGTTCTGTATTGAAAATTTCAAGTGATTATTTAGGAAATCGTCCTCAATTAGTTGAAATAAAACACACTGTAGAGGAATAAACTTGTCGTTATAAATCAGATATACTACATAAAAAAATACAAAAAAAAATCATTGGTATTCCACAGGGGTCAATTCTGGGCCCACTCTTATTTATCATATGCAAGACCTGCTTAAATGCGCATATTTTCCAGTTGTTATGTACGCCGATGAAACTAATGCATGTGTATATGGTCAAAATAAAAATACATTGTTAAATAATATTGAATTAGTTAATAAACACATAACTGCAAGATTTAACTCAAATGTGCTACTAACAAATAAATCATAAATTAATATAATTATTTTTAAAAACATGCCAACCGACAACATTGATAAAATTATCCTGGATGGTAGGACCCTAGAATTAAGTTTAAATTGTTAAAAAGTTCTTGGGATTATCTCTAAATAATTTTTTGTCATGAAAAGAATATTTTACTCACATAAAGCGAAACTCAACTCTTCTACTTATGTAATTAGAGAAATTCGTGATTCTTTTTTGAATCGTTTTGAAATAATTACTGAAAATCAAGATGAGTCGTTCCACACAAACGAACGAATCTATTAATCTTCACTGATTGCATAGTTCGCGCCTTTGAAAGTGGATCTGAAGTTTTTATTTTAGCAAAGCATTCGATTGTGTTAACTATTCGATACTTATAGAGAATCTGAGTGAAAAAGGTATAGGTGATCCTTTGCGAAAATGGTTTAAACGATTTTTAATTGATAGAGTTCAATCCGTTAAAATGGTTACGTCTTAAGCTCATTTTATGTAACTTCTGGGTTGCTTCAAGGGTCTCACTTGGAATATCTGTTATTTTCTATATTTATCAGCAATATATTAGACCAATTCACATGTCCACACTTGTTATTCGTAGATGAATTAAAAATATTCTTAAAATTTCAAGGCCTAGCTGATTGTATTGTTGTTTAAATGAATTTACCCTCGACTATTCCACTCCTATTGCATGTAGCCAATGAAAATGAGGCATGTGATACTTTTTAGCCAATCACGTCAATTTATAAGTGAATAAACACCAAGTTGCTGTTTATTCACCTGAATAACCTGAAGTTAGCTATTTCCCGACAAATGAATTGAATTAGCCTTGATAAAAAAGCAAAAACGTTGTTTATGAATAAGTCAGTTGCAAGTAGGTTATAAAATCAAAAGGTTTGGTAAAACTTCATCATCCATAATAAACGCGATGGTGGCAAGTTCTGTACCAAAAAATAAAACTAAAACGAGATCGTGTGTTTGGAAACGATTTGAAGAATTCTGCGCCGATAAAAACTACCAGTTGTTAGCAAAACTTCAATGAAAACTCTTGCCGCGATTATGATGACTGGGCGTATAATATGAAGAAGGTAAATGCAAATCATTATAAGGGAGGTGTTATTTAATCAATGTCGAATTTTTCGACCAAAATAGTGCAGGAGATATATCATAAAAATTTTAATATAAATATTGAACCATTCACCGATATTCGTTTCAAGTCGTGGAATAGTCTTTCCAAATACCATTCGTGATGACAATTAAATCGGAATAAATTTTGTTTTTAGCGCATTCAAGTTTGTTGCTTATTCGCGATTTTTATTCGAGCAACTGATAGACGGTGACAGTTGCTCTCATTAAAATCGCTAAGCAAAAAACTTTCATGCAAAAACAAAATTTATTCGAGTAAATTGCCATCACTTATGGTATTACTTGTGATTAATGATTTATCCAATAAGTTAGATTAATCAAAATTCAAAAATTTTACTCTTAGTTCACTGTATCTTTTATGAATATGCCAATAAGAGTACTTTTAATGTAACAAGAATTAAATTAAATTGTAGAAACACTAAAGGAAACAAAACTTTTTCCAGATACTCTCTCTAATTAGGTTGTTTTTAGTACCTTTACTTTAATTACAAACATTAATTATTAAAACAGGCCTAAACTCTATATAAAGAAACAAATAGAATAACAAATGCTATTCTGCATCTAACAGAAAAACTAAAAATTATACGAAATGTCTGTACATTCCGCATCACATTATTTTCCCTCGTGATGAAAAGTTATCTCCGGTGATGATCTTAAGTGCACAGTCCAATTCTCCGGGGCATTCCCACATGATTTATTTATCGCTTGTAATTAAATTAACGCCGGCCGGACCTAACAGCGCAATAAAATTTTATAGTCTGCGGAATCGTGCTTCCCCCTCTAGGTAATAAATGTAAAAAAAGTAAATATTGCACAATTTATTGCAGAGCATGTTCCCTAATTTGTTCCATTTATGGCCTCGAATTCTAAATTTAGGACGCCTTGTCACAGCGGGGCGGAAACATATTTTTTTAATTAAGTACGAACACAGTTATTTTATTCCTGCTGATTATTACTTTCCAACAGTAAATTTTCGTATACGAAAGCAAAAGCGTAGTTATCTAATTTTAGCATACGGTTGAAACAATTATTATTTTCTTTATTGAAAAATTTTTGAATGAATAAGGCAGATGCATGATGAAACCCTATAATTCGTTGAAATAAAAACAAACGTAGTTGAGAGAATTTTACTTTTATTGTTAATAACTGCAACTACACTATTATTCATCAGGCAGATGAATACAGTATTCGTTTAACTGATGAATTACGGTATGGTAAAACATATTGCAGTAATCAACAATAAAACTAAAAAAAGACATATTTATTGCAGAAACTAAAACAATAATAGAGTAATTTATAAATTAAGCATTTAAATTAAATTCAGTTATATAATCAAAGTGAAAAATTGTATTAAATTAATGATTAATCGAGTATAAGGGAGTAAAAGCCTCTATTGTAATCGAGTTATTTGTATAAATGACTGTATTAAATGTTATTGTTTGTTTATTTAGTTTTAATATATCACTCTCTGTCCTATCAACCATAAGTTTCTTTGTCTTAGTTTAATACGAAGAAAATCGATTTAAAATTTGGTCAGCTAGAATTTTTGATTGATGCTTTATATGAAATAAAGATTCAATAATAAATACTAATATATAACCAAACGGTAATTTCTATTCTATAATAAAATTGAATTGTTATTTTCAAATAAAAATTTAAAACATCAATACTGTAATATGTTAAAAAGTAATTCTGTATTATTTATATACTCGACATTATCTTGAAATATATTATTTTTCTGAAAAACTGGTTAGTTAATTTAATTAATTAAAAATTTCAATGCCGTTTTAAATAAGAAAAAAAATCAAGCGTTTTAATTATTTACACTATACAGTCCAACGATTTACCTGACTGCGTCCCTTTGATCTTCCCTGAAGCGAGTCCAGTTTCGAAGTTAATTACAAGCTTATTTTTTTTCATGTTTGACGTAAAAAAATTGCATCATAAAAATGTTTTCGCAACTCCGTTTAATCAATGATTTTAATTCATCACTTGTGCCTCCATTAATTTCTGACGGCTATTAAAATTAATAATTAACGGCCGAAATTAATTATATATGTGGAAATGTTCGGGAAACTGACAGGTGTTAAGTGAATGTAAGCGGTCATTTAGTCTCTCGGTAAATTAACCATTTTAGTCAGCTTCAAAGTATTTTTAATATTCTATATATACAAAATTAGGGACACACAGGAACATCCATGGATCCGGATGGTGTATTTTTCTTTAGAAAAATCCATCGCCCGGCTGGGTTTTGAAGCCAGGCGCGTGGCCCGTGAGCAGGCACTCTACCCAGGCCCAAACTTAAGTATAGTTTTTTCTTTATAAACCGTCTGCATAACTAATCACTTTAACGTATTACTTTTTCATGAGTATATATAAGTTATGTTAAAAGTGCCCTAGATTCTTCAAATTTCTACAAATTAATCAAATTTTTAATAGCGCTCTTGCTAAGATGACTTGCGAAATTGTTTGAATTTCTTTTTGAATGACCGCTTTTATTTCGTCCGAAGGCTGACGAGCCTGTTTTATAACATCGACTTTGAAGTGCTCATACAGAAAAAAGTTACATTGGCTAAAATCGAGCAAGTGCGGTGGACACGAAGTTGTCTCACGTAAGGAGAGGACTCGACTGCAAAAATTGGTGTAAACAAAGTGCTGTGTAAGCTACATCCTTTTCAAATTAGAATTTCTCTAAATTCTTTTTTCTCGATAATAGTCAATTTTTGGACGCAAGAAATTCTCCAACATGTCGCTGTATCGACTGGAATTCACTGTAACAGTATTTCCATCTTCTTCAAAAAGTACGGCCTAATAATGCCTATGGAATAGTTTTTTGTGTTTTTTTTTGGGTTTTACGCAGCCGAGTGCTGAATGTTTGTTTTTTTTTTCACTTCACGAGCACTTTCTAACTGGAAATGGCCGTCGGAAATACCAAACGAAGCAGTTTTGACCTTCATAGAGAATCAACGATCAACACCAAAATGTTTAATAGCTGCCTCAAGAAGGGCATTCTCACAAAACACTAAGGAAAATCTTGAACATCTCCGGATGGATACGGGCCCCAGTGTCACTTAGACGCTGAAGGAAAGGTTCTAGAGAAGCTTGTTAGTTAGGCTACATTTGCTAAACGATAATGGCGCTGCACGAAGAGCCACCAGGAAACATAGACTGCCTAGATGTGGTCGTCTTCTATAGATGGCATCCTCATTATAGTCCGGAGAAAGAAGATGGAGGATGTGGAAGCTGTCACCAAGGAAGCGTCTAATAGGGATCTCGCTTGATGAGATTCATGGACCAGGAGGTGACCGCGGAGACCAGGGAGACCCAGGGGCCTCAGCATCATGTTTCTGGGATAGGACGTAACAAAAGCCCTCAGAATAAAGTACCTGAGGTCCAGATCAAAGCGAACCCAACTTCAGAAGCTAGGTACAGGAGGCACCGATAGGAGCAGAGCGCACTTAAGCAGCATTTCAGGCATAGCTGCTGTAAGCCTCCCCGGCGTGGGCCGCCTACGAGTCGCACGAAAGTATCGACCATCGAGATGCTATAATCGGCTCCTCCGGATTTTAAGATAACAGCGAAGACCAATTTCCACGACGCAGTGCTGAGAGGGCTGCTCCGCAAGGAGACCAAGCGCCAAGCCAAGCAACGCTTGCTGAAAACTGGCAGAATAGGTAAAGCTCACGTAGTAAAGAAGTGTTTACTTGTACCCTTATCTCCACGGTGAAGTAATGGGTAGAATGCAGGGCCAGGGTACGGGATTACCATATCATCCAATTTCTATCGAGACACAGATGCTTTTTGAGCTAACTGTGCTTGATCGGAAAATCATAGGATGCTAGGGGAAGATGGTGCGAGAAGACAAAAGACACGGTATTTTACTCCTTATTTTAATGCCCAGAATGACAGCAGGAAAGAGAGATGGAAGAGAGTCTGGAAGACCGGTTGGACCCTAAAAACACGACGGGACTAGTGACCAGAATGATCTACGAGTCCACCTAAAAGAGCGTTACCCCTATTTGCGCCGCCATCCCAGGGAGGGGACCGAGGAGGACCAGCAAGGAGATGGATAGGAATCAGGTTGTATGTTTTCACATTATTGCTTTTTTTGTCTGTTAACTTTGTTGGTAATAATTATGATTATGATTATTTATTCTTAATCACACTTGCTGAAAAAACTGTAGTTATTACAAAATAGATAAAAATATTTAAACCATACAAAAAAAATTTAAACAGCAAGTTGAAGGGCGGAGGTCATCCTGTTAAATGTTCTTCCACTCAACCCCATGGATCTCCATTTCTCTACTGATTCATAAAACTATAAATTAGTTTCATAGGTACTTTGTATGCATTAAAATGCTTATATTTCCAAATTCTTTTGAATATGTTTACAAAGAATAATTTTTAATCTGCACTGTTAAATTGCTTGGTAATTTTTCACTTTAAAATGCTCCCATATAATTTGATAATTTTTTATTTGATTATTCCAATTATAATGATGTCCGAAACTATTAATTTTGAATTAATAAATAAACCAAAGTTCAAGAAATGTGTTAAAGACAATAATATTCACACCTTACAAATTATTTTTTAAATTACGCAAAACGACATTAATTTATTCTTGATTAAGAACTCGAAATACTAGTTATTGTGACTTTAAAAATTATTCAAAGGAATTAACATTAACATCTATTATATTCAAAATGTGGATCTCTAACTATACACAAAGTCTAATAAGTAATGTGAAATATGTTGAATATTTTGGTGAGTTCTGTTTTTTTTTAATTTCTCTTTCAGCGTACTTGGTGCTTCCTAGGACTTCTTCCTTTTTCTAGTTGAAGAACCACACTTCCCATTGGTCCTTTCTTGATGGAAAGGAGAGGGTAGCTGTTGAAGCTAATCTTCGTACGATGCTTGTCCGGAGTTCAATAAAAAAGACTGTACTTTTACTGTCCTTTTGTTGGCGAAAAACGCGCAGGTACCTGGGTCCCAAATGATCGGAAACGTTTGTTTGTATTCGCGGCAACGCTGATATTGCGGCTTCCACATAAGAAAAAAACATTACATTTTTTACTCTCCCGTTCAAAAGAAAAACATATTTGATTAAAGAGTGTACTCTTGCAAAGCATTTTGTTTATATAAACAACATTATTCTATTTTTAAATTTGAATCAATCCCATAAGATGTTTTTAACTAATTTATTGTGAAAATCCTTTAAAACACATATTTTTCTTCAAAATAAAGTAAAACGAATAACTAAAGTTATTATTAATTATTTATTAATAAATTAAAAAAGTGATAAAAACAAAGTTATTCGTTTTATTTTATTTTGAATCATAAAATGTATCACGAAGTAAAAGCCTCTACAATTACTTATTTACATATTTTTCTTCCAAATATTTTCAGTGAAAACACACTAAATAATAATGTATTAAAATTGCTTGTATATCTAGGAATTAAATTTTATGATGGTAATATTTAATTTTTATTAACATACACGAAAAAAATATATGTTTATTTTATAATAAATATTATAACTTATAATGAAGCTAATGTCATTGACTGTTGTAACATTTACAACAGAATAACGAGTTCATTTTAAAAATGTTTACATCGAAAATTGCCCCATTTGGCCTTAAACGATGTTGCTATAATGATGTTATTAAAACACGACATTATCTTGAAACAGGCCAAAAAGTCATATTGTTTTTAATTTAACTCCGTAGAATGCAATTTTAATTGAGACCCGAGGGCGCAGGCTAAAACCCACCCAGCGCCACCCCGCAAATACGCCCCGCCGCCCTGTAGCGGGGGGCGGTTTGTTTTCACCGTGTTAAATCACTGAGCACGACGATTACCAACATAAATCAGCCTTACTACGGAGTCCCGAATTTTTATCACAACGACTTTTTCTCTCTCGTCCTCGTCCTGTTTATTTATCCCCGCCATTAATTTGCGACTCGACCCAGACTCCATCAATATTTACGTTTTAATTCGGCAATTTATTTATTTAATAAAGGATTATAATATTAAATAAAATGATTGTAATTGTATAAACAAAATATAGTTGATTCATACTTTAATGAAATATTAAAACATATTAATTGGTCTTAGCGATAACCAATAACCTAACTACATTTGTAAAAAATCAATACGATATCTTCTTAGAGCCAAGTTCTTTAAGAAGATATTTCATTATATTACTATATTTGTTATTAATTTTCTTAGGTATCTAGAGTAATTTAAAAATCAAAACTAGAAAATCTGTGAATTCAAAAACTTTAGAGAACTTTAAATGATTAAAAACTAAATGTATTATATTTAAGACAAATATGTGTACTCCAACTTCTCAACATTTGACTATAAATGACGAAAGTCTTGCTCTCAGTACATCTGTACAATTGTTAGGGATTGAGTTCGATCAGTTTCTACGATGGCATAATCATATAGATAAACTATGTAGAAAACTAAGTGGAATATGTTTTAATATGAGAAAACTTAAATCTCTTCTAAGTGAAAACTCACTAAAAATTGTGTACAACAATGTGTTTGTGGCTAATATGAGATATGGGATACGCTTTTGGGGACAAAGTAAATATTGTTCACATATATTTGTTACTCAAAAACGAATTGTTAGAATAATCTTTAACTTAGAGTTCAATACATCATGTAGGGGGGTATTTAAAAAATACAACCTACTGACCGTGTATGCACTATACATTTATGAATGCCTCATATTTGTTTACAAACATAAATATTTATTTGAAGAACACAAAATTAATCACGAATATGCTACACGACATAAAAATAATTTTAATATTCCAAAACACAGATTAACTGCTTCAGAAAAATCTTTACGTTACAATGGGATTTTACTATTTAATAAACTGCCTGATACTCTTAAGTGTATTAGTACTATCAAGAAGTTTAAAGAAAATTTGTTTAAGTTCTTATGTGAGAAAGAATTATATAGTTTAGAAGAATATTTTGATTAGTAATGTATACATATGATTTTATTTTTTTTTGTATTTTTTCTTTATTGTGACGCACTTTCTTTCTTATTGTACTTATTGTAATTTAAGATACAAATAAAGACTATTATTATTATTATAAACCTAAACAATTAAGTGATTTCTAATAATTCAGTAAATTGAAAAATTATTACTAATTTAGAGCTGTAGACAATCTGAGAATCTTTTAAATCTCTAGTATCATTATCTAATTTAAAGAACAAACAAAATTGAAAAGTATCAAATTTTAGAGAAAAAAAAAACAATATGAAGATCTTCAGATCAACTTTAAAATTTTAGAAAACAGTAGAACTATTAGCAAATAAATGAGAAATAAAATTATAAAAATTTAGAACATTTGGCAACAAAACTAAAAATTTCGGTGTTAACTCTAACATTTCAGTAAATTATATAATGATTCAGACTTTTATAACTTTAGAAAATCTGAAAACTTTATATTTTTGAAGAGTTAAATTTTAGTGTCTAATATTCCAGAGAAATTTGGAATTATTAATAATGACAGAAATATGAAATACTAGGAAACTTTATAATTAACAGCTTTGAACGCTAGAAATTCAGAGGACTTTAGAATTATTATCACTTAACCAGTGGTGAAACATGTTTATTTTAATTAGAAGGTTAAATAAACACTTAATTTTGGTTCACTAATTGAAAATAGTTAGAAATCTTTCAAATTAATTAAAATCATAGAAATGTAGTAATTTTGGGATTCTGAGAACAGAAATTCTAAAAACTCAAAGTATTTTAAAATTACAAATATCACACAAACCTATAAAATCTAGGAGCTTTAAAATTTCAGATTATGAATTATACAAACTTAGAAAATTAAACAATTATTAAGGCTTTATCGCTATTTCTCTGGTTAGGGCTAGTTTGGTGGTAGTCACTATTACAAACCACATAGTCTAAAATTGGCATTGTCTATCTCTTATCTCGCTGTTAGTGAGGCACAAGAACTGTTTAGTCCTGCTACTGTTTGAAGAGATAAATATTTATGGTTGCCTATGACCCAGTGCTCTGTATTGTACCTCTTCTCCACTCTTGGACTTCGCCCTTCCGATGTGCTTTTGATAGCTGCCATTTAAGCTTTGGTCCAATCATGGTGGTTGCAGGTCATTCCCTGGCAAGTATATCCGTATGTTTATTCCCTATTATACTTGTGTGGCCTGGTACCCACATTGGAAAGGGCCAATTAGTTCCATGCAGTTTTGGAATTGAACTTCTACTGTTAGAGGTTCTAAATATCAGCTTGGCTGTCTGAGATCAAACAGATGTGTGCTCCTTTGTACAAACCTGGGCCTATCTGTAAACTAGATTACAGCGTTATGTTTAAGCTTTTTGATTCCACATTGGCGACTGTCAATAATAACTTTAGAGTGCGATACGGATTTAAATTAAATGCTGACTATTACGACGGGGTTTGCAATTTAATCAGGTTCAGAATTTCTAACTGCCCGAAACTTTGTTCTGTAGCATGCCAGTCCAGTTTCATTGCACTCATGAGACCATCTTTTCTGATTTGTTCATGTAGGGGAAGTAGGATAGTAAAGCTTCAGAGGGGATGGAATACATTTTATCGCGATACCAATATTGCTTGTTTAGTCTTAATAATGGGTCTTACTACTATAATTACAGCCAGTGTATCATTTTGGGTTTTAGTCCCAATAATCTACCATAGTACCGCTGTAGCCTTGCAGATTGTTTTTCTAGTTGTAATAATAATAAAATGTTACCTTAATACCAATGGGAAGACCCTCAGCATTCAAACCCACGAGCACGTGAGTGCAAGGGAAACCAAATAAATTAAATATGTTCAAGTATAGAAGTCGACTCATTTAAAACATCAGTTTATAATGTTAATACGCTGACAAGTGAAATATTGGATACGGAAATATTCCATTGTCACCTAACGCATCCTATAAATAAAAAAATTCTTATTACTTTGGCTACTAAGAAAGTAACAAATAATAATCAGAAATGACTGCCTCAACTCCTGAATCTATTTATCTTTATAACCAAAATAGCTGATATGGTACGAACCCGTTCGTGACAATCAAGAACGCGAAAAGCAAGGCATTCTTTGAATAGTTGGAAGTCACGAAGACACTCTTGGCGGTTTCCAGTGCCAGATTATCCCTGGTCTTTCCATTCTCTAAAATTTGCGAAATATCATCTTGCGAAAATAAAATTTCAGACGTCGCCTCCAGGGAGTCCTCCATATCGAAAGATTTTCTTATCGCGGTGCAATTGTATTGATCTTGGAGATGTTTTACTGCTTTTTCGATTAGATCTTTGATTTCTCTGTTTACTTGAGCGAAACCGAGAGACTTTCCGAATTGTTTCATATGAAATACGGAAATGCTGCTTATTTTTATCTGCAACAAGAAGGTACTTCCAGTTATTATGATCATGATAACATTATATGATGGATAGAAAAAACGTAGTACCCGTGATGCGGCCAGCCAATTTTCGCATAATTATTAAGGGTTATTTATGTGGTTCAAATATTCGCAAATATGAAACGAATTTATGGGGGCTGTTAAACGTTGTGGGACTTATTATGACAAAGTCAGGTAGACACATCTGGAAGGCACCTCGGACGGAAGCGGAACTCGAGGAATTAGAAAGTGACCTTGAAGTGACGCGGAGAAAAGGCAACAGGGCAAAGACAGCAATGATGGCAGCCAATCAGGTCTTCGCAAAGGAGCCACCCCCATCCAAGAAAGGTGGGTCTACACGGTAAGGTGTTGGAAGAAAATCGACGACAGCACCCCGAAGAGAGACCCATCGTATCTTGTCAATACAGAAAACAACAACCATTTTTTGACTCGACACACAATTGCAATTGGGTCGCAAATTTATATTTTATATTAAGTCATACCTGTAAATAGTGTTATTTGTTTTTCGACATGTAAATAAAAACATTACTCTTTCGATGATATTTTATCTATTTCAATGTATCCAGACGGCGCTAATAACTCGTTTGTACCGTGCGGAGCGCTGGCGAATAGATTAGCCTCCGGATGTGCATTTCAGCTATTTGTGTGCAGAATTATATCTTGTTAGTATTGGCTGCACTGTTTATGTGAGGATTTATAATGGTTAATTAAATTAATAATTTATTTTGGGAGCATTGATATTCAGTTTCCTACAATTTCATGAATCATTTTCTCACTTATCTCTTGATGAAACATTATGTCAAAATAGATAATTGATAAACGATTTGTTCTACTGATTTTTAATACTCACTCGACTAGTTTTCTTACAGTTACTCTTGATAATGCTAAAACAAGCGAGACTAGTCAAGTAAATATAAACAATCAATGTAACAAACCCAGTGTTATCAATTGTTTACCTATTATTTCTACGATTAGTGAAATGGCCACAGTTTTGTCAAGATTGACATTAAAGGCTTCCCTTATGACAATTGCTATGTCAACGGTCTAACCTTGCGTAGCCGTTGTGGATCAAGGTTGTCAAGAAGTACATGATTTTGCTGCGGGTGCCATTTCTGATTTGCTCCCTATACCTACGCGGATCTTACAGTTTTCGAGAACGGCCTTCTTGATGGCTACGTTTTCAAGCGTTTGAAGGTCGTGTTATTAAACGCAACGTCAACATTTATGAAAATTCCTAAGCTTTTGTCCCTGCAGTATGGCTATAAAGTGCATCTAGAGTGGATTTGTCTCTAAGTTTTTATAAATCATTTACCTATTATTTCTACGGTTAGTGAAAGGGCCACAGTTTTATCAAAATTGACATTGAAGGCTTCCCTCAGACATCATTTTACTATGCTATTGAAGATATCTTAGATTAGGAACGATTTGATATAGTCATATTGACCCCTTATTACAATGGCTATGTCATCGGTATAATCTTGCGTAACCCCTGTCGATCAAGGTTGTTAAGGTTGTCGAGAAGTACATGATTTTGCTGCGGTTGCCATTTTTGATTTGCAATTTGAATTGAATATTGCATAAGTTTCCAATTCTGGGAAAGAATTTAACATCAGTTTGCTTACCATAGTTATTGGTGTGGTTCACATTAATTTTATCACAAACGCTATCACTATTCACTTTTTCACTACGTAATTTTGACAGTTTTTCTTTTTGAATCTTAAAATGCTCGAAGTATACGTTCTTAGTTCCTTGCCGGGATGCGGAGTCGATGTAATCGAATTCTATTGGGTGTAGTTTTAAGACGAGTCTTGTGTGTGGCAGTTTTAAGATTTCTCGCTGTTAACATTCTTGATAATGTCATTAAGCCGAAACTAGTTGAAAATAAAAAAATATTTGTGAAACAAACCAAGTGAATTTAATTGTAAAACCTATGTATAAAATAGTATTGAAAAAACCTGCAAAATTTTTATTGCAAGGAATCAGTAAGCACCAGAGATA
>OZ018392.1:19718889-19751024 GCA_963969525.1 Ontholestes murinus | reverse complement strand
TTCACGCTATACGGCACGGAATATTGTGGCCAAAATACGTGACTTTCAAAAAGTTTCACTTTGGGGATATATGGGGGTCTATTAGGGCTACTTTTTAAAATTACTTTCATAATATACAGGGTGTCCCAAAAACCCTAAAAGTATCAAAGTTGTGTTTTTTTTAATGAAACACCCTGTATTTTATTGCATTTTTGGATCCTTCGATCAAAATAAGTGTGTGTTTTAATAAGGTTTTTATTACTTAAACCTTAAGGTTTTTGAAATAATTTGAATTTTGTAAAAATTTAACCTAATTTTCATGTTTCAAATACTTAAAAAGTAATTAAGTTATGCATTCCAAATTTACACTGAAATGTAACAATAGATCATATTTTATTTTCCAAGTATAATAAATTTGACATCTTATACCGGGTGTAAAAAAATTGGAATTAAACAAATGAGAACTTTAAATGGCTATAACTTCATTTATTTAAATGGAACGCTATATTTATTAATTTATCAGCAAATGCACGTTTTAATTACCTATCGAATGGTATTTATATCTTAAATGTTAAGTCTTCTCGTTTTTACAGAAAACGCCAAAATATTGTTTATTGCACCGTTTTAGTACTTTTTAAGTAAAAATTTTAATGTATCCTAGTTTTTCTATGGTATTTAAAAACGTCAGATAATTAATTTAGTATGCCACTTTAGTTTAAAAAGCCTGTCTTTTGTTATAGTTGTGTTATTTTGCATTTTTGTGTTAGATCGTTAGTAATCGTTATTGTTTGAACATCGTTGTTGTATTTAATAGTAAAAAATGAAAATTTACACAGATTTTCTTATACTGGTTTTTTTTATAACTGACACTTCCAATTTCTTTAAATTGGTTTAATAGTCTCTCAAAAATGGCTGGCTTAGGGTGATTTCTTTCGGGAAACCTTTAAGTATAAACTCGATAGGCCAATAAATAATTTTGATGACATTCTCCAAACATAAAGATAATGCCAATTTGAGTAAATCTTCATTTTTTACCAAAAAATACAACAGCGATGTTCAAACAATAACGATTACTAACGATCTAACACAAAAATGCAAAATAACACAACTATAACAAAAGACAGGCTTTTTAAACTAAAGTGGCATACTAAATTAACTATTTGACGTTTTTAAATACCATAGAAAACTAGATACATTAAAATTTTTACTTAAAAAGTACTAAAACGGTGCAATAAACAATATTTTGGCGTTTTCTGTAAAAACGAGAAGACTTAACATTTAAGATATAAATACCATTCGATAGGTAATTAAAACGTGCATTTGCTGATAAATTAATAAATATAGCGTTCCATTTAAATAAATGAAGTTATAGCCATTTAAAGTTCTCATTTGTTTAATTCCAATTTTTTTACACCCGGTATAAGATGTCAAATTTATTATACTTGGAAAATAAAATATGATCTATTGTTACATTTCAGTGTAAATTTTGTATGCATAACTTAATTACTTTTTAAGTATTTGAAACATGAAAATTAGGTTAAATTTTTACAAAATTCAAATTATTTCAAAAACCTTAAGGTTTAAGTAATAAAACCTTATTAAAACACACACTTATTTTGATCGACGGATCCAAAAATGCAATAAAAATACAGGGTGTTTCATTAAAAAAAACACAACTTTGATACTTTTAGGGTTTTTGGGACACCCTGTATATTATGAAAGTAATTTTAAAAAGTAGCCCTAATAGACCCCCATATATCCCCAAAGTGAAACTTTTTGAAAGTCACGTATTTTGGCCACAATATTCCGTGCCGTATAGCGTGAATAACCCTGTATATATATATATCTAAATTTTAAATATGTTTTAAAGTAGGGATTAATGTTGTCTATTTTCTCCCTGTTATCTTTAATCTTAAACTGTTTGGATTTAGAACAGCGTTTGATTGTGATGCCTGCCTCATTAGATTAAATATTCCTAAATTTAAATGCTTTTAATCCAAGTTGAGACATCTGCATGAAATACAGTCGCCGTTAAAGAGATTTATGTATAACAGATATAATACTAGCTTGTATTTTATATCGTTTTTTAAACAATTTATTATTTGGGGCAACTTTAAATTATTATGAAAAAATTTAGATAGATATGTAAAAAAAATGTTTTAAATAATTGGATACGTAAGCGATATTATAGTTTGCTAAATATTTTATTAACAAACCATTTCAATTATATACATCAATACGTGATTTTTTTTAAATTAAATAAATTCGTTGTTGAATCTATTAAATTTCTGGCTTCATTTGTAAAAAATACATATGGAATTTCTCATCTTTCCACTTCAATTTTATCAGAGTCTGCACCCATGCATCATTTTCCTTTATCTAATTAGTCATATCTTTGTTTCTTCCCACCAATTCCTCAAACACTCGTTCACAATCTTCTGCCAAATATCCTTTTCACTCACATATAATACACATTTTCCATAACTTTCTTCGATTCAGCTTTTCTCCTCTGTCTCTGCCAATATCTAGCTCTTGTCAAAATGATCTTTCCTTTAATCGTGCTGACTGTTATTCAAGTAAATTAACAAACTTTCCGTACACATGGTATCTTTTAAAAATGTCATAGTTTCCACTCCTTCCTCCTACACCCAAGCGCTACTAAGAGCACTAAGCACCATACGGGTCGAATCTAAGTTAGTGTGCTCTTAATGACCTTGGAAGTCACAAAAAGTAATAATCACAAGGCTCGTCAAAAGCAGGAATTGGCTCAAAACCCTCCTGCGAAATCTCCAAAACCGTAGTCAAACGATCTATAAAGAAATTGGTAGAGACACAGGCCCAAATCTGGTGGATGAACTCACCAGGACAGAGACAGGCAAAACAGTTCCTTAAGAAACAATCGCCAAATTTACGACCGAACTTCTGAATCAAGACAGGAAAATGGTCAGAACAATAGTAGGTCTGATGATAGGACACTGCAAGTTCAACAAACATATGAGCAAAATCGGCCTGATGAAAGAAGCATGCAGATTCTGCCTAGAGGAAGAAGAGGACTCGTTCCATACCGATATCAGTGCGACGGCCTAGCAAGGATTAGATATCAAAAACTGGGCACTACAAACCCAAGCGCGGAGACCCTCTAAAAGGGCTAATAGGTCTAATAAAAGAGGCAAAGCAAAACTGATCATCCACATCTACATCCACTCCTCTCAAAAAATCTCTTCCTTTCATTAATTTTCACTACCTTCCCTCTCTATTTAACTGAAATCCCTACATGTATTTCATGCAGTAACAAATCACTAAATACATTCTCCGGAAACCTACTTTTACATACATCCTCTTTTGTTATATTTTCAATTAAGATTCCCCTACACCCATGTACTCATCTTCAAATTTTTAAAATTACCTCACTGCAATTGTTTCCTACACTGTGGCTTCTTCAGGCGAAGAATATTGCAATAGTACAATTGTAGTTGGTGGAAATAAGAGAACTAATTAGCATAGCATTATCACCTCCACTAATAGTTAGGTGAAGTGTTAAAGGAAGAAAACACTTCATGAAAAGGCTTCATGTAAAAATGTAAACAAGTGTATAACTACGCGACGACATTTTTATTTGTAAATCGTTTATAAATATTTGTACATTTTTAACTAAAATATACAATTTAGACGTATCATATTAAATCGATGGTCCTTTGAAAAATTAATAACCAGGTACAAGCACCCACACTCTCCTTTTTTGTCACTACTGACCTTGCCAGAGTAAATATCTGGACCTCTTGTCTCCTTCCTTTTTGAAAACTCCCTGGTAATAAGCTACTATTCTCAACATTCTTTTTGGTCAGTGTTCCACCAAGGTCATAATATTATACCCGATACTCATTAAAGTTATTACTCTGTAGTTGTCTACATCAACAATATCATATTGTCGGTATTTTTTTCCTCCCCACATCTGATTTAGCAGCTCCCTAAATGATTTCCTCGCTTTCTACATTTCAAGTTTTAGTCCATCCATACCTGCTATTTTTCCTTGTTTTACTTCACCAAGAGCTTTTTCTACCTTTTCCTTTATGAAATCTTCAATTGGTCCCTTCACTGTTTTTCCTATTTTTTTTTACATTCTTGTAATAACACTACTATTCGTCTCTTTCTTTCCTCCTTAATTTTTAGAAAGTACATGTCAGAAAACTGATAATAAATACAACAAATATGGGATTTAATAAAAGTTTTCTGCCATCATAAAGACATTATCTGAGCATATCCACAAGTACATAATCCTAATCCTAAATTTCCTATATCAAAACAAAATTATTCCTCAGAAGTAACAGACGGAGAAGCAAGGTATAACAACATGCGTAATCAAACAAGACGCCGATCCATTAAAGGTAAACAGTTACAGACATATCACGCTGCTTCCGGTTCTGGGTAAAATATTCGAATCCATAATAAAAAACAAACTATTCTACCATATTTTCCATGCTATTCCTCATTACCAGTTCGATTTCTTGCAAAATAGATCCACTCACCTTCTTTTAGTAATAATCACCTCGAACAGTCGAACAGCAAACCTTGAAAGTCGTAAAACTGCAATAGCTTTCCTCAGCATCCAGAAATTTCTTGACTCTGTGTGGCATAGAGGTTTGCTGTTTAAATGCAACTCCTTATCCATCCCACTACATTTCCTACTCCTAATCGACAATTTCCTTAACAACAGATAAAATAGATAGTTCCCTCTCCCGCCAATTCATACCACAACAAAGTGGTCCACAAGTCTATCCCTACTTCTCTATAACATCTTTTTGCATGACATATACAACCCTAATCCCAATTACTTTAATCCCTCGGCATATTATCTTCTGTTTGCTGATGATACACCACTTATTACACATTACAATCCCTAAAGCCCTCAGTACACTGCAAGGGCTGATCGACACTCTGCAACACTGGTTTACTAAATGGAGAATAACTGTCAATCCCAATAAATCCCATCTTTTCATCCCCTTCCATCGTGCATCTACATCTTCATTTGGTATTAACAGAAATAATTCATATATTGCACCATTCGTAACTTGCAAGTATCTTGGGATTACCTTTGATCCTTCAAACTGTCCTTTAAATACCATTCCCAAATTTTAAAATTGAAAACATTTAAAATTCAAGGAATTTCCACAAAAACAGCAGTAAAGATTTATGATGACCTCTGTTAGACTATGTAGCAATCATTTTCATAAATCCCCGCCCCCCTGTTCTAAGAAACTTGCCCTTAACTAAACTAAGACATCTCAATAATCCTCAGGGATAAAATTGCCGGAGGCGACGATTGACAGGTCTTAAGGTACGAAATCCTAAACCTCTGCAACAAATCTGTTCATCATCATAAACCACTAACACCTATTCAGACGTTATTATGCGCCTACTAAGTTGACCCCGATGCGTCAACTGTACCAATGGTAATCGGGCACAAAAGCGATAAATTTGATTCATTCTGAGAATTCCATCGCCTAATCTGAATAATTTTTATTCCCCATTTTTATGCAATCTGCAGATTTAAGCCAAATTGTTACAATATCATCAGCCTTTACGGTGGGCACACCCTGCACCAGATAAAGAAGTTTCAACAACTAAACTGTAGTTAATGTCTGATTTACACTTTCAGGAAAAGAAACTACGACAACAAGATGCTGTCCTATTTTACCAAATTACCGTATCATACCCACTCGAAATGAATGCGATTCATCTTAAACAGAGCCAGCTGAGCACTGCCACGAGAAGTAATTCAGAGAATCCGATATCTCTTAGTCCAATTCAAAGAGAAACTCCTCACACCTTTGACACTTTGTGATCAACTATTGCAACTCCAAGCTCAAACCAATAATTCACTGTCCACCGAGAAGCTAGAAAAGAAATACAAAAAACTACTGACCCCATCTTCTCTCATCAATTCCACTACCCTTTCATCCATCTTACGTCTACTCCCTTACATTCCTCTGCCAAGTGTACGCGCGCATTCTTCCCTTCCTTGCATAACACACATTCCCCGTATCTTTCATGCATCCATCTCTTTCTTCCTCTCTCGTCCGACCCGCATATCGCTCTTGTCATGATTACTTTCTCCTCTGTCCTCAGTTTGTTCACTTCAGATATCTTCATCAACTCTCATATTCTTCATTGTATTCACTCTTTCTTGTCTGTTCCTGTCACTCTTGTATTTCAACCTCTTTCACTTTCTCGTGTACCCATTCTGCCACATTTACCCCTTTCTCCAACTATTCCCTTACCATCAACTCCAACAACCCCACTCTTTCATACATCCTCTTCCTCGCTATTATTCATCTGCCCTCTCCTGCATCCACCCTTTCCCTCCATACCTCCCTCACTAGCCCATTCTAACTAAAGAACTTATTAAATACTGCTTGATAAGCACTTCATGTTCAATGAAAACCGCTATAAACAAATTGTAGGAGAACCAATGGGATTCCCCCTCTCGCCTGTAATCGTCAATTTGTTTATGGAGGATTACGAGAATATCGTAATAAAATCAGCCCCTTATGGGGTTATACCTTATGGGTATATAATGTTGATGGTACCTTCGTCATTCGATCTAATAGATAAGCTCAATGCTTTCCTCGAGCACATTACCAATAGCCATCCTAAAATAAAATTTACAATGGAAACAGAACAGAACAACCTATTTTCAGTCCTCGACATAAAGCAACTCATAAAAGCAGATACTTAAATGCCATTTCTCACCATTATCCTGCCCAAAAACTGTTTTAACCCTCTCCCTCCGACTAAAAGACATATCCAACTTGAATGAAGAACTCGCCACCCTCGAGACAGCTCTTGTTAAAACGGTTTTCTTCCAGGTACAGTAACATACTTACTCAAACAGATATCTAACCGCTGATACAACTCTATAACCAATTTAACATTGCTTCCATACATATGAGGTGTAACTGACAGAATCTCTAAAATACTAAAAAAACATAAAAAAAAACACTATCGTAAAACAACCGTACCACCCATTTTAATTTCCACGAACAATATCATTGTTAATCCATCCGACGCAAAATGAAATAATTGTAGGGATTGTAGGGATTTACAATGTAAAAAGAATGTACTAAAATAAACTGAATTATTCGATTCAATATGTCAATTTTTGAAACTATTATTTCCAATACGTGGAATAAATACGGTTTAGTAATTATAATTTAATAAATCAATAAACAGAGATTAATAATTAATATTATTATTTGGCCATAAACATACACGCATACACTATTTACTTAATTAGCTTCCATATATCGGTGGAAATAAATTAAACTCACGGTAAACGCGTTTAATTTATTACTAATTATACAAATGGCAGGATTTCCATGAATAATAATTCGGTTGAAAGGGTGAAATTTATCTAGTTAATCTATTTCCAATTCTGCTTCGTCTATTCATAAAAAATGAAGTTTGAAACAATTGCATAGGTGACAATAATTATAATTATTTATACTGTTACTGTATATTAGAAATAGTTTTCTGGCTAAAATAATTAAATGCGATCGCCACCATCATTATTATTTTAATTAAAAGTGTCATGAAAATCAATTTTATTAAAATTCTCATTATTTTTTTAGTTTTCTACGTTTCATGCCACAGAAAATATGTTTGTGAAATACAAGAGTAATTTTTTAACCGAAGTACAAAGATAGAATGTAATGATGATTGATGAGTTACGTGAAGATGATGCAATATGAAATAATTGTGTGTTTACAAAATGTGTTATATTACAAAGATAAAGTTAGATCCGTTATTATTAATTGTATAAAAGATATTAAAAGACTGGTAGATAATTTCAAATCATAACATTTATAACAGTAATTAGACACTCATACAAAATAATCACAGCCTTTCATTTAAAAATCAAATATTGACAAATTGATTTTTTTTATCAATAAAAGATAAAAAAGTAAATAAAGCGATGCACATCAGATATTAAAATTGTTCTGTAGATAATGGTTCATAATACATTTTACCTTAGATAAGATTATTAAGATCAGTACAAACACAAATAAGTGTATTTTACTAATACATAAATAAATTTAAAAATTATGATTAAGGTAATTCCATTAATGATTGTCTTATTTTATGGAGAAAATTCGGCAAATATTTTAGGGATTACAACAATGATGACACGCAGCCACCATTTATTAAGATTATGATTGTGGGATTAGTAAATAATGGGCATAAAATTACGGTTCTCTCACATGATTATATGATTAAACACTAATTCAACTTGAAGGTGAGAAAATATTTTATTCGTAATCATATAAGTAAATTACAAATTTCTAGTCTCTATTTAATTTCGAAAATCTTATGGAAATAGATTAACAAAATAAATTAGGTTATCGCATACTATATCAACTAAGTATACTACGATGTAATATAGTTTTCATTAGGTTCTATCATCAAAATCGAAAAGATGGGCGATCAATTAATTAAGTTGTTCAGTAACTGTTTTGCAAGGCTCGCCTATACTGTACTATGGAAGATTAATACCGTTGACCATAAATATCCCAAAAATGTATTTGTTAAAAGTTATGGCATTCAACTGATATGAATGATATTTTAGATTTAAAAAAATGTGATGAGTGATTTTTATTAATTGTACTTATTATTTCTAATAACTAATTTATTAATATCTTGATGAGTTCTTTGTTTCATTTGAATATAACGGTTTATAGATAAAATTTATGCTTAAAAATTAAAATCTTACAATAAAGTTTTTTACTTCTTTTCGGAATAATGTAATGATGTAATGATCAAAATTGATGTGCAGTATTATCAATACATATGATTATTGTCTTATCTACCTCTTACAGTTAAGTTTGATAAACAAAATTTTCTTTATCTCAAGTAAATGCATAAAGTTGCATAAATTGTAACATTTAGTTTATTAGCATAGTAATCTAGCTTTGGCGAAAATGTTTATACGTACTATTTCAAGAAATACATATTTTAATGTAGTCGCTATTATGACCATTTTACTATATTACACTATTTCTTAGGCTATTTTTACCACTTTTATACTCATAGGAAAATTAACCAATTCATAAAAACAATTTTACACGTCTGCTATCCTTGTACAAAGTTGCAGTTTAGAAAGAGGTTTTTTTTTTCTTCAACGCATTCCAAAGTCAAGCTTTTCATTACCCATGGAGGTTCTTTAAGTACCCAAGAGGCAATGTCGCATGGTATACTATTGCTTGGATTATCAATATACATCGATCAAATAACAAATATCAACAGGATCGTTTCAATGAAGCTAGGTCAAAAAATACCTAACAAGAAAGTGTCAGAACATTCGGTGTGTTCAACAATTGATTAAGTTATTAATAGTAAACAGTAGGTGTTTCCTAAATAATATTTATATTTATAAACGAAATATAAATATTGACCAGATAGCTACTTTATTTATTTTTTTCTCACTTAAATTTGAGTCACGATGGGGCAGAAAGATAGATGATCGATAGTTAAAGAAGCCATTCTTGCTATTTCTCTCTATTAAGATTGTTTCAGATTTGATACTAGACATTTTTGTTCTAGCTATAAGGAAAATGTGCAGTTGGTATCCAAAAGATTCAACGATCAATAAAATAAACCACTGAAAAGGATCATATTCTTGATGGAATCTGTACGAGACATGAAACTGCAGAACATTTTAGCCTTGCAGTTGGTGATACGACCTTCGTGAAAAACCTAAATTTAGATATAATTTTGTTATATTTCTCGTTATCAGGTTTAATCAAACTGTTTTTGGTAATTTCCTGTTATTGGTGCTGCCGACTGAAGAAACCTACAAAGGAAAAGAAGAAATAATATCATAACTAAATTTAATATAATCTGCGTCTGCCTTTGTTTTATAATTTTTTATTAATTGTATAAGCAATGTATGTGTATTTTTGAAAATCAGAAAAAACATAAAACCATTGGTTGACACTGGCTTGTTTCTGGTAAGACCGAATAGTCCCCGTTCAAATGGGGCTGTAATTTATAATTACCTTTACTAACTACAAAATAAGAAGTGCTGGAATAATTGGAGGAAAAAATATTTTGGCGAAATTTATGGTTAACAAATTTTACACATTTTTTAAGGTAATATTTTTGCATTGGTATTTTTTAAAATTGTACTTAAGCTTTCACATTCTTTCATAACCATTAAATGTAAATATAAAAGAATTTTGTGTAATATTTAGGCAACAAATTAAAGAGTACAGACATACTCATTCACAAACTTTTGTTTGCCATAACTCTGAACAAGGGTGCAAATACTTACAAGGTACCAATTTTAACTTTTCTAACCCAACTTTGTCAAATTACAGTACGGTGGTGTTGAACTTAATTCTTTTTGTTAAAAACTTCATCTAAGGTTAAATAATTGTCTCTCTTTAGTGGTACCTCAACTATTTACTAAGTAGCTGTTAAATTAGGCACAGTAAATAAATGTACACGCTTTTAAAGTTTTGCACAAACTGATATATTTCTTCGTTAGTTTATATAATATTTTCAGAGAGCGATTGGCGGAGTTTTTAATTTTGATATTATAACAAATTTAAAAAAAATGGACACAAACTGTTTCGTCAATATATCTGCAGTCATCTCTGCTATAGGTAAATAAGATATACTAACATATTTATATGTGACAGCCTCCTCTTTTGGTGTACAGGATTTACTGATACCTTTTGCACACTTTGGCTATCAGTGATAAAATTTATACAGCATAAGGAACTCAACAGTTCATATAACATGTTTCTTAAATAAATTGATTTTTTGAAGCCTCTGGCATAGCGATATAATAATAATAATAATAATATATATTTATTACGGAAATCTCTATTTTATATAGAATATACAAAAATAATTATAATTACATGAGAAAGAAAATAAAAAATATAAAATAAAAAACTATTTTTAAAAAGTACAAACTTATATACTACTACGATGCATCCGAATACATATAACTTCAAATAAAGCATTTTAAACCCCGTTTAAACGAATAAAAGTTAGTTCCAAAAACATTAAAGTGAGGATGGTTATTCAATATATTTACACGTCTCATTATTCTTTGAAAAGGGCTATTAAACGAATAATTATGTTTAAAAACTCTAACATGAAAAATAAGTTTACTCCTCGATTTAATTAGATGAGGATTGGCCATTAAATGAAGCATTTCAAGTAATATTGAACAATCAATTCTACCTGAAATAAGTTTATGAAAGAAACATAAATCAAGTTCAGTCCTTCTCGACTCTAGAGATATAAGACTTAAGTTACTTAACGTAACGTTTGCATTAAAATGTGAATGTGGTATACCAGACCTAAACGAAATATACTTTAGAAATTTGTTTTGTACTCGCTCTAATCTTAAAATATGAGTTGTGTAATACGGAGACCATACAACGCTAGCATACTCTAACTTAGAGCGTACTAAAGAACAATAAAGCAATCTCAATGTGGATATATTAAATTTAGATCCATTTCTGATTATAAAACCTAAATTTCTCATTGCCGTTCGTAGAATTAAGTCAATATGATCTATGACGTTTACTTTAGATTTTTGACTCTACAACACCTAGATCATTAATACAATGAACCCTTTGTAAAACCAAGCCATTTAAAATGTAAAAAACATTAATATCACTATTTTTTCTAGTAAATCTGATGTGTTTACACTTATTAACATTAAGGTATAAATAGTTTTTATCGCACCAGGATTGTAAATTATCCAGATCTGATTGAATATCAAATTAAACACTAGGTTGAGTTATAGATTTAAATATTTTTAAATCATCTGCAAAGAAGAGATATTGGCAATTTTTTAATGAATCACTAAGATCATTTATAAAAAGTAAAAATAGGATGGGCCCACAATGCGTTCCATGTGGAACCCCCGATGGTACATTTATACATTTAAATTTTGTATTACCTAATTTTACACATTGAGTTCTGTTGCTCAAGAAAGATTCCAACCATCTTAAGGCATAGACATTAAATTGATAATTTCTTAATTTATTAATTGAAATTTTATGGTTCACTCTATCAAACGCCTTGGAGAAATCAGTCTATATAGCATCGACATGATGTCCATTCTCCAAGGCATCTAATATGTAAAATTGGTAAGCCAATAGATTCGTCACTGTTGAACGTCCTTGGCGAAATCCGTGCTGTTCCGGGATAATTAAGTTTCTTGACAAATACATTAATTGCGATGAAATTAGTTTATCAAAAACTTTAGGAAGCGCCGACTGAAGAGCCACTCCTCTATAATTTTTGGCTTCGCTCTTTTTGCCTGATTTATATATAGGCACTATGAAACTATGTTTCCAAAGATCAGGGAACTTGCATTGAGCCAAGGACGCACGAAATAACAAATATATTGGCTCCGTGAGAGTACAGACATATTTGCTTAAGAAATCTCCTGGAATTTCATCAGGACCCCAACTATAACTATTGGATAGAGATGATAGTTCACTATAAATTTCATTTATATTAATAGATAATTTATCACCACACGCACTATAGCCACTTAGTTGCTGATATTCTGAAGAACCCATGTCGCTTTCCATTGATACAGTGTAGTTTTCGGCAAAGCATTTAAGCATTTAAAAGCAGGCAATTTTGGACTAATGTTGCGAAGGCAAATGGAACAATTCATGGGCATTAATAAACGTGGCAACGGTGTTAAGTATATATGACAAGTGTCCAGTACGACGCGACTGCGCACAAGTAACTAATTTAGTAATCAAACAAAGGTAAAATACAAAGGGTATGAATGTTATCAAGGGTTTAAACAAAAGACACGCTTCACACCACAGGGTCCGTTGTGGTGACTTGAGTATTACACGCTACCGGAGATGATAGGCCACGGATAAAAAGAATACATTTATAGGTTAGATTAATTCAGCAAAAATAAACTATTTCAGGGTACTTACTCACAGAATTACTTCATAAATAATAAACACTATAGAAGTAGGCAATTATCTAACGTGTATATATTATATTAATATATTATATTATATATAATATTAACACAATTATTCCAATTAAACACAGCACTACAAAACAACGACTCTCTCTCTCTATTGCGCGTGAAATGAAAAAAAAAAAATTGCTTCAGTGCTGGACAGCGCCACTGTAGTTTGTTTCCTGCTTTCCACCAGATAGCTGTGTTGGCTAATTTGCGTATCATATTAAATCTCCATTCCCTTTTTCATATTTTAGGGAGTTATTTATTGTAGCTGTTACGACGGTTTACCGAAATTAATTTGACTAAGTGTTTGATTTGAATAATAATGTACAAGTGGATTTAAAAAGACGCATAGCCGATGATGTGGCTTGTTTCAAATTTGATTTGCTTCATTTTCTTCTTCTGCTACTGAGGGTTTTAGGGGTGGATCCAAACGAAAGTCGTTCTGGTGCAGTTATGACCATGTCTGACCACCAGATGTGCGATATCGCCTAAGCTCTTTATGGTCGTGAGTTGGATTGTCCCGCACTTTTCGTGGAAACACACAGTAGGGTAAATTCTTCCCCGACGTCTTAATTGCTCTCGACAGAGCCGGAATAAATTATGATAATGAGGCTTGGAACATATCAAGTACAAGTCGCAACAGTAGCAAATTAAAAAACATACAGCACTCTGGTCAAAATCGCTAGATACATTAAATTTCCAATCAATTGCTGATAAGGTTACGTTATATTAATTTCTTCATAGCTAAAGGTTATCTTCTTTTCAATAGGTGTGTTGATAGTTTTACCTTTTCGCATATTGAACTTCCGCGTTAATTTTTTAATAGATCCTTTCTCAAACCTAGACAGTTTTTCACTTCACATAGATCCTTTATTTTAAAGTTTTAGTTAAATTCAATATATTAAGGATTTAGTTTTGTTTGAATCATTTAAAAATATAAAAAATATGGTTTATTCTTTGTTTTTTTTTTCTTTTTCTAGATCTGATCTTTATAGTTCATAGAAATTAAAAGATCATCCATCCGTATGTACCAGGTTCCAGAAGACTGCTTAACTGCATATATTTTGTTCAGTTTACAAACCATAGTTTCTTTACCTTGTATCATAAAGCTTTCAGATTGCCTCATATAGCGAGTTTTTTCTAAACCATCATTCCAAAAAGCTGTTGTTACATCTTTACGTCTTATATCTAAATCTAATTCTACAGAAAGCGCAAATAAAAGTCTTAAAAAGGAATGACGAACTATTGGAGAGAAAGTTTCATTGAAATATATGCTTTGCTTTTGTGTAAAGCCTTTGGTCACCAGACGTGCACGATACCGCACCTCAACTTAAACTGCACTTTTTCTTTTACAATCAACTACTTCTTGGTAGCTCTGTTAGATCCCAGGCATGTGCATCTTAAAAAAACTCTACCTCTTTTCTCATGGCCATCTGCCAGGAGTTGTTGTCTGGTCTTGACAGTGCTTCACTCACCGTAAGGCGGTTATATTCTATAGTTGTATCTGTTGCACATAAATACGGGTCATCGTTTGAGAACGATTTCGGTTTGGGATATCTGGCTGACCTTCTTACTGTTTCAGTTTTATCTTCATTTTTTACCAGCCGTGGTTTTTCATAATCTGGGGTTTGTGCTTCACTGAATCTAAGATTCTGACCAACACCCTGTCAGTTTCATTCTCAATTAGAATTTCATCTCTATTAAACATCAATATACCTTATTCCTGGTGTCATGCAGTTCATATCCTTCCGTGTGATCAGCCAAGAAGAGCCCAAAAGAATCATATTTCTGGATTTCTTATCCCATTTGGTTCTCTGCGCTTTTGGAATGTGCACCTTGGCTTCCAAAGTGTTTTATCCTTTATTATTGAACAAATTGATCTGTTCCTTAGATATGTGCCAGTATCCACAGCTTCTGCCCAAAACATGTTTTCAAGATTCGCATTGGAAAGCAAACAGCTTTTCTTTTATACCACAGTTGTGTTGATTCTCTCTGATGGGCTGTTGCGTTACGGGTTACGGAGCGTATGGTTCTGTTGTTTGGTGTATTATGCCATGATCCTCAAAAAATTTCTGGAATTCTTTATTATAAAATTCGGTTATTATTTTTTCTGGTTTTTTACTTTAATTTTAAATATGCTTAAATATTTTAGGACTTTATACTTGAATTTTAGAAAATAAACGTGTACCATCCTGAAATATTCGTGCTGAAAAGTGAAAACATATTTCGATCATCCAATAGACTTGTTTTCTATAAGCCCGCACAATTCTGTGTGAATGACATCTAATATTGTTTTTGATCTGGAGCCTTGCTTGTGGAAGGGTAACCTCGTCTGCTTGCCCTCACAAAAAATCATGCCACAGTTAGCATCTTCTTTAAAGTGTAGTCCTGTTACTTCACCGTTTATCATCTTATTTAAATCTGATGAATTTATGTGCCAAAGTGTCTATGCCATATGACTTCTGGTATGTATCAGTCATTTTAAAACTGTCTTCTCATTTATTAGATAATTAAGAAGGATAAAGCGATTATTTGTTCGAAGGAGGTCGTTTCCAAAAAAAAGGAAAATGTTGACTTTATGTTCATAATAT
Organism: Ontholestes murinus; assembly: GCA_963969525.1. NCBI lineage: Eukaryota > Metazoa > Arthropoda > Insecta > Coleoptera > Staphylinidae > Ontholestes > Ontholestes murinus. Next base: position 19,735,433 of record OZ018392.1, on the reverse strand, counting down.
CAGCAAAATTATTAATTTAGTGCTCATGGTCGATAGTCTAACGTATGATAATACCTAGGTCGTTTAAAACTCCAAATACATCACAACAGGTCATTGGTTGTATTTTAAATGGAATAATTCCAAGTCTTTAAGTGTTTTAAATAATATGCATGAGAAGTAAAATCTTTTAAAATTATATGTTTTTCGGTTGTATCTTTATGTAACTATCGATTATAATATTAATATATGTGTACTCAAAATAATTTCGTACATAAATGAAGCACTAGTTTACATGGAAAAGCATTTGTGTAATTTGATTAAATTACTCCGGTTGGAAGTTGCGAAGTGGATTAATTTCGTTTTGTTTTCGAGACACGGTCGGCATGTTTACATCAAGCGTCGAATCCGCAGAATAGCCGGAGGGTAAACTTTGAATCCGACTAAGAGACCCGCTATCTGAGATCCGATCGTTTACGTTCCGTTGCCGCCTTCCTTTTTCGAATTAGTTAAAGTGGTTTGCTGTAAAAAGGTACGTTCGGCGGAAAATTTTTAATCGCCAAGATTAACGAGGCTCTCCCGGGCAAAAGAAGGGTAACGCGGGGGGCGTGGGCGGCAAAAAGAAAACGGCAATCACTCACCTGACACACAGCTGGAGGAAAACACCGACAACCCAAGTGATCTCCAGGAGGAAGAGCAGAGCGCCGCCCCCACTGAAACAAATGACAATCGTTTATATTCCTGCTGTCACGGCCCACTGGATCTTTGGCAATATTCTACTTCTCGCGGAAAATCCGCTAAATAAACAGAAGCCGGGTTTTACTCGGGGCGAATGGAAATAAAACGTACACTGTTATTGCATTAAAACGAGCAGAGCGTGCACTGTTGCAAAGTAATTGCATTTCTGACTCGCTCAAATAAAATAAATGTCTGATTGTTGTGAAATTTATTTTTAGAAAACAATTAATAATTTTAATTGTGTGGTTGCGTTTTTCTTGTCTACATTTAATACATTATTAAATAGTTCATTTCTGATTTTCTACTAAACATTAGATGTTTCATTTCTTAAATGAATTCCTGCAGGTTACGAATGGACTTCAACAATTGACCCATCTCATTAATTTTTTATTTAATTTTTACTACCCTAGTGTAATCTTTATTTATTTAACCTTTCTAATATCTTAAGACACTTTTGGTCCATACCAAATTGTTCAATATATTATCTTAGTTTTTAACAATAAATAATTTACTTAATTTGCGTACTCTTGACCTAAAATATTGAATTATTCATTGTTTATCATATTTCTGGCCTATCCGAATAATTTATTTATTATTTTAATGTATTCTTCATATAGGCTAATGCAGTTTTATTAATTTAGATTACTATTGAACCTACATCAAATATGTTCTATCATAATTTTTAGATAAGCTAAAAAAAAGATCAATCCCAAATAATTATGAATTTTCTTAGCGTATTTTTGACCTATCCCAATTAATCATTCGTTGTCCTAGTCTACAAATTTTCAGTTTTTAATATTAAAACAAAATTCTTTATATCATTACTTTATGCAATATTAATAGAATATACTGGAAATTATTAAATTAATTACACAAATTTGTTATAGTAAAATTTGCAAATGTAATTAATTTTCAATATTTACTGATTTTATCGATAGTATAAGCTTGAGCAATATCCAACTTAATTATAAACAAACCGGATGGTAAAATCTATTTTCCTAAGCGAAGCAGAACAAATAAACTTTTCATTAGAGCAGGTGATGGATAACCGCGACAGGATTAACGGATGTCCCTCCAGAGCGCCTCATTGCCGTCCCGCGCAATTACACGAAATAAAGATAAAGTGCTATTGGGATTAGAATAAACTTTATAATTCGATTCTTGCATCCCGCTCACCACAGGGAATATGTGATTTATTAAAGTCCTTGCGCTTGTCACATCTATGAATTAAGATGATGCATGAATAGTAAAGAACGAGAAAGATTTTTAAAGTTGCAATTAAAGGATGATTGATGTACTTTACTTGGTTAAACTTTCAATTTTGAGGATAATACATTAGTAGTTTTTCTCTGTATGTGTGTGGGTGTGTGTTAATGCAGGGAAAGACAAAAGGGTTGGGATTACAGGCGGAGGTGGAAAAGTGGAAATATCGTGGACGTGTCCTGTTTGTTGACTGGCGCTATCCCGTTATGAATTATCGTGGATAAAACCCGGGAATGGTGGGATCTTGCTGTCACCGAGGAATTTGTTAACGTCTACGAACTGATGGCCGTAATTAGTATTCATTAATAACGCTTTATCACAACAACGAAAGCACTTGCTTATTTAGAATTTTCATAATTTAACCAGCATAAATATAGTTTGGTGAAATTAATATAAGATTGATAAATTGCAGCATAAATCGTGGATTCGCTCAATCGTTTTGCGAGGGTTACAGGAATTGTGAGGGCGGATTGGAAATGTAAACGCAAGGAAATTATTCTTTAGGATCGTGATAGTTCTGCGCACCATAAAAGCCCTTCCTTTTATTGCTTATACTTCGATTTATGTTTATTGGCTTGTCGCGTATTTTTTTTAAGTCGAATGATGATGAGGGATGTTTTTGTGTCTCGTGGAGGAATCTGAATGAGGGGCGATCCGATTTTCGACATCGTCGGTTTCGAGGATTTTCTATTCTTTGCCATCATTTGGGTCGATTTAAAAATAACGGCATCTACTTAAACATTTAAATCTTTTTTACTGACTATAAAGATGGTTGCAGCTTTTAATACTTCATAGTATAAAAAATAATAAATAAATATCAAACGACTTGATAATTAAATAATTATGTTTTTGTGATATATTTATATTTAACGTATGAAACATAATAATACATTTAGTAATATTTATGCATTAAAAATAAAACTATATAAAAATATATATTTATATTTCCGTTAAATTTTAATTAACATTTATAAAGTCAAGTCGAGATTTTGCTGTCTAAAAGTACTTCGTTTATGAAGACGTCGGATTCGTTAACATAATTACAGCGTATAAACAGGATGTAAGACGTCGTCGGCACAACGAAGTTACTGCAGCGTAGCGGGTAAAAGGAGACATTATTAGTTGCAATAATAATCATCAGGGATGTTGCCGGCGTCGGGGATCCACTTCCTTCCCCTTCAATAAAATTCCACTCTATACGGGCGAATGCGTGAGGGAGACACTAAAATTTTATCACGACAAAAGGGACCCGATTTCATTATCATATCTTTAAGAAAATCGAACATTACATCTCACAGATTTGATGAGAAAATCCAGATTACCATCTACCATCAATGTATAATATACATAGTCTTAAATTAATAGTTTCGAATCTGTATATAAATTATACTATTAGTATTAATAAAAATCAAGTGATATTTTGAAAGAAAATTCTGTTACGAATATATTTTAAATAGTTACAATAGTTAAATTAATCAGCCTCAGATTATTATTAAATCATGAAACAAATTGAATAATAATCTGAGGCTGATTAATTTAATTTCAATATTACATATTGTAATATACATATGTAGGATATTACAATTTTTGAGATTATAATTCTACAATAATTTAAACATAAGGCGCTTTCAACACTCGTGAATCATTTACTTGAAAATATCCATACTTGTACTTGCAGTAATCTGTTTTTCGAATTAAGGCCATGAAGTAAAACATTATCGCATTTTACTTTTTTCTAATCTAACGAATTTTGGTTGCAAGTAATCTTTGTGTCTAGTGTTATATGAATGCACTTCACTATGTGTAGTATACAAATGTGTATGTGTTCTAGCAAATACCAAACATTCATATATAAATATACTAGGTACAGTCATGCATCCTAATTTAGAAAAATATTTTTTACAGTCAGCTTGGTAGGATGGACCTGCTATTATCCTTATTATGCGGCGCTGGATATTAAATATCCTCTTCAAGTGTGGTGTATGTCCCCACACCAAAATCGTGTATTTACATACTGACTGAAACAGTGCATAATAAATTGTTTTTAGTACCGGTATATCCATTTTTTTCTTTAAATTACGTACTAGGTACACAACTTTTGATAATTTGCAACACACCTGATCTACGTGTTTTTCCCATGATAGGATTTGATCAATGTTGACTCCTAATCATTTTACACCATTTTTATTCACCTTATTCTCGTCTATTTGTTTCATACTAAATACTATTTGTTCAGTCTTACTTTTATTTAAATGTAATTTATTAGAACTAAACCATTCCTCAACCCTTGACTGCATATCGCTCATCCCTTGTAACAATACCTGAATATTGTTGCTGCTTACCGAGACAGATGTATCATCAGCAAATAAAATAAAATGCGACATCTTAATAAAATAGGTCCCAGTACTGACCCTTGAGGAATCCCATATTTAATCGGAGCCATTTCTGATAATTCACCTCTGTATGATACCTTTTGTTGTCTGTCTGCAAGATATGATTTGACCTTGTTGCTCAACACTGTCATGTTGTATTCCATAATATTTCAATTTTGCCAATAAAATGTCGTGCGATACACAATCAAAAGCTTTGGTTAAGTCACGGAATAAGCTTCCAACCATTTTATGCATTTTTGTTTGCTCTGAAACCGAATTGTTATTCTGTGAACAATTTATTATTTTCAAAATAGGAAACCAATTGATTTTTTAAAATAGTCTCCAAAATTTTACTCATAATTGGGATCAATGAAATTGGTCTCTAGTTTGACATGACCTATGAGTCTCCCTTTTTAAGAATTGGAATGACTTTTGAGACTTTCAGGCATGTGGGATATATGTTATTTTTTATGCAATCATTTAATAATTTTGTTAAGGTTACTACAAAAATATTTAAAACATATTTTATTAATACCATGATAATTTCATAGATATCCCTACTGCTTTTACTTTTTATGTTTACTATTGTTTCACGAACTTTATTGAAAGAAATTGAATTAAATTTGAAATTATTTCTAACACACGGGTTATCAAGAAACTCCATTGGATTTTTATTATTTGAAGGGATGCTTTTAACAATATCCTCTCCGATTTGAGAGAAAAAATCATTGAAGGTTTGTGTATTTAATATTACTTCTTGTTCCCTACTATTACTCAGCCGATCGTTATTAATTAGATCCCAAACTTTTTTAGGATGGTAATTATTCTTTTTTAGATATTTTGTATATGCTTATTGTTTCGTGGCTTGCAGAGTCCGTTTATAATCAGCATTATATTTTTTAAATATCTCAATATTTTGAGTTGATGGGTATTGATTGCAGATATCTTTTAATAGATGCAATTTCTCTCGCATAGTATAAAGTATATCGTTAAAATAGGGAATATCTGCAGAAGCAGTTTTTTTAATAAATTTGAGGGGGAATAAGTGTCAATACATTCTTGGATAAATATTTCAAATTTTTGGTTCACATTTAAGGCCTCAAAGTCAATGAAATCCCAGTTAATATTGTATAAACTCTCAAAAAAAAATATTTTTCCCCCTTCTGTTATGGGGTGAACCTTTATGCTTTGAACTTGTCTTTCGAAATTATTTATAATAAAATTACAGGTAATCGCTTTGTGATCTGACAAACAAGTCTCTTTCACCTTAGTTTCAATGTTATTAATATTAGTTATTATATTATCTAGACAGTTATTAAGTCGCGTACTTTCGCTAATCATTACTTTAAGCCCAAATGAATTTATCAGATCGATAAAAGCTAATTTACTAGGATTATTCGAATTAAAATGTATATTAAAATCTCCCAGTATAACAATTTTGTAGAAATTAAAATTTAATTTTTCCAGTAGTTCTGAACAAATATTCAAAAACTCTTCAAAATTCCCATTTGGAGAACGGTATATTGTTATTATTATATATGGTATATTGATTACTTCGACTGCAGCAATTTCACAGTGAAGTTCTTGTGCCAAATTCATCAAATCGAGCCTGGGCTTTACCTTTAAGTCATTCTTAATAAGTATAACACAGTCTCCATTCTTTTTATGTTGTCTACAAAATGCCGATATAATTGTGTAGTTTGGAATTTTAAAATAATCAATTTCTTGTTAACATGTTCGTATCGTATTGAAGAAAAAAGAATGACTTTTTCATTTCAACCATTACTGATGAAGGTTTAAATTAAATTACACTTGGTTGGTTTCCCAATCTTTCTCTATTTATTCGACTAGTTTCGCTTTTAAAGGCATAATCAAGAGTGAGTTACAAAAGAAATTGACAAGTTTATATAATCAGGTAATAAGGAATTTTAAGATTGGGAAATCTCATTTTGAATATCAAGGAGGACCTAGAAATAAACAGGGCAATAAAAGCGGAAACTAATCGAGTAAATAGAGAAAAAATGTGTAATAAACCAAATGTAATTTAATTTTAATTTTCATCAGTAATAGTTCATCATGATTTATGGTGTTTTGAATTCGATAAGTGTCCTTAGCTAATATGGGTACGTTGATATTTGATATTTTGTATTAAAGTAAAGAAGTACCTTTAAAATACTTAATACATCGATATAAACTATTTTAGTATAATATTATGTTTGTTTTATTTCAATGACTCTGTGGAGACCTCAAAATAATATCCATGCTTTTGCGTCAGCAGTCTGGAATCACAAAGTATCCATGTTTTTTGTGCGAGTGAGACAGTCGATCACGAAATTTACATTACGTTAAGAAAGAATGCCACTCAGAGAAAGACTTGTACCGGGATAAAAAACATGTGCTGCGAGATGCATTAGTTGATTAAAAATTCGTTCTTTTGCCTAACTTTCACATAAAGTTAGGTTGAATGATGAAGCAGTTTGTCAAAGCTTTAAATAAACAAGGTGATTGCTTTAAATACCTGTGCGACAAATTTCCTGCACTTTCTGAAGCTAAACTTAAAAAAGAAATTTTTGTAGGCCTTGAAATTCGAACCTTAAAATTGAACAGATCGTTCCAGAATACAATGACTCAGTATGAATTTAAAGCATGGAGTTCTTTCGTAGAAGTCATAGACGGCTTCCTTGGAAACAACAAGTCTCCAAACTACAAAAAAATTGTAGCCAACATGGTCGAAATTATAAAAAAACTGGGATGCAATATGAACGTCAAACTTCATTTTCTAAATCCCCACGTTAACTCTTTTCCCGAAAATCTTGGAGCTGTCAGCGAGGAACAGGGAGAGAGTTTGCATCAAGACATAAAGAAGATGGAGAGACGTTACCAAGGAAGAAGGGATATAAGAATGATGTCTGATTAATTCTGGACCTTGAAGAGGGACTCACATAAATCCACAAAAAGAAAACTACAAAACGCAGTTTTGAGGGAAAAAGAGAACGATTTTATATATTAAAAAAGCCAATTAAGCGGTTTCTTCTCAATTTCATTTTCTTTCCTAATTATTTCGGAATAAGCGAAATCTATTCGGTGTTTGAAGAAGGATGTACTTTGTTCGTGTTTTTTTGGTCGCTAATTTGTGTTTCTCTTTACGTACGTTAACTCGCGATTTGTTTGTCCTTTATATTTTTTATGGCAATCCGCACATTTGGTATTGATAATTCTGAAATAAGACATATTTTAATTATAAATTGACGTCCTTCAACGTGAAAATTTAAACCCTACCTTCAATCCCCTTTGGGTTGTATTTTTCAATGGGAAGCATAGGCTTGTTATATATTTGAAAGGCCTCTTCTTTTAAACAATAGGCAATAAATTAAAATATATATGGTGTTGTTAACTATTTAATTAATCACCAAAAACATTACTTTATAACCCATTATTCTCTGATGTTTTGTTAGTGTAAAAATTTAATAATTATAATAAAGTTGCTTCATAATTAAATATAAAGCCGGAAAGTTTCTATAGGGACGTTATGATCATTAAAGTATAAAACAATTCATTAATGCAGGCAAACTTTTCTAAAATTAATATAAAAATAATTATATATTACCATATAGTTATTTTTCAAACTTAATGAAAAATATAGGTGTATGAAGTAATCTCTATAGTAATATTTTATATCACCTAAAACTTGTTACCTAAAAAATCAAAGAAGTTAAAAATTGCATTAATCAGCTAAGCTTAATTCTAGATATGTGTAAGTTGCAACACTATGAATGGTTACACTGAGTAAATCGATATTTAGTAAAATATTTTACAATAAAATTAGTTAATGAATACTAATTTATATAATTGAACCAAACTATTATTTTAAGTAGCAAATAATGTAATTACGTAGCTCTGAATTACACAAACATATGTATTTTTTTACAAGAGAACCCTAATTGCACGCTTATTACACGTTTAAAGCTACGTACAAATAATAAACAAAAAAGGGCGGGTTAATTGCGATGTAATATAATTAAGGGGGGAAAAGGTGCAGATAAAAGTATTCCTGTGATTATTCCGGGCCACAAAGGACGACCGAAAATAAAAAGACGGAGAATGTTCGTTGAAACTCTTTGAGCATCTAATAAATAATTCTTTTACCTCGGCAACAACGAACAGTGCTCGTTACTACACAGGAAGCGATGTACGAACTGAAATGCTTACCATTTTTAATGAATACAACCTTAGATATTTTCACTAAATATAGTAACTAAATTATCTTGAAAATAATTCTTTTTTTTTTCTTAGTAATACTACAGTTAATTGTTTATTTTTCTAACAATTTAAAATAGAGTGCGCGCCTCAATTATGGAACAAATTCAGTAAATGCGAAACGAAAACTTGAATAAAATTCTCGAGCAGGTGGATTTTGTTTTATAAAAACTCATATTTTGAAACAAATCTATTTTCATATGTCATTTATTTGTGAGTAATGACGTCATCAATTTTTTTTTCAAATGGCAATCCACCATTTTTTAAATTCATGTTGAGAGACCCTTTCATTCTCGAATTGATATTATAAAAATGTTACCACTTAAAAAAAAATTTGAGCACCTAAATGACAATTGAATGTTAAGAAACCATAAATATAGTTTTTAAAAAAATAAACAAAAGTTTCTTTAATAATAACAAAAAATATTTAAATTAAGTGTTCGAAATGGCGTCCATCAACTTCTTAATAATATGCAAGTGTGTGTAAAAATTCTTCTTGCACATTATGAATGACTTCCGGGGCAATGGATCGCATTTCATCTCTAATGCGATCTTGTAGTTCAGCTAAAATGTGTGTTATTCTGCAGTAAATAAATAAAAGAGGTGTAAGATTTGGGGATCTTGCGGACCATTCTATCGGTCCTCGTCTGTCAAATGTTGATGTTTATTTGTTTCGTAATCATTAGTGTGAGATCTTACATGCATCAGACACTCAAGGATTTATATCCTGCTGTAAAAGTAAAAATATTGTTATTTGAGAAAGCTTCTTTGCAGTCGCACAAGCCTCCAATAATTCTCACCTCTTGTCTCTGTAATCCAAAAATTCGGTCTCTACAGCACGAATGTCTCTACACAATGACGCCGTATCGTAACCTCGAGTCAAACAGTACATGGTATGCTGTTAAGAGTTGAGAATGTACAACTCTTTTTGACATTCCGCGCAATCAGAATATATTCTTGGAAAGGAATTTTGCAACTTTTTTCTTGTGTTCGTTTCATTTTAGTCTGGGATCAATTTGAACTCCAAGAAAACTTGCGCTGCTGCCAGTTTCTGTATCATGTGTTCTGAGAGTAAACACTATTTTTTTGTTTTCGATTCATTTAGGACGAGTCTGTTATCTGAACACCATGTTGATACGCAGACTTATGATTCAATGTTCTTATTATTAGCTGTGCCTACCTCTGAGTGGCAATTTAATATTGTGGTATCATCAGCAAACAGGAGTGTTTTAGTAGATTGGACATGTTGCGGTAGGTCTTCAGTGGTACTCATACCAGACCGAAACCCAATCCGGTTAGTATGAAATAATTTGTATTTATCAAAGTGTTTTTTATTTGGTCTTTTAAAATAGTTTCGATTATTTTTGATACTATAGCCAGTAAAATATAGGTCGGTAGTTGTCTATATCATCTTTTTTAAATATAGGAATTACTTTTGCCTTTTTAGAGCTTGTGGATATATTCCTTATTTTATTATATCATTTATAAGCCTTTTTATCGGTGAGGCTAGTAAGTACTTCTTGGTATATTATCCATTACAACATCATACGTTCTCAGTTATATTTACAAAGAACTTGTTAAACTCATCACAAGTTATTTTGCAATCACCTTTTGTTTTAATTTGTAGTCGGTTTGAATTTAATATTTTCCACGCCGCGCGATTTTTATTACTTGGTCTATTTATAAAATTGTTGTTCGTCTCTATAATATTTTTTTTTAAATTGTACTTTTATATTTTTTACGATAATCATCTCTCATTGCTTTGTTGTTGGGCGTAGGATAATTTCTGTAGCATTCGTTGATAAATCTCATTCTCTCGCGCATATTGCGTAGATTATCATTGATCCAGTGAGCACAATTATTTGTTTTAAGTCGTTTTGTTTTATAGGGAAATGAACTATTTACATACTCACTAAGAAAGTAATGGAAAATATCCCATTTATCGTGTAAACTTAATGAATTATCGGTAGTAAAAATCCATTGAGTATTATTCTGTTGTCTTCTTTGTTCACTATTTTCTTTTTATATTATGCTAATAGAGCCATTTATTAGTATTATTATTATTGTTATAAATATGATGATTCATACCAACTGCTGTAAGTGGCCTTGACACAGTGGTACTGCTAGTAATATTTGGTTCGGGTAATGTTATATTTAATATGATACCTAGATGATCTGAGATTGCCGTATTTATTGTTACTGTACTTATATATTCACTATCAATGTTTATTAAAAAGTTATCCAAGCAATTTTGTTTTCTGTCGCTTGTAAAAACACATTTTGTAAGATCACTACTAAACAGTGAACTAAACGTTTTTCATGAGCATCATTTACATTAAAATAAATATTAAAGTCACCACCTAACAATACATAACACTTTTGATAGTTTAACTTATCTAGTAGACACATAATTTTATTTAAAAATATATTGTAATCATGAGACGGTGGACGATATATATTAATTACATACATTCTTGACTTATCATTAAATACTCATACCCATATCACAGGTTATCTCCATAGATAGCTTATGTGCTATTTAATTAAAATCTTTAGTGATAATTTCATTATAGGCAAAAATTAGAGTCCCTCCATAACTGCTAGGTGGACGGGCATAAAATGTCCTAGCATATAAATTACCTATTTGAGAAGACGAGCATTCCGCACTCGATAACCAGTGCTCGTTAATTAGAACATAAGAAAATGTTTTATCAGCAACTGTAGCTTCCAGCTCAAAGAACTTATTTCTTAATGACTGCACGTTTTTGATGATTGTTTGCAAGACAATGTAAAAAAATATTTATTTTGACATTTTGAGGCCAAATATTTGCGTTTTTGATCTTAAAATTTTTAATTCGGAATCCAATTTTGAAAGAGGAATATTCTTCCGGATATTTAGATTCCAGCTTCTCACATTTTAATTGACTGAAGCTATGCTCTTTTAGATAATCACTCAGATCAATTGTTGTTAAATCAGGATCTAAATAGTACGCAGCATAATACCAAACCTAACTGCTCCTTGTACGGCAGCGACGAGGGTTTCGTCTATTTCTACCATGTGTAGTATTCCAGGATTCTTGGTTGGTAAGATTATCGTGATTAATGTGACAATCAGACGCGTTTTTCTCACTTCTAGGACTTTTACTCTCCTGCCTTTTATTGACATCTTCGACATTTAATAAGGTAGTTTTTGGTATTGCACCTGTTTTCTCCATGCGTATTTTTGAATGATTAACATTTAGGTGTTCATCTATGTTTTTCATAGTCTTCGGATTGTTAGGTATTATTTGAGTTGATGCGGGTTTATTTGCTGGTTTATTAGCGGGTTTACTTCTTATAGGTAACTCATCAATTCTTTATTCCAATAATTTTATTTTGTCCTTGTTCACTATTTTCTATTGTTGTGTTCAATTCACATAACACATTACTTTAATATTCTCGCTCGAATAAATCTGAAGATAAAAAAGCGTTACTTCATTTCAAACCTAAATAATATAAATCGATATAAATAAATAAATAAATAAACAAATAAATAAACTTAGTTTGCAAGAAACAACTGATCTACAAACTATAAGAAAGTTTTGTAAACGAATAATTTTATTTAGTTCATGTATGAAAAATGATATCGTAATGATGTCCTTTAAGGACAAAATATATGTTGAAGGCAGCGATATTGCAAATGCTTTCGGTCAATACTTCTCTGAAGTTTATGCGAGTGCATCTAATAATGATCTGTTTGAATTTAGGACATCTAAATCTGTCATTTCTGAAGAGTTACAGATATCATTGGATGATGTCTTCAACGCGATTCAATCTCTTAACAAAAAGTTTACTTGTGGGCCTGATGGCATACCTGGTGATTTCCTGTGTAGGTGTGTCTGTACTCTGTCAAAACCTTTACATACCTTATTTTCTACTTCTATTAAATTAGCTTGTGTTCCAAGTGTTTGGAAGTTGAGTTTTATCTCCCCAATTTTTAAAACTGGGGATAGAAAATGTGTTGAAAACTATCGCGGGTTTGCCATACAATCAGCAATCCCTAAAATTTTTGACGATTTGGTAACCAGACAAATAATCCATACGTCCAAACATTTATTCAACACTCAACAACATGGGTTTGTAAAAGGTAAATTTACTACAACCAACTTATTGGAATTTCAAGATTTTCTTAATAATTCTTTCCAAAAACATGTACAAGTTGATGCCATTTACACTGATTTTGCGAAGGCGTTTGACAGGGTTCAGCACTCTATATTGATTTCAAAGTTATATTCCTATGGATTTCACGATTTAACTGTGAGGTGGATTAAAAGTTTTTTAGAAGGACGTCGACAAATTGTTAAGATTAATAATTTTACATCTAATTCAGTCCAGGTAACGTCAGGTGTACCTCAAGGCTCCCACATCGGACCTATTTTATTTCTTATTTTTATTGATGACATTTGTAATTGCTTTATATATTCGAATTGTTTACTTTTTGCAGATGATTTGAAAGTATATCATTGTATTGACGATATTTCTAATTGTTTCGATCTACAATTTGATATAGATAATCTATTCAGTTGGTGTGTCAGGAATAATTTGTTTTTAAATATTAAAAATGTAAATCTATAACATTTAGTAAAAAGGCCATAACTATTGACTTCACATATAACATCAATGATATCAACCTTGAAAATGTATCGGTTATAAGGGATTTGGGCATTTTATTGGATTCAAACTTATCTTTTTCATCTCATATTTTTCAAATGTGTAATAATTATTAGGGTTTTTATTGACACATTGCAAATATTTTAACTCTGATACATTAAAGACAATTTATTGCGGATTAGTTAGATCTAATTTAGAATATTGTTCACAAATTTGGTCACCACATTATAAAAAGTACGCAAGTAAGATTGAATCTGTCCAGAAAAAATTTTGTTCTTACGTTTCTTTCAAGATGAATTTACCATTTAATAATTATGACATGGTCTGCAAGTACCTGAATATTGATTCGCTTGAGATCCGTAGAATCAAATTGGATCTTTGTTTGTTACACAGAATTGTTTCTGAGCATATCTCCACTGATCTGCTTCAATCAATACATTTTCAAGTTCCTCAAAGTAATAGATTATCCAGACAAAAACCACTTTTTAGATTGAATGTAGTTTCTACAAATTATATCTATTATAGTCCTTTATTGCGATGTATGAGGTATGCTAACAAACTCAATTATCATGAAAATTTTGATTTATTTGTTAATTCATATTATTCATTTAAAATTTTATTAGGGAGAATTCCATTGATTATTTTATTGTAGACTATTCCACTCCTATTGCATGTAGCCAATGAAAATGAGGCATGTGATATTTTTTTAGCCAATCACGTCAATTTTTAAGTGAATAAACACCAAGTTGCTGTTTATTCACCTGAATAACCTGAAGTTAGCTATTTCCCGACAAATGAATTGAATTAGCCTTGATAAAAAAGCGAAAAACGTTGTTTCTATGTATGTCAGTTGCAAGTACGTTATAAAATCAAAAGGTTTGGTAACACTTCATCATCCATAATAAATGCGACGGTGACAAGTTCTGCACCAAAAAATCAAACTTAAACGAGATCGTGTGTTTGGAAACGATTTGAAGAAATCTGCGCCGATAAAAACTACCAGTTGTTAGCAAAACTTTAATGGAAACTCTTGCCGCGATTATGATGACTGGGCGTATAATATAAAGAAGGTAAATGCAAATGATTATAAGGGAGGTGTTATTTAATCAATGTCGAATTTTTCGATCAAAATACTGCAGGAGATATATCATAAAAATTTTAATATAAACATTCAACCATTCACCGATATTCGTTTCAAGTCGTGGAATAGTCTTTCCAAATACCATTCGTGATGACAATTAAATCGGAATAAATTTTGTTTTTAGCGCATTCAAGTTTGTTGCTTAATCCCGATTTTTATTCGAGCAACTGATAGAAAAAATCACTCGCCTGGCGGCTCGTGATTTTTTCGTGACAGTTGCTCTCATTAAAATCGCTAAGCAACAAACTTTCATGCAAAAACAAAATTTATTCGAGTAAATTGCCATCACTTATGGTATTACTTGTGATAATTTATTGAGGTTAATTTTAATATTATGTTTATTTTTGTAGTATATTTAGTAAGTTTAATTAATTGTTTTTTGTATTTATAATATTGTTTTTTACTTGTACTAATTGTCATTTAGTTTATATCTTTATCTTTATTATTTTATTGTGTAATGTTTTGTAAAAAAGGTGTCAACCGTTGAAATAAATAAATAAATAAATAAATAAATAAAAATACTACAAATTTATGAACAGTTGAAAAATATGTCTGCAGAAAGTCAAAGTAAAATTTATAGAAAAATATTTCACCATGCATCATGAAATAACAATAATTTAACATGATGATTGTTGCTACCAGATTTCTTTAATAGATCGATTTATTTTTCGAAATTCGAATAAAATTAAATTAATTGAATAAAATATTTGATAATTTGCAACTGGCCCTAAACGCGATTTGATGAATGTGAGCCATTTTATCTGTTATTTTGCCGAAAAATGTTAATACTGTGATTTTTTCCATGTTAAAATTTTGGAATCTTGGATAAACATGTGTCATGCTACGGTGATAACATGTTTTCTAAATTAGATTTGGAATTATGTACCCAATCCACATTATTCAAAATCTATTATTTTTGCAATGTTTTTAATTATTTCTAATTCTAGAGTTAGTTTAGAATGCAAAGGGATTGCAAACGCTCTGTGTATCATTAAGTGATAGATAGCTAATTTATGTAACATTGGGTGATTGAAATTGTAAGGTATAATAGAGTTAAAATTTTCGACTGTAACTATAGTCACTAAATAAAGTTAGTGTTATACAAACAAAGTTAAAAAGTTTTTATTCGTGAAGAATAGTGTATAACGAAGTAGAAGCCTCCACTATTACCAGTATAGTAGAGTTAGTATTTCTGGGTTTTCTATAAACGTACATATCTAATTCAATTTTATTTTTGTTTAAAACAATGTTAGATCTAAGAAATCAATTTGATATATTGTTTGAACTCTAAAGTTAATAAGACTTTACAACATACATCGTTTATTTAATTTAAATTTAAAAATTGTTTCAGTTGGTGTAAGGTGCCACTAAAACAAGTAATTATATCATCTATATATCGGTGTCAAATTTATATCCTATTTTGTAGACTTTAATCTAAATATTTTATCTTCGATATGTGCCATAAATGAATCTGCTAAAAGAGTACAAACTCAATGATAGACAGGTAGAATTTATTATTAAATTGATATATTTGGTTTTAATCTTACTTCAAAAGCTGAAACAAGTTCTAATTTAGCAATAATATTTATATTTAATTTATATAGAACATTCTGTATCATTTCAAGGCATCATTCGATAGAATATTCATTTTAGATGCCGATACAAGTGATGTATTATACGATAACACCATAGAGGATAGTTAACCCGGAGACTTAAAAACCTCCTAAGTGAATTTCGATTCCCTGTCTCCAACTGCGCTAGCTGATGAGATCTAAAAAAATCGAAACCAGTCCGTGGCTGTTGTTGACGGGGAACAATATTTAGTAATGTATGAGGTTAATCCTTTGACAAATAGACACGAGAAGCTACTTTAGTAAGATTTTATAAAAACAAACATATCTGTATACAAATGAAATATTAAAATATTTCGTGCAGTTGTTAATGATAATAATTAATATTGAGAGTAATAAATCTCTATGAGCATTACTGCACTAATGTTTTACATAATAATGTAAAAACTCCAGCTAACAGTTAAAACAACTACTCCCCGTACTAAAGCACCGCCAGGCATTGAATGATATAACTGTTAGCTGTCGTTACATGTCTAAAATTATATTTAGCACTATGTAACAATTTTGTGGTGTTAT